>PVKB01000658.1:0-424960 GCA_004027205.1 Ctenodactylus gundi
GTTTAATTGAATGTATGCAAAGAATTCTGTTGAGAAAATATGACAAAGTTTCTAGAAGTGGAAAGCTAGGCTTTATGAAACACTAGTGATCTTTTAACTTTTTGAGCTTCAATGTCTGCTCATTTGGAGATGGAATAGTACATGCTGTGCACAACCCTGAGTTGGAATGAGACCACAGAAAGAATATATTTTTGAGTTCTTTGTAATAAATGAAGTGTGCTGTCACTGTGTTGCTATTCATTGAACAGAATTATTAAAGTTAGTCATATCTGAGCAGACTTACACAAGCACACTAGTCCACAGCATGGTGTCAATTTGTTCACTCAAAAAGCAATAATACTTAATTTGAGAAATGCATAACACAATATTGATTGGACTATTTTAAAAAATGGGCACCAAATTACTTCCTATTTCTCCTACTCTGAGATACAGTCTGTTTATTTTTTTTTTCCATTTGACACTATTAGAATATATGACTGCTTTAACTGACACATGATGTTGGATACGACTGTGTAGGATTTTTGAAGTTAGGTCAGAAAAGATCATCCAGGCTGAATGTGGCTTCCATGAGACATTTTCTTAGGAGATTAAGCTGCACGTCATCAGGCTCACTGCCTGAGATTGTCTTTCCAGGAAGTCACCATGGCTGCACCAGCTGACAGTACCAACCGAGCTGGCAGCCAATGCCCTGCACCACATACTTGCCACTTGATGGAACCATCTAAAACTTCCAGCCTGATAACATCCGATTTCAACTGCATGAAAGATCCCAACTAAGAACTCTACACATGAGCTTTTCCTAAGTTTCTGACCCACAAAATCATGAGGAAAAAAATACAATTGTTGCCAATATATGAATCCATTCAAGCTATGGTAACAAAATACCATAAATAATAGAAATTTATTTCTCAAAGTTCTGAAGGCTGAAAGCACCAGACGCTGGCAAGCCGTGTGTCTGGTGAGGGATCACTTCCTGGTTCAGAAATGATGCCTGTCAGTATTTCCTCGCCCAGCTAACAAAACAAGTCCGCTCTCTGAGGCCTCCTTTGTAAAAGAACTGATCTCTTTCATCAGGGCTCTACCTTCACTCCTCAAGGATCTCCCAAATTGCCACTTCCTAAAACTATCACTTAGCAGTTGTAAGTCTCAACACGTGAACTGTGGGGGACACAGACAGACCACATTCGCAGCAACAGTGACAATGACACAGCATCACGAACACGGGGAACACAAGAGTGCAGCTCACACGTTCCTCAAGTAAGAGGATTCCAGATGTCAGTGGGAGATGGGCACAGAAAGCATCCAACTTCCTGATCTCTCTTTGAGGAAACTGGGTGATTTGGAGGGGTGAGGAGAAATAAACAGAACGGGAGTTATTCCTGGAAAGTGCCAATAGAAGCCTAGTTTTAATTCTACAAGCACTTGTCATATAGCATCACTGTCAAAGTCATCTGCCCCAGGGCTGGGTTTTCCTTTTTATTCCTGCCGTGACAGTTTCGAGCTGTATCCTGATGAAGGTGGAATAACACTAAGTCATTTAAACTGTCTAAGTGTGTTAACCGGCAGATGCTCACGTAACTTCCACAGATGTGTCTTTTCACCATGTGACTAACACTGCTCCAGAGTGAGGAAGCAAGTATTTAAAAAAAAAAAAAAAAAAACAAAGTAGTAGATTCTTTTGAAATAGGCTTTTTAAAATTCTTGGTTTCTATTTGCACAACAAAGAAGAAAAACAAAAGAGGACTCTTCTATTTCTTGGTAGCGCACATGATAATCTCACAGCAAGAGAAAAGACCTAGTTAGCAGGGACATCTTTCCCTTCAGGCATCCCATTAAATAAATGCGCTGTACCCAAAATCACATCAAGAAATATTCCATGGGCTTAACTTCTGGAATACTGAAGAATATTTTCATTCAGATGTCTCTAACATCCTATACATTAAAAATAAGTTTATAAATCTAGTGATACTTTGTCTTTAACTTTACTTACATTTTTATTCATAAATAATTGTTCCATTTATGGGGTTTGCTGTGACGCTTTGATACATGCATATAATGGACACTGATCAAATCAGGATTATTAGCATATTCACCCCCTCAAACGTGAATCATTTCTCTGTATTGGCAATACCTGATATCTTCTAGCTGTTTTGAAACGCAGAGTGTTGTAAATGCTCACATGAATCTGTTCAATGGGACGAGGATGAGTGGTCAGTTTGCATAAAAATGAAGAGCAGGTGTACAGGGTACTCAGTTCCACAGGAATCCAACCTGGTCTCCCCTCAGCCAGAAGCTTTTCTTTGATACCAGGCAGTCCTGATGTGTGTCGTCTCCAGGCTATGTGATTATGGGCTATTTGTATTATCTTCGTTTTGTTCATCTTTATTTTCTAATTTCTCTAAACTGAAGATTTCACGTAGATTTCTTTTAACAACAACACAATATGGAGTCCTGAAATGCCATGTGTTACCCAGAAAGCTCCCAAACCCTCTGCTTCACCCCTACAACAGCATTCAATCAAAGGACTTGAGGTTGAGGGCACTTGACAAGATTCCCTTAAGTCAATCTTGCTAATTTGAGATCTGCCTAGTGATTGGTTAAAATGAAACAAGAGCAACATAGAATTAGAAACTGGATGGAGATCAAATGAATAGCTTGAAGCAAGAAAGAAGTCAAGAATGTAAAGGACACTTCTGTTTCTTATTGAGCAGATGTATTTGGCTGATCCATTTTTTAAAGGTGCTTCTGTCTAATTTGAATTCTTTCTTGCAAACATAAAGACAACCTTTTACATTTAATCATACAGGATACACAGTGTCTGTGAATACTACCTAAACTAATATATACTTTCTTTCTGGAAGCTTAAACATATAAAGTGATTTGATGACATTCGACTGAGAAAGAAAAAATAATAAATTAAAAATATATGTTCTCAGGATAACAAATAATGTTAGCTTTAGTCAATATGAGATAAATTTATATGCATGCCCTTCAAAAAAACCCAAAAATGTGCTGTCAAGAAAATGAGAGCAAATTTCTAGGATTTCTGTCCATGGCTTACATTTTAACAGCATCAACAGTTGCCATCTATTGCTATGTGACAAATCATCCTAAAATGTCACAGTTTAAAATAATAATTGTTACTCTCTCAGTGTCTCCATTTCAGGAGTTTCAGAGCAGACACGTTGGGTAAAACAATTGTGGATCACTCCTGAGAATCAGCATAGGCTATGGGATGACATTACAGTCTCCAAGGGCATACTGAGGCTACAGAATCCATGGTTGACAACACTCACGTCTGCTTGAATGTGCTCACAACATGGCAGCTGCTCCCTCAGAGTAAGTCATCCTAACTGGGTGACCCAGGAAGCCACCAACCTTCTAAGCTCAAATCTCGCATCACACATAGTCACTTCATCCTATTTCATGCATTGGAAGTGAGCCATTAGATCCCATCCACATTCAAACAGAAGATAATCTGTTTCTAAGTGAAGGATGATCAAAGAGCATGTAAGTGTATTCCAACCCATATCTGAAACATGAATATACAACTCTTATTTCTGACAGAAGATGGTGTCAAAGTATATTTTTTCTCATTTAATTCGAGAGAACAAATTTTCCCCAGAGGCCTAAACAACTGAAGCATATTAAACTGGCTGCACCTCAGAGACTTTCAGGAAGGTAACTGAATTTGAATCGGTTCCAGAAAACACTGACACCAAGAAAGTTGGGCTGCAAAACCAAACCTTCACAACTGAATATATTATTTCTGCAGTCAGTTATCTATGACAGCCTGCATCTGCTATCCCAGATGTCCCCACTCTACTGAGAAATAGGTCAGCAAGAGTGGAAGGCCATACAGAAAATTGGAATGCATAAGAACTCGTAAGAAGAAAGGGTGTCTCTGATCAACGGCCAACTTCAACTCATTTTGTTCCTGTTTTCCTCCTTTCGTCTCTCTCATTGCTCAAGAGGCCTGGGAGAACATAAATACGTACTGATGCATTAGAAAAAGCAGGCCTGTAAAGCCCAGGAATAGAAGCTCTTGAGAGAGAAGTCAAGCCATGGACCAAAATATAAGCTTTACATGTGCATAGGTAAGGACTCATCAACACAGCTTATTCTTTTTAGCCACCTAAACACAGACACATTATTAGTGCCAGTGGGATTGCCTGTGAATTATAAAAGTAGCAGCAGGGGATCGATGTCTTTGGAGGTATTATTTTGATAACAGCACTAATCCAAGAGCAAGGATGAACAGGCATTGAAATGGAAAAAGTTTGGCAAGGTGAATTTGAGTGCTTACGAAGCCATTACCATTACAATTTAAAACAATGAATGAAGTGACATTCTGTAAGTAATTGGTATAATTTTAGGGAAGAAAGAACTCTATCCATTTAACTAAGGAGCCCAGAAAACAGGTAAGCATACCCAAAGTACTCTGGAAAGATGGACCAACTCTGGGCCCCGTTGACAATAAAAAGTTTAACTCCCTAAGACCTCTGAAAATCAAAAGCAGGGTTCATTATTGTGTCTATGAGTTTCAGATGTGTGTAGAAAGGGTTTTAAAAATTAATTTATGATAGTGAATTTATTATAATGCACAGCATTGCATTATATTTGAGGAACCTGAATATGTATTTCAAGATGGGACCTCAAATAAGTCAGAATTTGGGGGAGGGATTGTTTTCCCACATCAAAGCCCCATTGTGGATGTTCTTCAGGCCCCTGATGTGCTCCGCAGTCTTGCAAAAGAATTACCGTGGAGGAATTATTTTTACTAATGGTTATATAAGTTATTTATGAATAAAAGTATACAGAGACAAAGAATTCTATGTAAAATTCAGCTGCTAATAACCTACATATGACCTATGACTATCCAAGAATATCAAAGTGTTCACAGACAGAACCATTTACCAATCATGGTCATGAGTCTTTAGAATGTAAGGGTATGCCATTCCCGTAGTTTGAAATGTCCCTTATGAGAGAAGCCAAATAAGGTCATTCGTATTAACAGCATTTATTTAAAATAATATGCCTATGCAAGCCCAGTGGCAGAGACCTGAAATCTCAGGTCTATGAAAGTGAGGTAGGAGAATCACACGTTTGAGCCCAACTTAGGCAACTTAGTAAGACCCTGACTCAAAATTAAAAATAAAAATGAGCTGGAGATGTCACTCAGTGTGAGGATCCTACATATAACACTTAGTCCCACAAAAATGTATATAATAAATTCATGCTTTATTATCTTCTGAAAAGTTACTCGTGCTGAGAAGCTGCTTCAAAATTGATCAGGTTATTTTTTGGACTTTCCAAAATTCTCTAACTTTTACTTACTCAGAAATGACCAGTACAAGCTTACTTACAAATCAAGACAATTAACTTTCTCTCCCCTCTCAAGGCAGAAAAATTCAGTGTGCTTATACTAAGTAGTAATACTTCTAGCTATTGTTATTATAAACAAGTAAATCTTGCTTTTGAAATTATATAATATGTATTTACTAAGAAAATCCAAACCATTGGTTCTTGTAACTCAAATTTTAATGCTGCTTAACTCTACATTAGAGGGAAGAAATCATATTTGAAGTATTTTTTAAGGTTCTGTCTGTGTTAAGTTTAAAGAATATCAGGGGATATTTTTTAACACAGAAGATCATTGTTTGTAAGTTATATACTTTTAAGTAGGACTCAGCCTCAGCCAGCAGTGAATGTGAAGCTACCTTCAACCTGAGCCAGAGATGATTTAGAGTAGAAAATACATGCTGAACCTAGGTGCGGCACAGAATGTAAAGCCCAGAGACGAAGACAGCATCATCTCTTAGGGAAGCATATTCCAA
Organism: Ctenodactylus gundi; assembly: GCA_004027205.1. Taxonomy (NCBI): domain Eukaryota; kingdom Metazoa; phylum Chordata; class Mammalia; order Rodentia; family Ctenodactylidae; genus Ctenodactylus; species Ctenodactylus gundi. The sequence continues at coordinate 5,838 of PVKB01000658.1, forward strand.
GCAGGCAAAGTCACCACACACTGGCACAACTCAGCAGAGAGAAGATGAGACCAGGCCTAACTGCAGAAGAGTTTGAGTAGCTATGAAATCTGTAGGCACATGGACGTAACATACTTCTACTCACCAGGTGCAGGGAGTGGAGTGGGCACAGGGGCTAGTCCCAAGATGCCAAAGAAACTTTGGAACAAGTCATTTCCTACAGCGCCTCCAGATGTTGTGTACCTGAGGATTAACACCCCCTGCAGACCAGCAGAAGTTGTTCAAAGAGACAAAACAATGATCTTCAGGAAATGTGCTAACTATTGGGAATCCACTCCTGTCTTTTATACAGGTGTCTCTAATAGATTATTTTAACCATCCAACAGAATTGACAGCTGGATTAAAAAGATAGTAGCTGGATGCTAAATGAGGCAGAATTCCTCTGCACTCAGAAGTTCATAATAGATGAGTCCTGAAATGCCTTACATCCACAAAGTAATATTCAAACACACATCTGCACTTGTGCCCTTCATAGCTGTAACTTTCTCCCCAGCCCCTACAGAGTAGTTACCCATGTGGAAATCAATTCTGAATATGTTACCACTTTCTAGATTTTTAAAACATCTATCATAGTATTAAATGATAATGACTCTGTCATGTGGCCACCTTTGCAAGCTTTTGAATGCTGGGCTTACTCAAATCAGGAGCTGCCTTGATTACTTTTGATTCTTAGTATTTTCTACGACGCTTTCAGTTTCTCATAAAGACTGTGTTCTCTTGAGATTTGGGGCTCTTGGGTGCTCTCCCACAATGAAATGTCATTTTGAAATTGATGAGACTTCCAAGTAATCATTAAGTGTTAGAGGTCCATGTATATTCCTGAAAAATACTAGAGTTGGGTCCCTGTGTGGACTCTCATCAACTTCTGAGCTAGCACTCAAGTGTGTTAACTGACAGTGTAAATAATCAGATAAGCAGAGAGTATCCCAGAAAATACCATTAAGTTAGGACTTCGTTCCAAACTGTACACCAGACTTATGAGAAAGGCCATGTGTATGGTGCTAGAAATAATGAGAAATATTTAATAGTGAGCACAGAGTCCCTATTGAAATGAAATAATTGTCCATATATTTATTGACATACCTGTATTGACAATGAAAAAGCAAAACCACTTCACATTAGTAGGAATCTAATTTACTCTATAAGCAAAGTAAGTTATATAACTAGCTATACGGAATGCAGAATCAATTTGCAAATACAAAATTGCTTTAAGGAATAAATGTAGAGAATGATGCTATTAAGATTATCATCAGAATTCAATTAAGTTTTCACTAGTTTTTAGTTATGGAAAAGGAACACACACAGAAGTGAAATCCTAGTCAACTGTTAAATATTAATTAGTAGAAGCAATGTTTCCTGATTTACTCCTAAAAGTTCACAGAGCATTTCAAACAAATTTTTATTGAAAGCAAATGTGAAAACTACCTGGAGTTCCATTCAGAAAGCCTTGGGAATTTGAAGAATTTCACACATGAAAGTTCAGGGTGTCTAAACATTTTTTTTTCTGTTGTGTCACACACACACACCTCCACTGAAATTGTTACTTTCACCCATATATGGCTCAAAAATTTTAAGGAGTGACTGTTGAAATTATGCACTTTTGACCTAGAGGTAATTTTATATTTTCACTCGTAACCATATCTCTGGGAAAGTTAAAGTGAAATAGGATTACAATGCACATGTAAAAACTACATAGCATTCTCTGAGAGAAACCACACACTGGAGGTATTTTTTTAAACATCTGTATCTCAAAAAAGCCATCCATAACTATTTAGACATATTTTTCATCTCTCTGTGTGTGTACTAGAGAACTCTGAACATGCTTGCTAATTTCAAAGCAAAGCAATGCCTTTCCGATGACATCACCTTCTACTCCCTTGTACTGAGGACTCACCGTTCTCTGAACTGAAAGTCTGGAGTTGGGTGCCAAAGGTTATTCACCTGGGAATGCATTTCCTGTAAGTCCAGCTAACTAGGGCTGGGCAGCTGAGAGATTCTGATAGTGATACCAACTTCTTCAGTATTTACCCGCAACACCCATTCTGTATTGATTCCTCAGCCATCTCAAGACCATGAGCAACACTACGTAGAGTAACTGTCACACCTACATGTCTGGCACCACTGACACTTGGCTGAGCTGTCTCCTGGCACTGAAAATGGCCCTGTTTTTCCCTTCAGAAAAACACTGAATGGCCAACAAATAATACTCTGACCTGGAGAACAGGAAGTGAAACTCCTTCTTTAATATGTGGCATTGAGAGTGTATGACACACGCAGAGCTCCCTAGGACAGTCCCTTTCCTTTATACAATCCTGCACTAAGAGTCCTTCAGGAGAGAAACACTAGATTTTCGAGTCACAACAGAACCTCTGCAGTTAAAAAGCAAACTGTCACCTGCCAAACACACTATTGACACTGTGTGGTAAAAAAAGAAAATGTAAATATGTGTGATGTTTTTCCTGCCTTGTAACATGATAGTAGGGGCCTGCTCCTGCAGAGCAGTAAGTTTCAGAATTGGTGAACAATGGTTGATGAAATAATCATGAACATTTTCGAGATGGTAATTCCCCAGATTTATATTGTGGTTATGTTGTATTGACAGATTTCTTTTGCAAGTGTAAGGAAAGACTATTTCTTGGAATTTAAAAAAAAAACATTCCATGGAGAAAACAGATGGGTAGATGAAAAAATTACACACAGATATATGAATGCACAGACACAAACATACATAAGAACACATATTACACACATATAGATACGCACAGGTATACATACAGACACACAAAGACACTCACATATGATACATAGAAATAATACTTCATAGACATGGATATTTCACACACAAGTCCACACATGCACATATACAGATACATACATACAGACATATAAATACATACACACAAACATATAAGCATATAAAAATATAAAAAAGATAGATCTGCATGTAAAGACAGACACTATGCAATAGCTTCACAATTCCTCTTTGTCCAATAATTCACATTACTAGATAAATCCAATTTCCTGTAGCTTTACAAAATAAAAGCAAAACACTTTCTAAGACATATCTTGATTTCAAATACATATTTTTTAAAAGATCCTGAATGAAAGAGGAATATTTTTTCCATTCTCTCATCTTTCACTTTCCCACTGGTGACATCCTCACTGAGTAAACCTGGACAAAGACCACAGACAAGCCACCGGCCTGACACGCCATGTGGAGCCTGCCCTTTTAGAGCGAGTCAACGCCAAAATAGACAGCAAAGGGAAACTAAATCCAGCTCGAACAATACAGGCCCTAAAATAGCAACAGGGTTTATGACCACAGCAGCAGGAACGGCTGCTAATCATTTGCCAGGATCTTTTATTTAGGTTTGTCACTATTGAGTGACACAGGGGACTTGAAGCCCCTGTCAAGAACTTAAGTTCAGAACCCCAAATCAGAGATACTAATAATAGTACCAAGTGCAGGGCTGTGTTCCTTGAGGGAGCTAATGAGCTACCTCCTCTCGCTGGGAAGGGACATTTCCTGAGCATTCCTGATAGGTCAGTGTCCTACCAGGCTGTTCACATGTGTTAGATCCTTTAACCCTTGCAACAACTCTGTGAGGTAATTTCAGTGTTCTCATACTACAAACAAGGAAATTGAGGCACAGAGAGAAAGTTCCACCCGTGATCACACGCCTAGGAAGTTGCTCTGCCACACACACACGATGGACCCAAGTGTGTGCTGGGCAGTAGAAAAACAGTTATCTAAAACACCCTTAAGTGAAGTTCAAATATAGATCACAATGTGCCCTAGTTCTCAAGTGAATGAATCCTTAACAGTTAGACTCAAGTTCATAGGCCAAATTCAGGTGCTGCCAATGTGCAGAGGAGAAAGAGTTCCGTCAGCTCCGGGATGACTGAGCAGTAACTGTACAAGGCAGCACTGGAGCTCTGGAGCAAGAGGAAGACCTAGATCAGCAAAGGGCAGTGAAGAGCACAGTCTACACAAGAAATAACAGGATGCAGCTTTATGCCGCAACTCAAGTTAGGAGGAAGACATGTGGCTGGCGTTACAGGTTATGACAAAGGAACAGAGTTAAGACTGGAGAAAGATTTGAGGACTGGAATTTTCCAGTGCAGATTCCAAGTAAAGACTCAGCCTGGGGAATTTTGGAAATTTAAACTGGGATGTAAAGGTAACAAGCAGTCATCTATTAGTCTATGATAAAACTATTCTCCAGAAGAGAAGGACAGGTTATAGAGGATATTACATGATTGAACATCTGGTATGATTTGAGCCAAAGCGGACATGGCTAGCACCAGTTGATACCCAGCCCACAAACTTTATAAACCAAAGCAATTCAGAAATACAATTCCTATTTCTTATGTTTTTCTTGTGATCTGGAGATACAAACTGCTTCAGACTAGTAAAGGGTGAGCAGGTCTTTCTTTGAAACTCTGACATTGATCCAGATTTATTTCAGCATTTCCAGATATTCCCTGATTGGGACTGAGGTAAGCCTGTAGACCCAAGTAGAATGGGAGCTCATCTCCTGAGGCTGATGTTCTTCCCCTAATACCTATAACCTCCTCCCCCAAGGAACCTCAGACTTTAGCAGAAAAAAGGACATTCCCAATGGTTTCAGAAGTTGCAGAGGAGTGGTCGTCCACAGTGTTCATGAAACTGAGCCCAAATGGGGCCATAGTAATGGTACAGCCTGAGAGTAAATCACAGGTCCACAGGACATGATGCGTGGGGCTGGCGGTTACAGGTGTAACTGATTCAGCTGTAGTCACACACTACTCATACAGAATGCTACCCTGGGCTACAAGGGCAGGAGAACAGCCATGCCCACTTTATTCATTCTTTATAACCAAGGGCAAATATTTACTTGGCAATTTATGCTAGACCTATCACCAGGTGAGACCCTTATGTAGAACGTAGAATTGTTCTTGAATGTAAATAACATGTGAATGATTACAACTGAACAACGCCTCTGTAGTTAGAACGGGATGAAGAGTATTTAAGTCACTTGTGAGGGAGGAACACGACCATAATGTTCTGCAAAAATTTAAAAAATAAAAATCTGTTAAGAACCATGTTTCTGTACAGGCAGTGAGATTTTTAAAATTGGGGTGAAAGCACGACTCCAGTTTTGGCTCCCATTCCCTTTGAGTTTCAGGAAAGCCCCTCTTTCCCTCTAGTAGGGTGTTGTTTCATTCTTACTCTAAGGGGAATGTCGCACCTGATGAGTCACCATGGTAGCTTCCCTCAGGTAAGAACTGGAAGATTCCTGAAATGCCTTTTGGTCTACTGAGAATCTGTCCCAAACCACGTAAACGTCAGAGCCAGAGCCCGCCTGGGATGGTATTTCAGGTGTTAGGTTAGAAGTCTAAATCATTTTCCTCCCAAGCCCTCCAGGTGTGACTTGAGATCCTGGGATAATGTCTTCCAGCTAATGAGACCAGGAGCAGTTACTGTCTGGACTCTTCAGAAACTGAGCTATAGTAATTTGCACAAATGGTAGTACCAAGGCAGCAGATAGCCACCTCATTCTGACGGCAGTGCGTGGTGACTCACGTAGATGAATTGCTTAAAATCAGCCCAGCGGATCTCGGGTGGTTGAGTTCTAAATTCAGAGAACATCATGCATTGACCAAGCAGAATAGCAACTCAATTTTAAGAGTTTTAAAGAAGGAATCCCAGACCTTGTCACTGGGACAAAGCACACACACACACAAACATGTTATTCAGTAGCATGATTTCATAGATGTGCAAGTGAAGTTCATGATCACAGGGACACTTAACAAAGTCATGCAAAAGTTTAGGACTTTTTATGCTCAGTTTGATCCCCAGTCTATGATGCCCGCCACTGGAGCACACTGCCCAATCTTTAGGAACCACTGCACATCAGTGTGAACATTTCGGTGACATGAGTAAGTTACGAATTCCCTGGGCAGGATGGGGGCACTATTTTATGGACAAAGTATTCCCCCTCCACTGGGAAAACATCAGTTATGGCATAAATAATACACAAGACAATGACCACTGCAAAACAGCTTGCTGAAAGTTTCATTTTGTGTTAAAATGATGAGTGTATTTTCCCTAAGAACTTTCTGGCAACATGTACAAATAATGCCACGTACACAGTGACAAACTGTGCTGGTTTAGCTGATGACATTCTTGTTATTGAAACAGGAAGTGAGTCAGCCTCAGCAACTAAGATCATATATTATATTCCGTTGTGTCGGCTCATTTGAAAAAAAGAAAAAACACTTCTTTCTCAAGGTAACGATGTTTGTTTTGTAACTAATAAATACATTTTTGGAGATAAATATAAAATGAGCATTAAGCCTGTAAGATTTAAATTAATATTTTCTAGGAGCAAGGAAGAGAATACCCTAATTAATATATCACTAAATATTGCAGAATACATTTTCACAAGTATGACAATCAAGTGATTTTCTTTATAAAATAAAATGTATGCTTAAAATTTCTGAAGAGCTTGGATTATAGTGTTTTAATTATGAAACTTATACTGAGGATTAGTCTAATTACCTTTAACTGAAAGATTACCTCTGCTGAAAAGGCAAATTCTTCAGCACATTTAAAAGGTTTTTAAAGGTTTTACTACAGAATTTTGTTGTTTCTTTACTGGCAGAGTTAAGCTTAACTTTATCTTTGTCTACTAGGACTTCATACTTACACATTGATAATATTAAATTATTTCAGGACATATTTAAAATACTTAAAATAAATTTTCACATGTAAAACTAAAGTCTTTGCCTTTTGAACACTAAGATGTTTTCGGGTAATGAGCTATTTTTCTGAACAGTGCTTCTACCATTGGCATGTGCTTTAAAAAAATCTTTCTTTAATTCAATAATTAAATGTTGACTAACTCAGCCACCCAACTCAGACAGTTCAAAAAGTAAGGCTTTACAGCCCCAGTTGTTAGATACATAGCATTTCTTGCCAATCCTTGGCTTTCCTAGCAAGATAAATCTCCACCTGATGCACCAATTATTTTGCAAGGGGAACACTTCCTGTTGGTTGCTGTTGTAAAGACTGTGAAACCACAAGAGGTGATGGCTGTGGCTTCTTTAAGCACACAGACCAAGAGGCCTCCTCAAGGTTGGGACTGGGTCAGAACCTAACCCAAAGCCAGTGCACACTCTCCCTGCTCAAACTCTGCTTTCTGTAAACACACTAACTCCTTTTCTCTGGAATCACAACTTCATGACCTACAAGAAGCTCAGGAGTTGGAGGGCTCTGGGCTCCTTTTCATCTGTAATATTTTTATGCTTTTCTCTCTTAAAAATCTCAGGATGAAGAGTTTCCATTTGTAACTGTCAGTTTTATATTTTTAAGTAGTGAACCACGAAACATAATGTCTCATTATCTCTGAAATGATTCGCGCATTCCTGGCTGCATGCAATTCTGTTGATAAAAGGACAATACAGTCATTTTACTTTAGGGGGAAAGAAGGAGGGGCTATCGTTAAAGGAAGCTTTTTTTTTCATTCTGCTAACTCTATACTGCCCGTTATCTACTATTTCCACATTCTGCATAGATCTAATTTAAGTATTTTTTAAACTTTAAAAAGTATTCCAGACATTACCCTAGGTTGGCAACTCCAAACACACATGTGGTTTCAAGACTTTGTTGCAAATCTGAAGCAAATTATTTCTATATGTTTGTGAAAATCTGACTTTCCTAAAGAATGGCTTGTGATGTATATGAGCTAAAAATCTATTCAGGAAAACCACAGAGCCTGACATTTACTCACCATTATTTTCCTTGAGATATGAAGAGTTCTTTATAAATTTGGTCTTTTGAAATGACAGATTTCATTGGATGCATTTTAGAGCACTCTGTTTCTGGGCTGTCATGTAGTATTTTACCTTAATGTTTTAAAAATGTAAGTAAATAAATAAATAAGAAAGAGCTATCTGGTCTACCATCTGGTGAGGGCTTCTCAACTTCTGAGAATGAAGAATTTTTTCACCATAGAAGTAGAAGTCATTGTGGTAGTGTGTTCATTTCATACAGGGACAGTCACACCTTAGTATTTTTCATGCTGCCATGACAATACGTCATTTTAAAGAAGTACCTTATTTTATTACTTGGAGCTAGGGAGGTGCCAGGCAGTTGTAGGATGTAACTCCTAATGAGACACTGCACTTGAACAAGATAGCCTTTTAAAGTAATGCTATAAATAGCACATCAAAAAGAGGATTTTCTTTCAATTGCACAGTGTCTGAGAACAAGTAATTCTAGCCAAATATTTACTAGCTACTCAGTCCCTAAAATTAATCGTCTTAAGATGTGACTTTTTAAAATGAATTTATTAATCACAATACAATGTTCTATTTAGAAAAAAAATGGGTCTTAAGGTATTCTTTCAGGCTGTAATATACCTTAATCCAGGTAAGAAATTATCCTTATCTTTTAAAATTAGAACAGCCAGAAGACTTTCAAGTGTGTGTGTGTGTGTGTGTGTGTGTGTGTGTGTGTCTGAGAGTATGTCTGAATATGTCTCTACTTCCAACCAAGACTTTTTTGGTGGAGAAAAAAAAATCCAAGCAAAGAAAAAAATCAATGACAAGACAACAATTTATATGAGACCCATTGCCAGAAACAAGTGCTGGGTCAAACTGTGAGTAGCACAACTCTGCTGTGAGCCCAGCCACCCAAGGGGAGAAGGCACTGCTATTGATGGACATCTTGGGTCATTCCTACGGTTTAAAGCTACTTCAAGGACACTATGTAACTTGGTATATTGGTTACCCAGTAGATATGGAGGTGCAAAAAAGAAAGAAAGAAAGAAAGAAAGAAAGAAAGAAAGAAAGAAAGAAAATCAAACAAAAAGTAGTTTCTCTTCTTCATATATTGACTCTGCCTGGTGGTTTCCACGGTTGCCTTCACCAGGCACTAATGGAAGAAAACCCAACCTAGAGGAAATTCCTGTGGTGCAAGGCTGTGTTTGTCACTGTACTATTTAACAAAATAAAATTTTGTAGAGTTGCTTTTATGAGCTAAAGCAAAAATACCTAATCCTCAAGCTATACTATAAGCAAGTGTTTATTAGAAATTCAGAAGAGTTGGAAAATGTGTCTGCTATAAGGCAACATGATAGAGACAAGCCTCAAACTCAGGCTTGTCTCCTTTGATGGTACTGAATGACTTTAATGACACCAGTTTGATGTTCTGTGTTTAAACTGCACCTGCAGAAAGAAGTCATGAGAAGTGACCACCAGTCCATGCCACTCTGCTTTCAAGTTCCTAATAGTGAACACACAGTGGCAGAACCTCCATACTTGCTCCATTGAAACTCTTTTTTGATAAATGATGTCTAAATAGTTCATATCATCCCAGGTTCCTTGGAGCCCTACAAATATGTCATGGAGTCCTGTGTTGGAGCTTTGGCACAACACACAAACTTTGGAAAATGTGAAAGGAAGGAATCTTCAGCTACTCTAGAATGCTGGTTCTTCAAAAGAGCATCTATGAGAAATGGAGTGATGGTGGTCTGTTTTCCAGATCAATAAAACTGTAAATCAAGCTGTTAGACTGCCATAGACTCAAAATACATAAGAACTGAAGGTTTCTTTGAACCGGTCTAGACTGCCCAGGGCCTGAATCTGTACAATACATTTAAACAGAAAGTTCTTTCCATACACCCACGAATGAATTTTAGAAAACTTACTTCTTCTAGGAAGTTAAGAGTACAAGTCTGTCCTCAGGATGACCATGAAGTTTATATTTGAGATCATTCAGGGACAAAGTTATCTAATAAAACATGAAAATTGTATATAAATAAATATCTAAGTGGGTAAATAATTCATACCGTTTAAACTTAAGGGTAAAGAGGAAATTTTATCACTTGATAACTACATCCTGCACACATTTCCTCCCAGATAACACAGGGCTTCACTTTCATTGGGTACCTACCTTCCCCTTATTTCCATATAAATGGCAGCTTATTCCAGTTTTTCATCATCATCTTCTCTCAGGCAGCATCACCAAGGTTCCTGCCCAGCACCTCTCATATCCCATCCTCTGTGAGGCAACCATCCTCACCTGAGATGGCTTTCATGTAACTTATTCCTCATTTTCCCCACTACCTTGAAAGTTTGCACTTAAGATGTGTAAGGAGAAACTTAGTTTCATTCACTGTTAGTTCACTAAGATATAGATCAATGCTCAAGGTATCAAAAAATACTTAAAAATAAAAATTTTGGATTGTTTTGCATAAGAGACATAGATGTATTTATGGTTGCAAATGTGTTACCAGATAGATCATAGAGATTTCTGACTCATTCGAATGTGCTAAAGTTTCGTAGAAATGAGAAAGTTGCAGCAAAGGAGATAAGATCTGAATTGGGCTCAGTTGAACATCTCTTTTACTTAGGAGGAGACTTCTTTTTTCAAAGAAAAGCATCACAGAAATTTGGCCCATACACATTCATCAGATTCTGAATGTGGTTATTCTGGTTAAAGAAATATCATTTTAATTTCCTCCTAAAATACCAATTTAAAATTTTCCTTTTCTTTTCACTGTTTTTCTCGTTCTTCCTTTCAGATTTTTCTCTCACTCTTTTTTATTTTATTTCATTTTCAGGTCAGGGCTACCAGGCACTACAAAACTCATTCATAAAAAATAAAAAGAACATAAATGTCTGTCACTTGCAAAACAACAAAAAGAGCACATATTTAATCCAATCATGTTGCCTTTGATTTAATCTGAAAGACTAACTCTGATTTCACTCCCTTTCTCTTCACACCCCAGTAAAATAAAACATCCCATTACAAGAAGGAATATATTATAACAGATAACCAATAAAGGCCCACCAACATGCACCAGGTTCCAATAAGCAGAATGTGGAGAGCAAGGGGTTTCACAGGGTAATTGGGCCAAGAAGGCTACAGCAAATAGGTTTCAGAAGAAGAGAACATCAGTGCACTCAGCTAAGCCCGGAGACATCTATGCTTAGATTAGCACACAGACTTAAGTTTAGAAGCAAGAAGAAGAGGGAAGAAAAACAGCAAATAAAGTTGCTCCCAAATCAGTCAAATCTTCACCTTCTCTTCCCTTCTCATCCAACCTCCACTAAGCTCAGGCACTCATCATCCAGCAAAATACTCTTGCCCCAAATTTTCTTCTTCATAAAAATGAGAAGAATACTTGAGACAAGGTCTATCTGGCATTGGAAAAATATACGAGGCCAGTTCCCTGAACACTTTACTTTGATTTGCCTCTTACAGAGTCCTAGGTAGAATTCCTAACCGGAGGAGGAAAAGTCTGAGGAAAGCCTAGATAAAATGTAAATACTTGAGTATTACCAAGAGCAGGAGAAAAGGAGCAAAATGAAACACAAGAACTGAGTCTGGGACTCAATAGAACAGTATTTTCAAAATTCCAAGAGAAATTTACATACATCCAGGGTTATGTTCAGTGGGAATATTACTCAAGTGTATGAGAAGCTTAAAGAGAATTTACTCAGTTAAAGACTTAGAAAGATCACTTTCCACACATTCCTCAGGATGTTACTACAGGATGTACCCCAGAAAAACAAAGGAATGAATACAGAAAACAAAATGAAACCCACAAAGAGTGGGGGCAGTCTAAGGTCAGTCTTGGTATATAATCCTTAAGACCAGACAGAAACAGGCTTTGAGTAGTTATTTGTTGTCCAGAGGGTCTCCCCGGTCAACAATTGAGTAGATATTTTTCTTCTTTCAATTTTTTCATCATGTGATAATATAGAATTTTTTAATTTCTTAATTGAAATGTCATTTACCTGTGGATGTACACTGGCTTACTATCAGTACAGTCTCTAAATTACTAAGTGCAACAATTTAGGATGTAAAATGATATAAACTGTGACTTATTTAGGATTAAAAGAGACACTTTATTTAACTATCTACATGGGCATAAATAAGGGATGAAACTGAAGCAAAATCATTAATCCATTATAGAGTTAAAATATTAATCTCAACTGAAAAAATTTAGACAAAACCTTAAAGTTTCACTTTTACCCAACAGGTAAGTCCAACAGCCCATGAATTCATTCAGTCAAGATGCATTTACCTAGTAGCTGGTAGAGTTCAAGTATTACACTACATACTGATTATGGAAAAAAACAAGCAAGCATATTCTCCTGTCTAGGCTCTTAGCAAAGACAAAGACTTAAAGCAATAACCAAAGCTGCTAATGCTAAAAACTTAGTAGAATATAAGTTTGTATATAATGTACACATCATAGAAATATGAATAGGATTCATTTACTTAAAGAATTTGCAGACAGTTAATAACTGAAGGTCATTCATTCTACTTCCTCCTACAAAATTTAATTCCCTTTGAAAATGCTTAGTGATTGCTAAGCTTAAAGCTGGAAGGCATTAATGGTAGATCATTTTTACTAGAAACCCAGCAGATAAAATCATAAGATTAAACATATTCACAAGCAAACATAACCAAACTTTTAAAATTTACAATGGCAGACTTTCATATCCAATTGTCAATCTTCAACTTTTTATTTAATTACATGTTTTCATGTTCTCTATTTTTTTCTTGAATAATTTAATAGTCAATGACAGGATTTGGATTTATACCAACTATATCAATCATGAATCATTGGCAATCTTCTCTTTTCTTTTTGCCATCTTATAAATTGTGCTTCTGAATCCGGTTTTATAGAGTGGGTAGCACCACTACCTTTAGAAGCATCTCTCAGGATGAGTGCCTGCTGACATTTACAGAGGGAAGAAGGGTGCCTGAGAACTCATTATGACTTCCTAGAAATTCACAATCTAGGAAGGCAGGCGTCCACAAGCAGCTATAATAAAAGAAAGAAATACACCTCTAAACAGGCAAAACTCAGAAAGTTGACCACTCAAACACCATTTCACAGGAAGTAGAATTATAATAATTTTTGATACAAAACAAAAACTCTATTCCCCTTTGGAAGTCTCCTGGCAGAAACAGGATATAGAATGAATGTCCTTCCCTGGGCCAAGAAGCTCACAGCTTGGAGAGGAAAAAAGCACAACTACCCACAGGGACTGTGGCCCCGTTTTCACACTACGCAGGGAGATTAGTGCAGAAACCACGGGATCCACAGTTACGGCACAGGGTAGTAAGAGACCTGGTGTATAGATGGGGCCATGAGGAAGTACGAAGGACATACAGGTGGATAAGTATGTAGAGTTTGCTGGTAATTTAAAGGCAGAGATATCCTTGGCTAAGTCAGGCAGGGCACAAGAAAGCAGTGGCAGGCATTCTGTTATGACAGCTCTGAATGTGGGTCAAGCAGAAGTGTCTGCCCCAGGAGACTGGTGCTTGGACAGCCAGGCCTGAGGATGCATTAAAGCAGAAAGACTGCATCTGCAGGTCCCTGGCTCCTTACAGCTTCCTACGAGCTGTCCAGACTACAGATGCGACCTCACTTCCCTGTACCCACGTCCCAGTGGTTTTCATCAGAAGGGAATCAAGCCTGAAACCTTTCTGTGCATTTCTACTATTACCCTGGACAGCCTGACCAAGATTCAAATATCAAGCCTGTGCCCTGTCTGTTGCAGCCGGGCTATGCTGGGAGCTCCTGAGCTCCCCCTCCCCATTTCCCACAAGTGTCACCTTCAGATCAGAGCCAAGTGACCTGAGGCAAGTTACTTCCCCTTTTCCCACCTTAGTTTCCATATCTAGAAAATGGAGAGGGCACCACCTGCCATTATTACTACCTGGATAATTCTGAACGTGAAACAGAACCTCGTGGGCCTCAGTTTCCTCGTTACTTAACACAGATTCTACTTCTATTCAGCCTTTCAAATAACAGTTGCAAACTATTTGCTAATTTATTACCTCTTGCTTATAGAACCTTCTAATATGCAATCCCACTACTCTGCTAAACACCCTGTAACACAAGCTGATCTATATACTTAGCACTGAGTGTGGCAATCCAGAAATTGACCTCCCCCCAAAAAACACATCCAACCATGCCAAATTTCTGAAACTATGGATGTGATCATATGTGGAAACAGATCTTTGCAAATGTAACTCAATGAAGGGTCTTGAGATGAGCTCATTCTGCGTTTTCCAGTTCATCTCTAAAGTCAGTGCCTGGTGTTCTGATTAGACAAGGTAGAGATGTGACACTGACAGAAGGGAAAGGGGAGATCTGCCCGCAGGGGAAATATTAGAATGATGTGACCACAAGCCAAGGAGACTAGTAGCCATGAGAAGCCAGAGGAGACTAGAAATAAATTTTTCCTCAGAGCTTCCAGGAGGAAATGTGACTATACTAGCATCTTGGTTATGTCTGGTCTCCAGACTCCCAAAGAATACATTTCAGGAATTATTTTTAAGCCACTAAGTTTGTGGCATTTGTTACAGCAATCACAAGGAACTGATATATCATATACAGATACTAATTTTATATTATGACTCACTAAATGCTTTAAATCTATAGAGCATAACTGTCATTATGCAAACATAAATTTAAATTCTATTAAAAAACACTTCATTTTAAGTCTTTGTGCTATCAACAAAGTATGTTAATTTGATAGTAAGGCCTTATAGAGGGTAAGAGCCCAGTCAGGGAACCAAAGAAACCCCAGGCTCTGATGATCGCAACTAATCAAAATCAATCTCTGTCTGTCTGTCTGTCTGTCTGTCTATCTCTCTCTCTCTCTCTCTCTCTCTCTCTGTCTCTCTCTCTCTCCCTCCCTCCCTCCGATCTATCAACAGAATATTGCTTAGAAACTGCTGGTGAGCAATAATTTATGTTGAAAGGTATCTACAGAGTGCCCATGGAGAGGGCTTCAACAGCAACAGACATTATCACTGATCAATACTATAGGTTAGAAAACTGAGGCACATAAACCCTAGATGACTTGTGTAAACTCATGGAGCCATTAGGTTTCAGAATTAGGAGCCAGATCTCAGTGACCAAAGTGCATTGCAGCAGAGCTTCCTATATTTCCTGTTATAAAACATTTTCCTCAACTTTTTAGTGAGAACATTTTCAAACATAAACAAAATTTAAACAATTTGTGAACACCAAATATGCTCATCATGCAAATTCTATAATTATTTTACTATATTTGCTTTACTATGTGCATTGACCCACATATCCAGTCTTCTCTCCAGCCATTTGTTTCCCCCCTCCACCTTCACCCTATTTTCCTCTCCTTTCCTCCCTCCCTCTCTCCATCCTCTGATTCTCAGCATATTTTACACCTTAGAACACTTCATTTCTAACATTTTACAGTTTGAGCATTATTAATTATAGAGTTCAAGCTCTGTTTATGGTTCTTTTGAGGAATCAGAGGGAGATTTGCAGGAAGTTCTATCCATAAGTCTTAAGGGTATCAGCCAAATGGCTTAAACACAAGTAACTGCTTGGGTAATCCAAACCTCTATCCAGGCATGCGGCATGCCCACCATGTGGAGCACTTCCTCAGGCTCCTTCCAAGTCCATCTCCAGTCCTGCCCACTAAGAGTGGCTCTTTTCATCAAACATCAGTCATACCTGTGCTAGAACTTAAGCTATTTGAACTTTGCAGTGGGTACTCTTCTGTGCAAGCCTTTTGCTTCTGACACAATCTGCCACGGATTCATGTCCCTTGTGTGATGAATAGTGTTGCATCCTACAATACCACGTCTCTTGGTGATAGACTCCTGGGAAGGCTCCATTCCTGGGATATTATGGGTAATGTGATATGAACATGTTAGCTGACCACAGAATTAAACAGGGTTTCACCTTCACATGAAGCTTTTCTCTGCAGGCATCCTCTACCAGGTGTCCCTGAGATTAGTAAGTACACTGGACACTGCACGATCTCCCACCAACATCCCTGACACTCCTCTTAAAGGAAGCAAAAAATCTCTCCATTTGAGGAAGAAGTAGAGTGTCTCTTTAAACCTAAGCCCTGGATGCCAGGAAACAGCATTCTTCTCTTGCAAGGGGAGAGGTGGCAAACATTCTCCCAGCTCCAACCCTCCTACAACCCCTCCTCCAATAGACAGAAGAAAAGTTGGCTGCTGAGGAAAAAGAGACGGGGAAGCTCAGAAAGTCCCAGCTCCAAAGTCCCCATGAGCAAGGGCTGACTTAAATCACAGCTATTACCAGGCTCCTGTCACTAGGAGCTTATGCCCCTGTCATCCTCCCATCTCATGCCCAGCCACAATATGTGTGCAGGGACTGCTGAAATGTGAGTAGAAAAGAGGAATAGTGAAATCCCAACAAACTCAAATATCCCATGCTCCACACTAAGCATAAGGTAGCAACAGCAAAAACTCACCATGGGAGATAGTTAGCTATCTCACCTTACTATTGTAGCTAAAAAAGGCTAAAGATCACAAATACATACACAGATACACATGTATGTTTGTATTATATATGTATATACATATACAAACACACACATATAAGTAAATTCTTCCACACTAATGCCTCAGAACCATCAACATCACTGTAATTCCCATATTTCGTGTTGATAAATTGAGCATCTATTAAAGACTATTAATGAGATATTGTCCTTTCTCAGCTATTCTTAGCACTAACCGTTAAAAATCTTTATCTGACATGTCATATAGTTAGTAGCTGATGTTTTTTCCATTAAAAAATTTGCATACTTTCAGAGGGAAAACATGAAGTAACTCACTTTATTAATATTTGAATAGATCTACCAATGAGAGTCAATGAATATGAATAGTTTACACTTACATACCACCAATCACACAATTATTATCCAAAGGTATTCCCTTAAAGACTACATTTTATGCAACAATCAAAGACAAGAAACAGATGAAGTGAAAGGTTATCTGCTCAAGAATAAGCAATACAAAGTCCCAATAACAAAAGAAAACAAAATCGGCTTCTTTGGCCAACAGTGGGAACATTCTCTGTCAACACAAATGCCCACAGAACAAAATACTAAGACTCAAGAGCCCTTGTGAACTATCTAAAATAGGACCCTCAGAAGTACTCAAAACCAATAATCTTTTAAGTTGAAAGTTAGGTTACCATGCAAACTTTGTTTCAATCAGTAGGGAACCCTTCTCCCCCTAAATATCACCAAGAGAACTTGACAGAGTGAAATGAATGAATGAAGCCCAGAAACAGGAAGAGAGTAGGGCATGGAGGAGGGCTTGGAATTGTGTGAGGAAACAACCCAAGGGTGCAAGGGAAGCAGACGCACTGTCATCCAAGAATGCAAAAAGTAGCCTCAGGTCACCACACAGAAGAGTCTAGGCCCTCTGATGACAGTGCTGCAGACAAGTGGCTTTATGGGAGGAATGAGCTCATGATAATAAGTGAAAATGAGCACTGCATTGAGCTAGAATTTGTTCCTACAAGAAGAATGAGAATTGGGTGGGAAAGCAATAATCTTCAACCTGGAGTAGGACAAAGGAACCCACAGGAGATTACTGGACAGCGACTGCTACGTGACCTGGGAAGTTGGCTTCATTTGACTGTCTCACCATTTTGGTGGAAGGAATAAAATAAACATCACGACCTATGTTAGAGATTGTTAACTGTTGACTGAATTTTGCCTTCAATTTGTTGACTGACCACTAAACCAGGGCTTCATACTTTATTTCTTTTAATTATATCAAACTCAAAAAACTTTGGTTAAATATCCCCTTTAAAATGTACAAGGTAGCCAAAAACCACTCATGAGTAGAGCTAGCAAGTGTTTAAAATTCAGCTTTGTATTCCACGCCATAACCTCTCCATCTGAATGAATCTACTTTCTGTGACTTTTGGTTACTTTTTTACAAATTAGACATAATTAGTATTATTCAGATGTCATACATATTCTTTATCACATACAAAACTAATGGTATTTTCCCATCCAACAACTACATATTTAGCAAAGGAAATGACTTCCTTTTAGACGTGTGTGACCTCATGCCTTTATCTGTTCAACCACTATATGGCTTTTTGTCTATTTTATAAATTTATAATATACTAATATCAGGCCAGTCATAGGATGTGAATATGTGTTGAATGGTTAATGGATGCTGCAGGAAGTCACAGAATACTTTCCATCCCAAATGTGGTTCACGTGTGTACCCGATTTTTACACTTTTAATCTATTTTTCTGAAAATTAAGTTTTAACTATATTTGTAGTATGTTTGAGTTCATTCTTGTAAAAATAGACTAAGAGATAAGGGCAAATTCATACTCTGTGGGACTGTAAATAGACTTTATAGTAATTCTTCACCCACCAAGAAACTAAGCACATGCTCACTATGACTCCCAAAGGAACAGCCCAGTCTCCTCTAGAGTCCTGCAGTCTTCCTAGACTTAGTCAATCTCCTGTTTCCACATAGTAGTCCTGTGTTCCAGGTGCCAGGCCTTCAAAGATTTGATGTCACTCTTGCTTTCCATGGTAATATCAGAGTCAAAGTAACAAGTTTATAGCTAATGTGGAAGAAAGCTCTCCCCCAGTGTAGCCGTTTCCCAAATATGACCAGCTTCTGGTCATGGGGCAACATGTGCATGGTTTAAAGTAAAGCGACTTCCATTTCCTTCCAGGAAACAGACAGGAGGCACATGTGCCCATGAAGGGCAGGAGTCCTGCCTCTTTGTCTTTAGGATAAATATCATCATCAAAGGCTAACCATTTGTAGATTACATACAATAGGTGTAAGATAATAACTTTTCTTAACCTTTAACTCACCCACAAAGATCTCTGCGTAGACTCTTAGAGGCTCATATTGCTGATACTATTAGTTGAGCACTCTTCTGAAATATAATACACAAAACCCATTAACATTAAAAAATTTTAAATTCTTTTAAAAAATAACGTTTAAGCACTAACCATAATAGTTATATTTCAGCTTTAAATTTTGAATTTTAAAATGCTCATTCTTCATGTTTACTTATTTATTTTTTCTTGAAAACAACATAATGGTGTATATGAGGAGATCATTGCTCTGAGGGGAAAAAAAGCCCTCACATTGAATGTCAGCTTCTACTTAAATTGTTTACACATTCAAGAGAAAACCTAGTTGTTAACCTTGGTGAGGAGTCTTTGAAATTGCCTTCTACAAGATAAACACATTTCTTCCAATTAGAACCAGACTGCATTTGCTTAGAACGGGAATTGTATGGCAAATTACAAGTAAGAGCACATTTTAAATTACATATCCTTGGTTCTCAAAAACGTTAGCTGGGCAACAGCTCACCTGAGTGAGTTTATTAAAACACAATCAGTTTCTGGGGTGGACTTTTTTTTTTTTTTTTTTTTTTTTTGACATTTAGAGGCGAAACTGTTCCACTATTAACAGCGTGTCCGGGGCTTTACCCGCGGGCCAGGTAGGTAGCTCACTTCAGGAGGGATCAGTGTATTGGCCTCACTCAGGTGTGTCTCCTGGCCTGGGTATGAAGGCTGATAAAGGAAGGAGGGGTCTTGGCGGACTGCGGGTCCCAGGATCCCCTCGCCCGGGGTCCCCCAGAGTTCACAGACACGCGAGACTCCACGCACCGCGAAGGCCGGCCCTACTGTCTCTTCACTACCCCAGAGGGGCACCGACCGCTGCCCTGCGTGGCCCCCCACCCCCACCCGAGCCGCTCCGGAGGGGACAGCGAGGGAAGGAGACGGAGACCAGACACACGGGGCGCAGGGAGACAAAGGGAGCGCGGGTGGCCGCGGGGACAGAGGGGACCTGGACAGCCCGGAGAGCAAGGGGTCAGAGAAGGGTAGGGCAGAGTCACGGAACCCGAGCAGGCGGGACCGGGAAGCCGCCGGCCGGGTGCTTCGCCGGAACGCGGGCCCGCAGGGTGGCGGGCCTAGTCTGGGCACCCAAGACGCGCCCGAGGATGCGGGTTCGGACAGGAGGCTGGGCTAGGCGGTGGGGACAGGTGACACGGGCCGCCCGGCTCTCTTTACCCGAGTCCGCCAGCCCGGGGTAGAGGACTGCAGCGCTCGGCCTTGCACCTCCCAGCACCGACTCCTTCGGCGCGCGGCAGCTAGCGCTTTATATACCCTGCTAAAAATAGCCTGTGAGGACGCTTTCCAATCAGAGAGGGCCGAGTTCGAATTCGACCAATGGGAAGGGTTTTCATGGAGAGGTTCGGTCACGCCAGGCGGGGCTGCGCTGTGTCACCAGCTCCGATTGGCTGAAGCTGACATCATCGGCACGCAGCCCCCGGGCCGGGAGCGGCGCGATTGGGTAGCGTGCGGGGCGGGCGCCAGGCTGGTCACGTGGGGGGAGGAGGAGTGGGGGGAGCTAGGCGGGGGAGGAGGGGGGAGGCTGGCAGCGGAGCTTTGAATAGGGAAGTTTTGCAGGGGTTACGTTTGCAGTCAGTCCGGTGTTTGCAAATATTGTGTGGGCTCCGCGCGCTGCGGGCTGCAGGAGGGTCCGGACCGGGCGTTTGATTGCTGTGCCATTGAGTTTGCATGAAACTTTCACCTGCGCTCGCGGGGAGAGTTTCGGCTCCGACTCCAGACCGCACACCTCCCTGTCCTCCCGACAGCGGGGACTGTCTTTTCCAACCCGACATGGATGTGCTCCCCATGTGCAGCATTTTCCAGGAACTCCAGATTGTACACGAAACGGGCTACTTCTCGGCTCTCCCGTCCCTGGAGGAATATTGGCAACAGGTAAATAGGGATTTTCACGTGCCCGGTGCGCCGAGGAGGGAGTGCGCAGAGGCTCAGGCAAGATCGGTGTGTGCTTGGAAGAGCATCTCTTTACGATTTTTATTATTGTTGTTGTTGACGTATTTTTAAATTAAAATAATTACCGTAAAATGCCCTTCGGTACCTCCAGTGCTGAAGGCACTCTCCCAAGGGCCTTCTGCAGCATGGAGCGGAGTTGTCATTCGTGTCGAGCGGAGCCGCCGTGTTGTTCCCAGAGTGTTTTTGCCGTTCCTGGGCTTCCGAGCAGCATCCACCCAGGGGAAACCCGAACTCCATGGCCTGATCCCGGCCCGAGCCCTTTGGCACACGTTTAGGGCTTGTACCAGGTCCAAACTCCACAGCTGGACCTTGTCATATGAACGAACTTAACTGCCAAGGGATTTTTTTAAAGAGATTTTTGTTTTTGTTTTCCTTCTTGGTTTTGTACATAGTTTTTTTTTTTTTTGTAATCTAAAATTTTGCCAGAAAAACATAGACCAGGTTTTGTTTTTTAAATTATAGGCCATCTCCATATTTTTTTCTCTCTCTTTTGATTTCTTGACGTTTGCCTAGGTCTGCCTTATTTTTTCTTACCTGCTTCTCTTGTTGACGCGGAGGGGGGGACTGTTTGCACACCAGTGACTTGTCAGTCATATGACAATGAGCCCGTCCTAGTCTCTTCAAGTCTTAGTTTGGGAAGAACCTTGGCTTCCGGCATTTTAGTACAACCAGAATTTTGAGCATCAGAAATTTAAGAGACTTAATATTTTTGCAGATCCGATTCTTAGGATTGACTAAAGGGAGAGAGATTCTTCACACTTGTCCCATTGTCTGAAAAAAAAAAAGAAAAAAAGAAAGAAAAAAGAAAAGGGGGGATTGGTGTTTCTCTGCTCTGCCTTTTTTGTTTGTTTGTTTGTTTGTTTTTGGTTTTTTGTCACACATTTAATTAGCTGATTAGGTGTGTTCTGTGGATATCGAAGCCTAGAACCTTTTAAGGATGAAATTCAAAGTGTTGCCACCATCTCCTGCCTGTTTAATTGTTCCCAATCCTTTCCTGCCTTCCTCTCCCCTCCCCCCTCCTTTTCCTCCTCAAAGAAGCTTCTCCCTAGGACGTGATTGAAATTGATCTAAGTAGTTTCCTTCGGGCATTTGGGATTTGGGCAACAAGCCAGGCTTGGCTGCTGGTCGCCTTCAGAGGCTTTTAAACTCTCAGAGAGCTTCGTTCAGGTCCCTGGTGCTCATCAGCATAATGGAGATTTTAAATTAGCCAGAGTATTAAAGTTTAACAAGATCTCTGTAGATGCGCTTTCCTTTTTCTTTGGAACATCAATAAAATGTAGCACCGACTCTCTTTAAAACCCCATCCTTTGCTTGTAACTCAGACGTCTAATTTTAGGGGAGAAAGAGAAAACATTTCCCCCCTTTGCTGGCTCATGCTTGTGAAGAGTCTGCGGGGAAGGGGAGGAGTGTGCTTCTATTATGACAGAAGGCACAGTGCAAAGTACACTTGAGCCCTTTGGGGAGCCTGTGCTCAGGACGGTCTAATGCCATGCCCTGAAAACGTTGTGTTGAAAAGAGCAGTTTGGCGTAGAAATTTAAATCTGTAGAATTGCCAGTAGCACAGACAGCCTTATATGGACATGCAGGCAACCTAGCAAAAGTCGGGGCAGACATAATTTAATCCTAAAATGTTTCCTACCATTTTTCTTTTCCAGTGGCTAGAAAGTTTGAAATGGTGGGGAGAGGGGCAGCTGATCTCGCAGTTGTAGCTTCTTGAAAGGTTGGTTGTGGGGCTGGGGAGGGACACCCTGTCCTTTACACACTGCATGGATATTTGAACTGGGTTCTTACTTGGCTGCTGATCAGAATTTCAAAAGGAAGTCTCCTTTGGCATTGCGTGAAAGAAACAGGAGTGATGACTCATACACTTGTACTCTTGGCCAGTAGATAAAGTTCTTGTTCATTGTGGGACTCCCAGCAGAGCCTTGGAGCAGTTTCCCCCTTGCATCCTTTACAATAGCAGATGGCCTTTCTGGAATTATTCCCCACTTATGTTGTTGAGGTTTCTTGTTTTCCCTGACCACTGTAGAGGTAATTAAAGTTCAGTGGCGTGTTTGGCCCAGCACTTGGGATTGGCATTCTTTGAAAACATAGTACGTCTCGGGCTTTACAGGAAATGGGTGTTTTTTTTTCCCCCCCTGCAACTCCATGGATGTCCCTGAATATGGATAGCTAGCTGCTAGCTGCTGTCTGAGTATGGCCCTGCATTGTCAGCTGTGTCCCCAAGGGGGTCCGTCAGAACATATTGTGTGCTGTGTAGTCAGTCTTTCCTGTCCTGTTGTGTAAATACTTGTGGCCTGTGAAGGGTAGATGGCTGGGGCTGGGGCTTTCCTCAGTACACAAGGTTCTTGAGAATGTCAGGTAATCTGGTTAAACCTGTTGGGGGGGTATGTGTGTTAGGCTGATTTTCTTTGTGTGGTTTACTGGAAACTCATTAGAAATGTCAACACTTGTAACTATAACAACAAAACAGGCTTAGTGATCATCACTCATTGTGGCCAACAGCGGGGAAGCCAAGAGAGGTTTCACCCTTAGCTTTTCCTTCTGAATTCTTAACTATTCCTAGAAACTGATTCTCTTTAACTCTCCCGGGGACACAGCTTCTAATTATGGAAGGCTTTGTGTCCGTAGCCAATGACAAAGCAGCAGTTTATCTCTCCTTTGTTCTTGCATGTTTTTGGAAATATGCTTTTGGTTCCACTTTCAGTACTTGTAACAATCACGTGCCTGATTTTGGTTCATTTCACACAGACCTGCTTGGAATTGGAACGCTACCTCCAGAGTGAACCCTGCTATGTTTCCGCCTCAGACATCAAATTTGACAGCCAGGAAGATCTGTGGACCAAAATCATTCTGGCTCGGGAGAAAAAGGAGGAATCTGAACTGAAGATTTCTGCTAGTCCCCCAGAGGACCCTCTGATCAGCCCGAGCTTTAATTATAACTTAGAGACCAACAGCCTAAATTCAGACGTCAGCAGTGAATCATCCGACAGCTCAGAAGAACTCTCACCCACTACCAAGTTTACCTCTGACCCCATCAGCGAAGTGTTAGTCAATTCAGGAAATCTGAGCTCCTCTGTCACGTCCACACCACCTTCTTCTCCAGAACTGAGCAGGGAACCCTCTCAACTATGGGGCTGTGTGCCTGGAGATCTGCCCTCACCAGGGAAGGTGCGCAGTGGGACTTCGGGGAAGCCGGGTGACAAGGGTAGTGGAGACGCCTCCCCAGACGGCCGGAGGAGGGTGCATCGATGCCACTTTAACGGCTGCAGAAAAGTTTACACCAAAAGCTCCCACCTGAAAGCACATCAGCGTACTCACACAGGTCAGTCCCCTCATGGGACCTGGGAGGTCAGCCCCTGGTGGGCACCACTGAATTGCGTGAGCCCGGGGAGGCAGCCAGGACTCTGCAGGATGTGAGCACAGCAAACACATTCTCACTTCCTAAATTCTTTTCACCAAACACTTGAGTCTTTTGGTGTTTAAATAGCGTCTTGACGACTGGAGATTTGAATCAGATGAATGGTGAATACATTGAAATTAAACAATGGGAGGCTAGATTATATTTCACGTTCTCCATCGACACCCAAAGCTTACCCAATCTAACAGTTCAGTTTATGAGTGCCCCAGGTGCTCAGTCTGCAAGTGTTTCTGTGTCATGTTATGTCAGGTTGCTTGACATTCTTGGAAGTGAAACTGCAGTGACAGAACAGAGGTCCCTGGGCAGCATGGAATGTGGTAGTATTGATGTTCATGGTTTTAGGTGTGAGTGGAACCTGCGGGCTCTGTGATCTGCAATACTGATCAGGGGGTGTTTATTGAGAATACTTGTGTCAGACAGTCTTTGTCTTCTGATACCACTTACTACAGCAGGTAAAAAGGTCTATTTAAGAATACCATGGGTAATCTCTAGGATGCCTGGTGAAAAAATCACAGCAAGTTTCAAACCAAGAAAGATGGAACAGTGCAAATTCTTATCTTACCGACTTGAGAGCAAATTGCTGAGAGATCAGTTAAGAGTCCCATAAGGCCTTGATGACAGAGCTCATGAGGTGACACAGGTTCTGAAATCCAGGAAGTGTGTATCTCAGATTGGCTTTAATGTTTTATTTTTAAAAATGATGACTCTTGATAGCACGTTATTGAATTCATAATTGTAATCTGGCCAAGGAATGAAGTCAATTTGGTCTTTTGATTGCCATTTAGAAAGTGATTTGAAAGCCTTGGAATGAGGTTTCTCAGAAACTCGTGACTTCAGTTTTGTACAAATGTAGAAGGCCCCAGAGGAAACTACATACTCATTCCACAGGGAAGTGAGTAAGGAGCGAAATTGTGCTTGAGGGAAACAGTTTCCATGGAGAATGCAATAAAACCCTGCCCTCAGCAAGGCTGTGGGTCCTGTGGGCCAACAGCTCACCTTACAAGTATTTCGCCAGTCAGAGTAATTGTCATTATTATACATTAAAGTTAGATTTCAGAAGCATGGCCTTGCACAACTTGGATCTCTTGGACCACAGTTAGAGGCTTTATGCTAAGAAGTGCTCAGTTTTTTTACTTTTAGGTTGTTATTTACTGTCCTTAATTAAAACATGTATTCTTGAGGCCACTGGGACCCTATGCTTGTATCCTACTACTATATCTGTTGAATCTCCCTGTCCTATCCGTGTGACAGTGAAGTCACAGTACGCTTGTCATGTGCTCTCTTCCCAGGAGAAAAGCCTTACAGATGCTCATGGGAAGGGTGTGAGTGGCGTTTTGCAAGAAGTGATGAGTTAACCAGACACTTCCGAAAGCACACCGGTGCCAAGCCTTTTAAATGTGCTCACTGTGACAGGTACGTGCATGAGGGCTTTGCTAGAAAAGACATATAGGGTCATGGGAATGTGATGACCAGAATGGAGATGGAGCGTGGTAGACCTTTGAAGAAAGGCCAACAGTTTCCGGTTGTTTGTTGACCTTTCTTTTTAAGCCTGGGGCTTTTTAGAAAGTCTGTGATGTGTTGCATGTCCATGTTAGGAAGTGCTGTTCCAGGTGTACACAGGAATAGAAAATACAGTGATTTCATGTCTATCTGTTGATGTTTGGTCTGCAAGAGTTTTCAAGTTTGAAAAACTAGAAATGAGAAAATTTTAAAAAATGGAAATTAAATTTTTGAGAGAACTTCCCAGCTGCTGATAGGAGACTTTTTTAATTATCATTCCTGTAAGCTGGGATTTTCTGCCTGTAGAATTCTTGTCAAGGACTCAGAGGAGATTCTCACCTCTCCACCTAGAGGAGTTGGGTTAGGCAGTGAAGGGAAGTGAGACATTGGTCCTCTAACCTGAGCTTGGGAGGCACCCTAATGTTTTTGCTTCTGATTTGCCCTTGCAGGTGTTTCTCCAGGTCTGACCACCTGGCCCTGCACATGAAGAGGCACCTCTGAGCGAGCAGAGAGGTGAATCCTGTAGGCTAACAGGCTTCCAGGCTGAGAGACGGCCGAGGAAGGAGGGATGCGTGTTCCAGCCAAAGCATGTCATTTGCACCCTTCCCAGTTGCCTCCAGGGCCTCTCTTTGGAAGGTCTTTTGAGGGCTACACAAGTCTCGTAAGAAGCGGCATAGCACCCGTGGTGCGTGATGTTTGGGTGACCCTGGACTCGCCACTGGTACCTAACCTTCTGAGAGGCTCCTGAGCCTTCGCCGTGAGCATGCGCACTGAGAATGTTAATGGTTGGGCTGACTGTATGTTGAGGATCTATTACTGACTGTATGATGCGGCAGACTTTTTTTCCTTGTGGTAGCCAACTGCAAGAGACAGAAAAAAAGTAGTTTGAATGTTCTGTGTGTAAGGAGTATACCGTGAAATGAGAAGGCCACCAGTCATTTCCTGGAGGGGTGTCTGCACCTTAGAAAAACAAAAAACAAAAAAAATTTTAAAAAAATGGAAAACAAAAAAAAATCAACAACAAAAAAAGGAGGGTGGGAGTGGGAACTCAGGACCCCAGAGTGGCGAGTGATATGGGTAGGGGGACCTGTCCCCCTTTTCTGTGTGAGAGGAATTTTTGGTGTCTGGTGCAGCTATTAAACGTGCAATGTGTCAAGTAGCTTGTTTTACTTGCTACAAC
This sequence comes from Ctenodactylus gundi, assembly GCA_004027205.1. NCBI lineage: Eukaryota > Metazoa > Chordata > Mammalia > Rodentia > Ctenodactylidae > Ctenodactylus > Ctenodactylus gundi. The sequence continues at coordinate 32,661 of PVKB01000658.1, forward strand.
AGAGCTCATTTTTGTAATCCATTGTATAAGCTGTATTTACAAATATAACACAGTGATAATTTTTCCTTATAATACAAAAAGTCATGCATGGTCTAGGGAACTATATGCTTTTCCATTTTTAAATCCGGACTGCGATCTCAATTTCAATTAATGAGCAGCTAAGATCTAATTTGTCTAATATAGTGATCCCTAGCCATTTGGGCCTGGCAAGACACAATTTTTCCCCCCTTGTATTTTGTAACACTCCCCTTCCAGAAAGGTGTTGTGCAGCGTAGGGTTATTTTTTTAAATGATTCTGAATTTGCATTAACTTTTTGAAGAATTTTTGTGATGCCCTTGGAAGAAATTAGACATGTACCGAGTGTCTAAAAGCTGGGGCTGGAAAATGCTGGTCTAATGTTACATTAGGCTAAGAACCTAAAATTTTTCTCAGTTGGGTGGATAAAACCACTAAAGCTTAGAAACTGTTTTCTCATGCAGCTATGTTTCTCTTATTTATGCCTTGAGGACTAATTTCTGGTTTTCTAGCTGTTAATGCACTGTTGACCTTCATAATGGTGCCTTATGCAGGTGACCCCTATGTGGGGGGTCTCATACAGGGGTATGGGTGATGCATGCTTTATTAAGGCTCTTTTTTCACCTGGCATTGTACTGTATCAATGTATAATACCGAAAAAATAACCCAACTCTTTAAGGTCCTCCTTCACAGAGATAAAATCTCCCTTGACATGTCAGTATTTGTTCAATATTTTAGACAACTTGACTGTGGGAAAAAAAATGGTAATCGAGAAATCTGAATCTGACCAATTCTGCCACCGTGAGACTTTACCGTAGACCTTGCACAACAATTGTATAGATCACACGCCGGCTGTATTTAATATGTAAAATTTTCACACATATTAAAGATACAGGAGTATAAAAAAGTCAATGTATTTGCTTACAAGGCACAAGTTTCACATATCTAGCTATCTGCTGGTAATTCAGAAAGTATACTACTTTTTTTTAAAAGTGGGCGGAACTCTTGTGTATGTATATTTGTGTGTATAGTATGTGTATGTGTGTATATATATTATATATATAGATAATATATAAATATTTTTTTAAGGAGAAACTAGAATGTTTAGCTAGGAAAATCTACAGCCTGTGAAAAAAGTATTTCAAAATGGCCATAAAGGAGGTAAAAGTGAAAACTATAACCTAAGTTTTATAGAGGCTTTTTCTTTAATTTAATGATTTGCTAAAGACTGTTTTGGCGTTGAATCTATTCCATACTCTGCCAGTTTTGCTCATTGTGATTGGCAAGTCTGGAATAGAGTACCTTCGGCCACCTGGAAGTGGCATCAGCAGAATACCGGCGCACCAGTTGGACTCAGACATACCAAGGTTTTGATTTGAATTTCAGCCTTATAAGACCTAATCTAAGAGTAAGCTAATCACAGGGATTCTTTTATAGAACACCTTTTTATGCAAATGAAACTATTTTTTTCCAGCATGTAGATTCTTCCAGCGTATCCAAGGAATGATCTCCCCAAGTTGGCATGCCACAGCATGGACAGGCTTGTGGGTGTGGATCATACATACATACACACACACATATACCTATGTGTGTGTGTGTGTGTAAGTGTATGAGTCTGGCTCGGCTGGTATTTTGTTTAATCTTTCTGGAAATGAGCAATGATTAAAGCTCACATAACTGGGTTTTTATTTGGGCTGACGAATGCATTTACCTGAAGAACTTAACCTTATTTTTGATTGGGTGAAAAATGCACTTTTTGTTTGGCAATTCAAAATCCAAGCATCCGATTCGCTGGGTTTTGGAAAACTCCTTTTTTGGCCCTGCTGTGTGCTTAGCCATAACAATTCCATTAAGCAAGAAGGTAAACAAAAGGCAAAAAAGAAAAAACTTGCACTGGCTTGTCTCACTTACGAAACACCACTGGAGTTGTCTGACTGGGAGAGACTGGGTGCCATGTATGTCAATGCCTGTAATTTTCGTAATAAGCAAGTACATAAAAAAGTACATTTTGTTCAGGTGATAACTGAGCCTCAATCAAGCAGAAACTTTTTGCTTGAAATTTAAAAAAAAAATTTCTATTAGTGAAATTTCCTTTTTTTTTTTTTTGGAAGCACCCTGTTATCTAAAGAATCTTTGTAAGATTTTTGTAAGATTTTGTTTTACAAGATTTTATTTGAAATTGTTTTTTGCAAGATTGTTATATTTCTGTATGAATGTATTTTTTATTGGAATAACATAAAAGAATTCTTATCAGCATCTCGAGTCTGGTGGTTTTTCAGAAGGGGGAAGGGGGAGGAGGGTGGAAGCACATTCCTGCTGTGTTACTCACCCAGGCTTCCTCCCAGGGAAAGCTGCAGTTGTGCAAGAATGGGAGCCATTTGTCTACTTCAGTCCCTTCCGTTCCTCTTACCCTAGTCTGTCTTGTGGGCTGGAGGGAGGTGCCTGACATCCCCCTTCCTGAATCGCATTGAATACTTGCTCTTCTGCGAAGTCTGACCAAAACAGCCCCAGGCTTTAGGGCACTGTAGGAAACACTTGCAGCATTTTAACTTCCTGTCACTCAAGCCAGGGACCGTGTGGCAGAGGTTCTCCGCACAAGAGCAAACCCCAGTGGTTCCCTTCCACTTCTCATGTGCTCTCACACCAGCAGTTGTGTTCAGTTAAGCAGCTGGACCAAGGCCAGCCTTCCTGGACTCACTGGAGTGCACACCTGGAGAGGCGCGTCCAGGAAAGTGAGGTGCCAAGAATGGGAAAAGACATAGTAGAGACAAGGGCCAGAAAGGAATTCTACAGCCATCTCTTCCTCCCCTGCCTTTTGCCAGTTAATTGCAAAGGAGGGTCGGAAGAAAAATGACATCACCACCCTGGGCTTTAATGTTTTCAAAGGCTGATAGGATATGTTACAGGTATATGAAAACAAACAGGTGGCTTTTTTTTTTTTGTCTTTGAGATCCATGTTTTTAGTAGATGGCAGCTTCAATTTTACTTCTCTGCACAGATCAGTGCAAATTGGTCCATCAAGGAGTCCATCTTCAGATTATATTAAGCCAATCAGCAGTGATGGTGTAAAATCAATGTGTGTTTCCGTGGGAACCAGCTTCTTTATGCTGTTCTTAGTTTGAGGATGAAGACGGTGTCCATCTTAACATCTTAGCTGGATTAATTGTTCACTGCTTTCTTTCTTAGTAATTCTTTATTTACTGATTACCCAGGGCTTGTGAGGGTTGTTTTTCATTTTATAATTGGATATGGGAAATTCATGTACATTCTCAGAAAGGAATTTTAAGAAGTTCTTTTTTTTTTCCTCTAACCATGGTAAAAATATCAGCAGTTTGGAAAGATTTTTGGTGGTGCAGGGTGTGGAGAGCATATGACACTTTTGCCAGAATTCATGGGTGTGTTATGTTTCAAAGCACATGTCAGGGTGAGTAACGGTTGGGTTGCCCTGACTGGACAGTCTAAATAAAGTATTGATAGTGTGTTCTCAGCAATTGTTAGGACTTGAACACTTTGTCATGCAAAGTCTGTGTCAAACAGCTAAGTTATGTTCAAATAAGGCTTTGAGAATAGTCATAAGGAATCAGCTGCACACTTTGGATATTTATAGAAATCTGAAAAATTTCAGTCTGCTTAACAAATTTTTTGAAACCTAGCTAAAAGGAAATGTTCCTGCTCTAACACTGTGCTTTGGGGATAATTTGCCAAGCTACATCGAGCCTCAGTTTGCTTGTGGCTAAAATAGTTCGGGCTAGGTCACATGTAGTTAGCTTTTGCTATAGCACTACAATTTTGTGGTCTATGAGTGTAGGGTGGACATCAAATTATATGTTCACTTTCTTCAGAGTTCTTGGCTTGGATCTAGAAAACTTTCTCTTGTGTTACAGGAGAAAGTATTAATAGCTCTAAAAGTAGAAAACAACATTCTCAAACTGCCCTTTACCCTTTAAATTAAAGTTAACTTATTCAGACCTTTGATAATATATAACCTACATTTTTAAATTAAAATTAAAAACTTACTTGAAAATGCTATTATATCAATACGTAGATGTATGTTCTCCTGAGTTCCCCCAGCTGGGGATTCCCATAAACAATCCAAATTTACTTATATCTCTAAAGGACAGTGAAGGAACTGAAATTTCTTACTTTTATAATTTAAATGCTACAGAGAAGGCAGCTTTCATATTTAACTCCTTTCTTTTACATTTTAATGATGAAAAAGTTTAAAAAATAAATTCTATGTTATGCCCATGAGTTATTTTTGACAATTCCTTTCCCTAAATTGAATTAACCCTTTTAAAATCTGATAATGCTAAAGATAATTGTGTCTACTGCCTACTTCTTGGTATGTCTTAATCAGGAACTGAAATATTTATATTTATCTATATATAATATTGTATAAACAGTGTATATATATTATTTTTATAATATATATGCCATTTTTATAATACATATGCTACTTGTATAATATATACCATTTATACATTATGTATTATACATGGCATTTACATGTGCTCCATTTATATAATGCGTGTGTTGTTTACATGTTATGCATACCATTTACATATAATATATGTGCCATATGTATACTTAATATGCCATTTCACAGATGAGGAAAATTGAGATTCAAGAGATTGTGACTCTCCCCAAGCTCACTCAGAGAGGAAGACATAGGCCCAAGGTTCCAGTCCAGGTCTCTTGCATGCCAAAGGCCATGACTCTGACCATAGCCTTGTCTGCTTTTGGCCTTTCCATCCTTTTGTGTGGGGTTTCTGTTTGATCTGCAGCACTCGCCTTAAAACGGCATTACATTTATGAAATGGAGACAGAGCCTTCTCTTTCTAAAGCTATCGACTGTGCTGCAATCCTAAGAAAACAAAAGTAACCGTGGAGAATCGCTTGCAAGATATGAGACAGATGGCACGTATTTATTTTTAATGTTTAAGAATATAGAGAAAGCAACTGAGGATGTGACATCCCGCACAAATTGGCAGAAATCACCTATTGTACGCAGTTAAGATACAAAGAGAAGAAAATTAGACCCATGCATCACCCAAATGAGGCAATCCAACAAAGTGTATTTAACTAGATTTATTTTATGGCGAGGTCTTTCTGTTTTACTCTGAGTAATTTTAATGAGAATTCTCAAAATGTTCGTGAATGAAAAGAGACAATGAGGAGAACAAATCTGGGTCCCACATGTCCTGATGGGAATCACACTGAGCTAAACAGTCACTGCAAAATCTTCTATGAAGATGAATTTAATAGAATGCCCAGCATCAGTATCAAGCTCTCTTAAGCCTGGCATTTACTTTCTCTTATATGATCTGTGCAAAAAAAAAAAAAAAAAAAAAAGATCATATGATTTCTCCAATTGTCCCTCAAATTAAGAGCCCTGGATTCAGAGCTACCCTAAATAATTAACTTTTGTTTTTAAAAAAAAAAATCTGCAGAACATGTATAACTGCGTGATGCCACATACCACCATTTTTCTAAGATTTGCTCTTTGTTAATGACAAAGCACAGTTGTATGTGACTTGCGCATATCAGCTAAGCACAGCTCTGTTCCCCTTGATTTCTTAAGTTTCGCATTACCACATTTCATTTTGGTTGTGCAAGACTTGCTTCCAGATGTGCAGGATACTTAATGACATGCTTTCGCCATTATCAATTAGCTCACTCTAAAACCAGGCAGCACTACCCAAGTGTCATTTTATTCTGTTTGTGTTGGTAAGGGGATGAGAAAAAGGGGTAGGTAAGACCACAGTGAAGGTCAGTGTTGCGAATCTTCCCTTTCAAAAAAAATTTGAAAACTCTGGCCTTATCGTCCCCACCTTCCCTTGCACAATTTACCAGACTCTGCAAAGAAGATTGTTTATTTATTAGCTGAAAAGCTAGAGCAAGCCAGCTCATCATGAGATGTACGTGTATATGTTAAGTGTTGAATTTTTAAAAATTAATCTAACAACTCATAGTAAAATTATCTATGAGAGAAACTTCACATAGACTTTTTTTTGAGACAGGGTCTACCTCTGTAGTCCATGCTGGCCTCAAACTCACGTCAATCCTTTTGCCTCAGCCTTATTTTCTTTAGTTAATGTGAACTAAAGAGAACGTTGGTATTAGCTACAGATTTAAAATATTATGCCATTATGATCTAGTCTAAATGTCCGTCACAATGCCCTGACATAAGAAGACTAGGAGAAATGCATTCCAGGAGGAGTTACGGGGCAACGAGGGGCCAGGAGATATTACCTCACTTCTGAAATTCCTCCAAGGGTATCTCTAAGCTGCGAGGAGATGGGTGCTAACACGTGAATGCAGCCTTTTCTGCATGGAGCTGTAATGCCTCAGAGGTTCCCCAAGAGCGTGTCTGATCTCTTGGGCTTTCCCAATGCGTCACACAGCTCTTTCTTCAAGGTTCAAGTGTGGCAAGAGAAGGGAACCATGGGAATAGAGCCAGTCTTCGTCTCCACCTTACTGGACAGGTTTGTAGGGATTGGCATGGGAAAGCCAGACTGTAGCTTCTGATTCACCATTGATCAATTGTGACCTGGCCATGGCTCTTTCTGCACTTAGGTCATCAGGAACATTGCCTTTTAAGGATTTGTGTGTTTTCATGACCATCTGGAGTAGCACCCAGAAGCCCTCTGCAAGAAAGCGGATGAGGTGTTTCTCAAGCAATCCATGGTCCCTTTTTTAAGCTCTAGATTTCTTTGTAAACATAGGAACACAACCTTGAAGTTATTTTAAAGGAATTTCTAAGAGTTAGATATGCAAAGATCTAGCATTTGCCTTATTTTGACTGGACCAACCAGTGGTGACTCTTCCAGGGTGGAACTCATAAGAAAAGATTTCATTAACTTCTATCTTTGTGATTATTGCTCGGACTCTTTGAGCTGTATTTTTCACAGTTCTAAAGAGGGTCTAGTAGGAAGCCCTTCAAGATTTTTGAAGGATTAGATATAAAGGCCCAGAAAATAATACTCAGTAACTGGTAATTATTATTATGGTGTGGTGCATATTTGTTTCTTAAGTAGGAAAATAATGTTCTTTCTTCCCATTGAATTTATTTAAAATTTAATTTCTTTTACTTAAAGCTAGCTAGGAATATTTTACTCCTATTCACTTTCTATAATACAACTTTCTGGTAAATCCAGTGAAGGGTAAATAGAGACTCTTACGCTGTTTTTACAAATGGCCTCTAAAGTAATTTCCTCTTGCAATACTCGCTGTGCTGCTGCGATCTTGCAGGAAGGAAGTTCTGCAAGTATTTGAGTAAAACCTTTTTTTTTCTGTCAAAAGCTAGGAACATACTGACCAACGGCAGAATTGCATCGGCCAATAGACTTGACAAGCGGAATTCACTGTGGTTTTAACAAGGTGTAAAGGCCCCAGAAGTTCCAGTGGTTACTTTCGTGTCTTCTCCAGCCATCCAGGTCCCACAGTCGGAGTGTTCCTTTCTCCAGTTTCTGCTTTTTAATCTCTTACTTGCATCCTGTTTGGTGCTTAGCATGAAACACCTTTCTGCTTTCATGTATTCTTTGACACATGGTTAGAGAGCTGAGGTTGTGTGTGGCCCTAAACCTCATCACAATGTTTGTGAGAGTCAGTGGTCAAGAACTGCGTCTAGTTATGACAACAACGGTGATAGATTGTATACCCCTGGCTCCTTCGTCAGCGTCTTCTTGGCTCCTCCAGATGTGTAGATGATTGACGAGAAAAGAAGTCCCCAAAGCCATTTGTTCTGATCACAGATCACATTTGATGGCTCCGGAATTATATCATGAGAATAGTTGCTGGAAGAAGGCTTTTCCTTCTGGACAAGTGCTGAGATTTTGTAATGTCAAATACTCAAGATGGGTCTAGACAAGGAGCAAAGAGATTTGCTTCATTTCTAATATGTGCTGGTGGAGTTTCCCGTGAATGTCTGGCCCTTCTTTCCCGAGGTATAATAAGTAATTAGTAATTTCAGAAATTGACAGAAAGCCCTGTAAGTCAGCTCAGAGGTGTCCTCCTGGGGCTTCTGCCTGTGCTCTGGGCTTCTCCCTCTTTCTGTCTCCCTCCTGGAGTCTGAGTTTATTTGGACAAATAATTGTGAGTATGTAATTTAACATCTCTGATTCCTCAGCACCTAGAGGAACTTGCTCAGTGAGTGATTCAATGCATGAATGAGAACTCTACTTCTTTCTCTGAACACGGACATATCAAATCTAAGGAGAATAAAAAGAAACAGCGACTCGTTTGGCACATAATAATGGACCCCTTTTGGTAATGGTTTTCCATAAAACACAAAGCCAATCTCCAATTTTTCATGCCATTCCCTCCTTTCTTCCCTTTCACCTTCAAGGGGAAGGCTGAAGAAAAGAGAATGTATTTGAAAATGAGAAGAAAATAATCCTGGAAATCCTCAGCCTCTTACCTTGACTCTGAGTAGCACACCAGTAGCAGGAGTTCCCTCTATTTGAGCAGCATCACCCGCATGAGCTCTCTCTGCTTCAGCTTCACATTAATTAAGAAGACTTAGCCCCCAAATCCACAAGCATTTAGTGCTCTAGGAGGTGCCACCCGCCTCAGGAGGGAGAGACTCAGGGACATGAAAGTGAAACCTTATTAAAGCAGGTTCTGTGCTTGTCATTAAAATTTAACTCATCAAGTGCTTTGACACATTACTTCTACCCCAAATGTAAAACCCCTTTAATTCCAGTTATGATTCCTTTGCTCATGAAGAATAAATTGGGTTTTCCCAGGTGACTAGTTAAGATCTCTACAAATCCCCAACCTCCTTAATCACACAAAGTGTTGCCTTTTCCCGCTTTTTACTTGCAAGCTACTTGATGCTTAACTTACCGAATTAAAGCAGAAAAGTCTTCTTTTTAATTCAGGGTCACTTGGATGATTAAGCTGTCACTGGTAATCATGTGTTCGTTTTATGAGGGACATTGCAAGATGCATGTGCTCTCTTTTCAGTTAAAGGTGACATACTGCCGCGAGTGGTTTCTGATGGGGAAGTGAAGTTCAAGGTTCTTCCTGGTGCACCTGCATCCCATAAGCAGGTTTGGGGACCCTCTTTTTCATGCAATGGGATCCCTACAGGGGTTATTCTTACATGTGCATGTGCCTAATATCATTTCTGACACCTGGAACTCCCTCAGCATCTGTGACCATTTTTACTCCACTGGCTGAGGTAGAAGCAGGTTGTTTTTGCCTCCTATTCCTTGGCCATGGCGTTCCTTGCATGCTACCTTCTATTAACTTTTGAGACCAGTCCCAGGGAAATGTGCATTCAAGCGATCACAGCTACAAATTAAACATGCTGGAACCAAAAGGCCCGAGCTTCGGTCTTTTGTTTACCTTTAGCTCTTTGACTTGGGCCAAGACGTTCGAGTTTTCTGAGGTAGAAATAGTCATCTCCCCCAAATTCCTCAGGCTGTTGTGTTGTTGTGAATGCCGTGGAAAATCTTTGACTAATTACGATCAGTTATTAGGACATAGCTGCTTTGTAAGCTTTCTCCACTTCAATGTTCTCGTTTGCAAAACTGCACTTGATCATAGTAAATGGGTTGGGTCACTCTTAGGATAGAAACAATCCTTGTACGAGCTTGGCCTGGTGCCTGGAATTGAAGTGGGCAATGCACATTCTAGTTCAAGGGGATTTGGATTGTTATTGTAATTTCTCCTTTGCCAATTAAGAAAAACAAAATTTAAAATACTCATCTGGAGTAATTCTGTAAATGCAGAGGACTCACACAGAGAAAACCACCTTGAATAAGTTGGAAACAGCATGCAAGAAGGCCGATGTTCTCAGGACAACTTGCATGCGGACTTCTTCCTAGACTGTGACTCCCTTGCCATCCTTTCAATGCCTTTCTTGCTTTCAGGAAGGTACCCTGAAACATGACAGGCAGCGATTAGAGCTGCTGTATGTGGCCACAATATATCTGTCTGATTCCAGTCTCCCGGGAAACAGGGGTTGTATCTACCTATGCCACGTGCTCATGTCATGACAGCGACTCTCGTCTTACCTTATGGTCATTCATAGTTTTTACGACGAGCCCACTCCGGAGAACTCACTTCTTCCAAAGGACGTGCCTTGCTGACAAGAGAAAACCCAGCTAAACTCCTGACATCGCCGAGCATTAGCTGAATTTAGTAGTGATTACCTTGTTTTGAAAAGATCAACTCTATCTCTGTCCATATAAGATTTGTATAATGCAGAGTGTAGTGTGCACTGTTCACACTCGACAACACTGTTCTGAAGGTTAGCGTTTGCTGGGGTTGGATGGAGAAAAGTTTTGAGTGAAAATTTGCCTCAGGGCATCACGACAATAGAAGAGCCCCTGGGGGACTCCATCGCCTTTCCCTGACAAAATAACAGGAAAAGTGACAGCACCAAATACAGAAAGAGGTGTTGATGTACCCAGATTGCAATCTTTGCACCTGTACACCGAATCGGCCAATTGTCACTTTGGTTTAGTTTCCCTGTTGCACCCAGACTGGCCTACCCACTGCCATTCTCAGCTTGTTGGCTCATGTCAGCAGACCTCCTCTCCTGTTTCTAGAACTGCAGAGACATTTAAGACAGGCTGTGTCTCACTCCCCACAGAGGCAAGTGTCCTGTAGCACTTGAGAAATGGTGGGTGTGCTTTTGAATCAAGCATATCTGGACTCAAAAGCTAACTCCAAAAGTCTCTAACTACGAGAACGTGTGAAGTTCTTTACCCAGTGGGAGCTTGAGCCTCTTTCTCCCTGAAATTGGGATTGGGAAATAGTGCCCAACTTTATATGGTGAGAATAAATGAGACTCTGTGTTTAATGCTCAAATCCACAGCAGCCCTGAGGCCACCGGGTACTTTAGATGCCTGAAGCTCAGGATGTCTTTGCGTGCTGAAGAAGAGTAAGGAGTTATCCTTTGGCAAGAACTCAACACACAGCGGACAGAGAATTCTGCATCAGTTTCCAGTTTAATCTTCAATACAAATATTATTCAATGATCTTTAGAACATGCAGCTGAATCCTATAGAACTTAGACACATACTAAGATCCAAGTCAACAGATTCCGTCCAGTTCCTGGACCAGTTTAATCCAGAGACTTTCTTTTCACTATTATTTTCCTATGCATCTAAAATATGAATGCTATTTAACCTTGTGTAATATGGCCATAATGTTAGTATCAGAGATAAGATGAGAACACAGGCCTTCTGGCTCCTGATCCTGTTTACTACCTACCAACTCACTTTCATCACAGTTTCTATGACCTTGGAAGCCTCAGGCAAGTCATACATAGGACAGAAAGAATGGATCACAATTTGCCTTACCTACTAGGATGTGTAATTGTCAGTCTTAGTCTTATTACACCTTTATTTCTCCTCCCACAACCCTTAAAAATGTCAGAGTCCTTAGTTTATATTTTGTGTGAATCCTAAATCTCAAGTCATGGTTATTAGAACGGTGACTCTATATGAATTCTCCAGCTACTGGAATATGGAAAGATCTAGATAAATCTTTGTCCAATGAACAGATTTTTGCTTGATTATGGATCATTGGTTATCTCCAATAAAAGAAAAGGTGTTTGTCCAGATTTTACAAGTGTGTTTAAATATCTCTCCACACCCAGAAACTACTCGAAGACTTTTCTGTATTAACTACCCTGAGCTGTAGCAGGAACTGTCGTCTTCAACTACTGGAGTATAAACAGAAGAAATCATTATTTACTAATATGTTCTTTCACCATCAGGGTTGGGACATCTGCTGTTAGATCCCTTTATCCAGGGAACATTTTAGATTTATATTTCCATGGTAAGAGCTGGATTTTTAAGTTTTCAGTGGCCACGAACCACGTCTAGAATGGTCTCTAGATCTCTATTTGCTATAGCAGCTGGGGCAGTCATTGGATTTAGCTCCAGGAGATAAAAACTTGTTCTGGAAGTTATTATTTGAAATGTTACTTTTTAACCTCACACTTGAGAGGCCATGAGCCATCAGATTTTTATGTCTGACCAGGACAGTCGGCTTCCAAGTGTTTGTCAAACTGCCTTTCACACACCTATATGACCCAAGCTTAATAACCATCTGATGAGGAGCTACACAATGATCCACTTACTAGATATGAGTGAATTTCAGAAACAAATCAAAAGAAAAATAAATGGTCTCAGGGTTGGGCCTAGCAAGTAGTCTTGTTTTGATATACAATACCATGAGGCTGCTGGTGAGGCCCCTGTCGTTCCATTCCCACTCCCCACACCTGAGGAGTCACTTCTAAATTCAATATGTTTTGATAAGGCATGCTATGGCTTTCAGGTTCATGCTGCATGATTCCTGGCAAAGATTATTTTTAAAGGTGATGTTGGAAGAATCCTGGATAGTGGGTGGTTTTAAACAAGAGAAATTCAATTCAAATAATAGCAGGTACAAAACACAAAATAATCCTATTTTTCTATAGGCTGTAAGGTTGGTTCATTTCCTGAAGAGCTTGGTTTTTGCTTGTTGTATTGCAATGGCCACTTCAATGTATTGAACGTTGTCATTTTATTTTCCCCTACATCGTGTGAGGACAAGGATTATTGACCCCACTTAAGAACAGAAATCTTTTAGAGTATCAAATATACCAGTGCAGCTGAACTAGAAGCTGGACCGTAACCCAGATCTTTATTTGGCTGACATCTTCATAATCTGTGGAAACCAGGACCTTAGTCTCTGTCTCTGAAAGCAAATTTTCATCATGGAGCTGCTTCCCACACCAAGGGGAGGAATTCATACAGGATAGCTATAGGGAAGTGTGCAATGAGTCACCTTCCTAGGGCTCACACCTCACAGACAGCCCATGAGTCAGAAGAAGGCCACCTAAGGCGGGGCTGGCGAGCAAGAATCTGTATTTTCATTGCTTATTCATGCCCGTTGTGGGAAAATTAGTGGAACTCTGGGAATGGCAATCTGACACAATTCACCAAAATGTGATTTCCTGGGTGTATACACAAGATGACTCTATACTCTACACTTTGTCGAAAGAGGAAAGACCCAGAGAATCTTCTGGAAGAGATACAAGCAATGCAGCTCTTAAATCAAATCGCTTACCCTGAGGGAGGCAGCATGGGGCCATATCATGACATAGAAATCTGGGCTGCATTCTGATGCATATGACCCCAGCAACCCTTGATCTCCATGTGTTTTCAGTGCAATATCAGAATAAAAAATAACCTCTTTCTCCCCAAGTGTGGGATTATGTGATATAAGCATTCGGTAAGTACTATATCCTTTGCTTTCACATATGCAGAACTTACTTTGTCTAGAAGCCAAATAAGAACTGCTCAAGACAAGGCTTTTAAGGAGACTGGAAACTAGAATGGGAACCTGTGTTGAAAATAAGAAAAAGGAAACTAGGTGGAATGGATGGGCCCTACTGGCACAGATTCCATTTAGTTGTAAAAAAGTGTTTGCTAGATTAATTTATTTCCAGAAGAATGTGTTTGGGGCAATTTTATATGAATGTACATGGCATTCACTGGTGTTACTTCAGTGAAAGAATTGCTACTATCTCTTTTTTTCCAGATAATTTGTAACTTGCCTGGGGATTATTAGGTCTCAATCCATCCTATTGTCATGAATGCCTCTACTATGTCAAGAATCAGTTTGCCTTCCAGTGACCTCCAATCAGAAACTATAAAAGCTGCAAACAAAATTAATAGTAGTGTTGCCTAAGCACTCCTAGGCCCAATAAATAATGGATGCTTATTAAAATGTATTGACATAATAAATATTTTACACAGTATGTTTTTAACCTGCAAGCCAGGGCTTGAAGGTCCCTTCTCATTTGCAGTTCCTCCTCTTTCTGTGTTTTCAATGAAGGGAAAAACAAATGAACAAATAGATCTTGAGGCAACCAAGGAGCAGGTTGGTGGGCATGTCATATGCAAATTATAGGGTCAAACTCTGCTACTGTTTCCCAAGACACTAATGGTGGAGTGCCGTGTCATCTCTAGGAGCCCCAGCCTAATTAGTAGCCTTGAAGAGAAAGCTGAAGATTAGCCATGACCAGCCCCTTAAAAGGCAAGACAACATATACACATGACCTTCTCATGTTTTGCAGAATGGGTATGAATCCAAATTTTTCAAAAACAAGACTATGTATATGCTCCCTTATGTTTTCTAACTTTGTTGTTCCATCAAATCAAAACGAAAAGCCCCGAAGAGAAAGGACTTACCCAGGTGGCGCAGGATTTCTCACAGACGACCTGGGCTATAATATTGTGTGTTGCATGCCTGTATTCTCTAATTTCAATAAATGTGTCAAATTTACCTCTGCCTAGCACTTCTTCCAATAGGGTCAAATGTAAGATTTTACTTTTTAAGAAAGCCCTGGAACTTTGGCCTTCGAATGACACAACCTGTTAGTTCTGAGGTTCTCCTGCCTCTTTTGTTAATATATATTTTATTGTGGTTAAAAAATTCACATGACATAAAAATTAACACTTTTTAAAATACACGAATTCCAAATTCTAAAATACATTAGAACCATGGGGTTTGGAGAATTAGTGAGCGTCTGTGTCCACCCCTTTTTGAGAAAGTCATCCCTTTCCTATCTGACCATTGCCTCTCAAGAAAGGCCTAGAACTTTGGCCTAGGAGAGATGAAAATTGTTAGTTTTGAAGTTCTGTCTCTTGAAATGCAGCAGAAGGGATCATCAGCTAAGTAAGTCCAGGAGAGCCACCCTTGAATGTAGACCTTTAGGGGCAACATGGCTTCCTAGCTAGAGAAAAGATAGCTTCCCAGCTAGCTCGTGAGGCACAAAGCAGGGGAACCCTCTGCGCTTGCTGTTCTGCTGCTTTTAGAGTCAATTCAGAATCAAGAGGCAGAAACCAGAATGATTCAAGGGCCCTTGAGAAAAAAAAGCGGGGTGAGGGGGGTGTCTCTTGGAGAATCGCGTGTTTTTGTACAGCCTGTGTGGAGGGAAAGCAGTGATTAAGGATCTGTAATTTTTATTTGCAGACTTTCAGTTCTGCTCTTACTTGGTTGAAGTCATCAGTTCCGTCTTTCATTTCCTGTAACAAGTATATCGCCCAGCACAGCTTCTGGGCATTTCTCTGTGTTCTCAATTAGCGGTGAAGATGAGGAGCGAGGCCCTGAAGTGTCTCCGGCCAGAGGAGCTCCTGGATGGAGGACGCCAGTTCATCTGCAGGCGCCCTCGGAGGTAGAAGTGAGCATTGGGAGGGTGAGAAGTGTGTGTCTGCTGGCTGCACACACTCCCCCATCTCTGGGCGTGACCAAAGCCTTGATACCAAATGCGGAACCTGCAGATGCGAGAAGATGCCACTTCAACTGCGCATGGAATTGTGGTTTGGAATCTGAGAGAAAACCAGAAGATTCAGGGGAACTCGAAAGTTAGCAGATGCTTTGGTCCAGAGATTTTTAAAAATTTCAACAAAAGGAAAGAAAAGACGAAGAAAGGAAGGACAGAAGGAAAGAAGGAAGGGAGGGAAGGAGGGAGAGAGTAAGACAGGCAGGCAGATAGACCTTGAAAGTTCCTGACGCCTTTCCTCATACTCTCTGCAGCTCTTGTCACTACTAACAATTTCCCCTGATCCTCAGCAGGTCTAAAAGCTATGAAAACACTCATTGTTACCTAGTCGTATCCCGAGAATACGTAGAAAATATTTGGAAAAGAAAACAAAAAGCCTTTCCTATTTTTTAAGGAATCCATTATCTCAATTATCTAATCTTAGAGGAGGACCGGGGATTAATTATACAGCCACTGAGCCATATTCTATATGAGGTTGGCTTCTCAAAACCATCTGTGACCACACAGTGAGTCCCATCCTGGGGTACACGGAAAGAGAAAGCGGAGGGTGTGTCAGTGGCTGACCTGGTTCCGTCACCCAGAGAGCTCCAGGGCAGCCTAATTCTGGGACCAATCTCTTCTTCTGGAAGGAACGGGACGCACAGAAATTCACCAGTTCCAGAAAAAGCAAGAAGCACAGGAAAGCAGGATAAACAGAACAAGGTGTTTACACAGATTGACTCCGTTTTCCTTCTAAGTCACCACCTGTCAACAGCGACCAGCTTAGGGGCCATCACAATGATGTATCTTTTCATCATAGACCAGTTACCTCCAACAACAGACTTCACACTTTCACCGCTTTTCTCACATGTCCTTTGCTGCCTCTTGGTCCTTCCTCCTCCGCTACTCAGAATTCTGCCAACGTTTTTTTTTTTTTTTTTTTTTTTTGACACACCTCCCAGATTCTCCTTCTTATAAGATAGTCTAACTCACCTGGGCTCCTTTTTCTGCACTGTTACCCTGTGTTCAGGGTATTACAAAAGATTATGGAGGCTTGATTTCCTCTTCTACAGCTGAGATCCTAAAGCTGTTTTACTAAATAAGCTATCTTCCGTACTTTTCCCTCTCCGTTCTCTTCCTCCCTCCTCTCTTCTTCCTTCTACCTTTCTCTCTCCCTTTGTTCTTTCTTCTTTCTCATTTATTATTCTCTTCTCTTCATCCCTTCCTTCCTCCTTTCACTTTAGGGCTATTTTCTTTGACGTTTCATTGCCAAAGCTTGACTCTTAGTGTGGTCACTTACCACGTGTGGGATTTTTGGACACCATAGCTAACAACTTAATGCCATGTCTTTTTTTTCCTTCACTCACAAACTGGGATAATAATTTTGCCTTCTCACAGGGCTGTTCTAACACAAGAGAAAGACTTAGAAGAACACTCCATGTGTGGGAAGCTCTCTATGGGTTCCGTTGTTAGAATTCCCCTATTTATGTAACTCCTACCCAGGGCATCTCCTTCTTTGAGGAATAAGAGAAAAGCAACAGGACACGAAAAGGCTTTGCTAGATGGCGATTACCTGTGAAGCACAAATATGGAATCGAGCAACATTATATAATAATGTGCAGTATTACCTTAGTAATTGCTGATAGAAAGCAGAGGGGGGAATATTACTGCAGTGCACAAAGGAGAGTTCTGAGGGAGAGTGTGTGTCCCTCTGATGGCATACTTACTGAGTGGTTGAGGCCACGGAAGCAGTTTTTCCGGTGGGCCCATACTACAATGACTTACCAATACTTCTCAGATTGAGAAGTGGAGAAAGCTCGCTGGTTTAGCTAGTGAAGAGAGTTCACCGGGTTGGAGCAGGACACATTTAGGCATAATGCAGTGAGAACTGATTTGCCGGAGGTCATGGGCTCCGACTTGAAGGTTTTGAACCACCCAGGAGTTTCCTTTTTTCATCCGTAGAATGGTTTCTTTTGACAGACTGAGCTCTTTATCATCCATGGCATTTAAACTTTGTCCTAGGAAAAGGTAAAACTGCCTGTGATATCTTGGGTCTCTTGAAGTTTTTGCAGCTGAAGGATGACAGTGTGAAAAAAGGGACATTTTAGCAATATTAGTCAATCTGTAGTATACAAAGTAAACATAGTGATAGAAAAATACTAATTTCACTCATGAAGTACATGAAAATCTCCTCGAGGCAGCTATTAGAATTTATAGCTTTCATATGGTCAGACTGAGTTTCAAAGAAGTAAGGACACTTGCCTATGGCTAATAAGGGTCATTTTCTGTGGTTTGTAGGCTCAACCACGGGGCTGGGTTAAGATCTGGGCTTGAGTTCCAATTCTGCTTTTATTTTACCTTGATTCTGAGAAGGACATGCTTACCTCTTTTGATCTGTTGATAATTGCTTTTATCTCATAAGTGAACATTAATTGAGATACTATAAACCATGAACACTGTACGGTTCCAATAAGCATCCAGTGCCCTGTTAATCACTCAGCACAGCCACTGAGAGGAGGAGCTAGTAGGAAGACTCCCAGGTGCTGTCTGAATAAGGACATGGCAGGTCCCATGCCGTGGGAAGACACTGAATCATATTGTTCTCTTAGGTTCTGAGAAGACATTCTTAGGATGATTATCATAACATTTCTTAGAATCATCCTCTGATCAGCTACAGTTTTAGGTGTGACTTCAGGGTTGTCTCAGTCTATATATAGTCTATCTATATCTCAGTCTAATTTGCTGTTACCATGGCAAAAAAGAAGGATGGGCAGGGGTGGAATAAACAAGGCTTTGCATTTGTCACTCTTCAGGAATCTGGATACACGACAAATAAGATAGT
The DNA here is from genome assembly GCA_004027205.1 of Ctenodactylus gundi. Classification (NCBI taxonomy): domain Eukaryota; kingdom Metazoa; phylum Chordata; class Mammalia; order Rodentia; family Ctenodactylidae; genus Ctenodactylus; species Ctenodactylus gundi. The sequence continues at coordinate 50,790 of PVKB01000658.1, forward strand.
GTGTACATTGCCTTTTAAATGCAAGTGGGATTTTCTCTTCATACATTTGTCCCTGACATAAACAGGTGGAGTGCCAGTAGGACCAGTTTTCTATGAAGCATCTTGTTCACTTTCTCCCTGTGGAAGAGTAACTGTCCATCGGGGCATGCAGGTGTCCATCTGTGATTAGCACATAAATGCAACATCTAGGAGACTTTGCATTTGTTTTGAAGCAGCATGGAGATGGCTGAAATAAAGCAGTTATAGGACGATACTCAACTACCTGGAGAAGTCAACTGCAGAGATTGGGCCTGGCCTCAGGTGACAAAGCAAAGCAAACTGACCACATGCTTCTACAGCAAACACCAGCAACAGCTCCAAAAAGAGTTGAATCCTTGCGGATGTTGCGGCTGACATTGTTCTTTTGCCTGGAAAACACAATGTTCCTGTGTTTCATCTCCTTTCACTTATTTATTGGAGTTTTGCATTATTCCATTTGCTTAAAGTTCCAGAGAATAAACATAATAACATCATTGATTGAAATAATTAAAACAGATAGCTTCAATAATAGCAGAACTGAACAGCGATGAAGCAGCTGATTTCTCCTTTATCATTCTCCTGGGTGCTAGATTTAAAAGGCCAGCTCAACTCTATATTGTTTGAATATGCTTCACTGTCAGAAAAGGCTATGTAATAATAGAAAATCTCTATGCAGAGAGCATCAGGACCTGCCTTGCTATTCTTTTGTCCAGAGACCGACACAACACACCCAATCCAACCTCTCACCTGTGACAGGAAATCAGCTTCAGGAGAAGCCTGTGATAAGAGATTAATTACAAACTAGAAGTAACGTAGATAGCACCATACTGGGCCCAGTTTTGGTGTTTGTGTTTTAGTAACTTTGTTAAAATGTGGAATTAATAAAAATGTCTGGAATTCTGTTCCTCTTTTTGGGGAAACACTTCCATCATAGGAAAACCACCACCCCCACCCACCCACCCACACACACACACACACACACACGCACACACACCCCTACACACCTCTTTCACCCAATCAAGATTTTCGACTTCATAATGAAAAAAAAAAACAAACAAACAAAACAAAAGTACAAAGGCATCATCGTATTCTGTTTAGAACAGGGCTTTCTCTAGGCAAAAGCTGAGACCAACTGCCGCAGGCCCCTGACAGAGGACAGCCATCAATGCTAGGTCTCCATTAACAAAATGATGATCCTGACAATTAGGCAGATCTTTTGGCAGATGCTGTTCCTTTCTTTTAAATCGAGCACCATTTTTTTTCAATTCCATCTTTACTCTTTGGTGGTAATTTCTATTCTGTTAGTCCATGGGACATCTCTCTGTTCAGCTGTGTGTGTGGAAAACTTAAACAAGCCTTTCCTCTATAAAAACATTAGGTCTTCGTTTCTCTTTAATATCCATCTTTCAGCAATTTAGAAACATTCAATTCACTCAGATCTCTCTTTTTCAAAGGCAGCCCCGGTATTCTCAGAAATAGAGTTTCAGGAACCTGAAGATTGGGCAATGGAAAGAGATGTGGTTGTCTGGGATTCCAGATCCCTTCTGCTGACCCCCTGGAGAGTTGTTGACAAGATCCTTAGATGAAAAACCCAAGGATGTAGATTGGATCAGCAAATCTTCTTTGCCCATCTGAAGGGCAAAATCCATAGGATTATCCAGGTAAGCAGAGCTTGAAGGATTTCAATACCTAGATATTTTGTGGCTCCTTGGAACCACTTTGAAGCTCAGGGAGTGATAACCTCAGTGAGTCTCCAAGTCTGTGACTTTCAGCCCCTCAGGAGACAGATCATTTCCACTAAATTAATAGCAATCACCACATGGCAGCTTATTTTAGAGCTCCTATAGTAAGGAGATTATTTAGGATCCTAGGGAAAAATGAGGATATCTACCTGAATATTTCCACAGTAAATTAAGATAAGTGATTCCACTACTCTCGTGTGCGTGGGTGCTCTCTTTCCATGCGTCAAATATTGAGACTGTTTTATTTAAAACTACAGATGGTTACAGCTGCCAACTGTACCACTGAGTCATCACCCGCTCGCCAGATATCTTCTTGTACTCAGTGGCTTGGTCGTATCTCAGCTGCATCAGCTACAATAGGTCCCATTTCAGACAGACGATGAGAAGGTTGTGACTCAAACGGTATAACGTGTTCCCTTTCGTCTGCGGCAGAAAGATACCACCTGATATCAGAGTTAATGACTCAACCTGCCAAGACAATCTGTGATTCTTGTTATGTGCTTGCATAAATCACAGCAGAGGGAAGGATGGCAAGGTAATTTTTGCATTTAAGCTCTTCCAGGAGAACTGTTGAGAGTATAAGGCCACATGTAGATGAGTCCTAGGACCACTTCTTGAAGGTAGAAACTGAGAAGTAAAGCAGTTGGAAGGAGTACTTCATGATACATTAGCTATACTGCACTGGAGAGTAAACATGAGCCTCGTGATGACTCAGCTGGGACCCGGCTGTCCCTCCTGAAGAGCTCAAAGTCTGTTACATGTGAAGCAGGCCCTTCCCCCAGTCAGAGGTTACACTCCATGACTTCTTAGCCTTTCTATTTCAGGATCCTTCCTAAAGATGCCAGCTGTGTCCACTTAACAGTTTGGAGGAGGAGGAGAAAAACAAGCAAAACTGTTCCTGAGAAATTTACTCAAATTTTTTCCATTCAGAAGATCCCATACTGGTGTCTGATTTTTATGAATAATTCTGAACCTTTGTTCATTTCCATATAATAGCTCAAAATAGAAACTTCAAAAAGATGAGCAAACATCTCCTCAGGTTTTTGTTATGCACGAAACATCTGAAGATGTATTGGATGTTATTTAATAGTCATGGAAGCTCTGGAGAAGACGTTATCATTGCACTGTCAGATGCAGAAGGGTAGCAGAGGTCACACAGAGCCAGGCCCCCAACCCATTGCTGAACTGTCCCTGCACATCAACCAACTCAGCTTGAAAATCTAGTATTGCCTTCTTTTCAGTGTGACAAGAGCGCTTCCAAAGTAAATAATGCTTTATAAGAGCTGACTCTGGACCAGTGCTTAGAATAAAGGCATCAGCCTGTGTATGAACAGGCTCCTTATCCACAGATGCAAACAACTGAGGATAAATCTATTATGTTGTTACTGGCCTGTACTGTACAGTGAGGCTACAATGGTTGCTTCTACAATGAACACGTATGCACCTTGTTCTCCTTGTTTTCTAAGCAATACAGTGAGCAGTGATTTACACAGCATTTATATTGCATCTGGTATTGTTAGTGATCATTTAAAGCATGTGGAAGATGCATCTCGGATTACATGCAAGAACTATCCCTTTATATAGAAGGAACTTGGGCATCTATGATTGTGTAAACTTGAGGGATCCTGGAACAAATGCTCTTAGGATACTGAGAAGACTATATGTTATTTTGATTACATTTTTATATCAACATTTTCTATGTACATGAAATAGGTTTATATAGCTTAGGTATTAACATTGCAGACCTACGTTATTCACTTATGGCCTGCTATTTTTCTTTTTAAATGCCTGGAGACTGATTGACTTAAACAACAAACGTGGATTTCGCACAAGTCTCTAGGCTAGAGCCCAAATTAAAGCCCGGTAGATTTGGCATCTGGTAAAAGCCCATTTTTTGGTTCCTTAATGGTGACTTCTTCTATCCTGCCATGGTGGAAGGGGTAGGCGGACTTTCCTTGGTCCCTTCTCCAAGGTACTGATCCTATTTGTGAGGTCTCTATCCTCATAACCTAATCACCTTCTAAAAGTCCCACTTCTGATTCTAATACTATCAACCTAAGAGATCAGAATTTCCACAGGTAACTTCAGTGTGGGTAGCTGAGGCAAATACCCAACCCATTATATCTTCTAAATAGTAAAGATTATGTTTTCTGCACTTGATGTTTTGGTTCTGATATTTCTTTGGTACTGGGACTGTCTTGTGCTCTGTAAGATATTCAGCAGTATCCCTGGCCTCCAGCCTCTAGATACCAGTGATACTTGCTTCAGCATGACAACCAAAACTCCTTTGGTGATAACTAACTTCTGATAGGTTAGCCTAAGGGAGCACAATCAACTCCAATGAAAACCACGGGCTTACATGTTGTAGGGCGTTCAAATTCTTCAATTTCACATCTTAATCTAAAACAACAAACATGTTAGCAATGACTATTTCAACTGTTACTTGCTAGACAAGAAATCAAAGTGTTTTCTTCTGTCTTCACCCCCGCCTTAACGTGGCCTCAGCAACTTCCTCAGATCGCAGCATGTCTTCCTCGAGTTTGGAAGATTCTCAGCCTTCCATGAAGCTGCCACCTGCCGCCTCTTCTGCACTGGTCGGAACACAGCCCACCAAGGGTGTGCTCTTCAAAAGGCCCCGATGGCACAGCGTCATCTTTCTTTTTCCCCCCATGGCTTCAAACAACTTTTGTTTCACTTTCTTTTCTTCCAAAAAACAACAACAACAACAACAAATAGACCTATGTTCACACCAGGACTGAATCCACATTTCTTCTTTTGGAAGATTTCTAAGAAAAATCCTCAGAAGAAAATGACTTTAATGTGGGATGATTTTTCCTAGATCTCAAAATGATTCTTGTTAACCAGAGATCACATGGCACTGGTGATGAGAAATACTGAAGTCATAATGTAAGTACAGTATAAAATTAACATTGGAGCATTTAAGCACACAAAAGCATGCCATTGTGGGTGCTGATAGACACCTGTTTGTACACTGCAGTGGGTCCTGGGTACAGAACCCAGCAACATGTGGTTCAAGCAGGAAACAGAGCTCCTCCTGTCCCACCCAGGGCCCTTGATGTTGAGCAGGTACTTCTTCAAGCATTTGTCTAGCTTTTGTCGAAATTTCCCCTTCACCCTTACCTGTCATCCCTATATAACAGAAGCATAGTACAGTGCCTTGTGCATAGGACCCAATCTTACAACTTCCTGGGCAGATTTCTACCTCTTTCCCATTGAAAATAAATCTGAGGCCACACTGACACATTCTGGAGAAAACTACCGAAGATGGAAGATTCAAATTTCTGGTACCTGAACTTGTTCTGAGTTTAGCCTATGTGTTTCTTATTGTTTAGTTTAGAATAGGACTAGTTAGAATAGGGCTGTACTCGTATTCAGGATGAAAAGATGATGCTGACTTAAGCAGGATACAAAACATTTTACTACTTGCTACTTGTTATATAATGACTGAACTCTTAAAAACAGGGCTAATCTAAATTAAGATATTCTGTATTATTTTTAGGTGAGGTGAGGAAAAGACATTACTAATAGATAACAGAGCTTCTTACAGTGGAAAACATTTGCTTTTGCAAAAAAAAGACAATACATTTTAACAGAAAAAATATATTCTAATATAACTTTTGATACCCTCAATATTACGTATGGAATTTATTGATAAATAAAAATTTAAAAATAATGTCATTGAAAATAAACTGCAAGAGAAAAACTGATAAAATAAAACATCTTTCCATATGATTATAACTGATTAATGTATTATCTTTTCCAGCTAAACCACTCAAAAGAATTTTAAGCACTGCAAGAGCCTATGTATGTGTATATATAAGTATTTTCCTTAGTCAAGTTTGTAATATTTCATGCAAGTAAAAGGTGTTTGTCTAACTAACTTGAATCTTTGATTATTTTAGAACATTCCCATAAAATCAAACAATTTGATGCCTTATTCTTTGTCCCAATATGATTCAGTAATACAAATCTAATGCATTTTCTCATTTTTCTCCACTTAAATGAAACCAACCTGAAATGCTTGGCACAGCATTAGAACCCATGCTTTCTCAGCTGAAGGCTGAGCTGACAGCCCGGGCATCACAACTGATCTCAGATGTTGAAAGAAACTCAACTCCAGGAATGAGACTGCACTCCGCTGAGCAAAACATACAGCCCAGGCCTGTGTCCTGTCACCCCTGAAAGGATGTGAAGGAAGGAAAGTCTTCCTGCCAGGCAGCTTGTCCCGCAGCCTAGATCCCAGCAGGAGGCACAGGCCTTGGATGGGTGGTCCTCTGTGTGCATGTGTGTGTATGGGTGCTGTGTGTGTGTGTAGGGGGTGGGCAGGAAGAGAGAGAGGGGAATGTGTTTTTTTATCAGAAACCATTTCCTACATTCCGTTGTGTTTTCTATATTTATCTGAGCCTCACTAAGTCTGACACAGGGAAATAATGAAACATCGGAAACATTATCACTCATGTTTATGAACAAAAACCATCTCGTTGTACCAATTAAATCATCCATGTCCCAGTCCACCTTTTTCTCTGGCTGTCTTTCTTTCACCCTTTCAGGTTTTATTTTTCCCCCAGAGCATAAAACACTCAGTATGTATTTATTAGGCTAAACGTTCCATTCCATTTTGCTGAATCTTTAAAATACATTCACAGGGAGGTGAGAGAAGCAATACACTAGAAAACTCTGTATCTTTGGTAGAGAAAGACTCATAGGTAGATAGAGGAGAGGGAAAGAAAAACAGATAGATGCAAACAGTTGGATAGAGAAGCACATAGCCTAAGTAGGAAATGGTCCAAGGAAAGCCAACAAAACCCGTAAGTGAAGTTGACCTTGAATTCCCCCATTTCAACCGCCTTTCCTAGGGTTTAAGTAGTACCAGGAAGTGTCGTGCATACACACATCTATTCATGAAAATATTCCTTAAATACTCAAGTGCAGACACACAGAGAAATTTCAGTTCCTTTGTTGAATAACCATCGGCTATGGAAAAATGTCCTAGAACACAGAACTATTTTTAGTCCTTAAACAAGGCCCAAATAACCTATAAATTGGTTAGGGGTGAAAGAAAAGATGGCCCTTTTGTTTCCTTCAGCATTAATTTGATTTGTGCAAAGTGCTGGGTGTCGGAGTCCTAGAAGAAGCTCTGTCTACAGACCGGCAAGCTGTCCCCTTCCCTGGTGGCCAGGGTCCTGACCCCATCTAGGTGTTCACAGCTGGGCAGCGGGGTCAGCTGTCAGCCCTAAGTGGGCCATTTGCTGGAATTGTCTCCCCGATGTCACTAAACTGCTCCTAAAGAGGCAGTGTAATACAATTTTAGACTCAGTCTTATACCCTAAGGATTGTGTCAGGTTTACTATCATTTTATTTTTCTCCTTAAAATATCTCTATAAACTTAATTAATGCACAATCGACTGTCAAATTCATCTTTTTTAAATTAAATCTGGAGTGGCTGGATTTGATTTCGCTTGGATTTCTCGACGGTTCCAATTTTATTAGATGAAGCTCCCTGCTGTTTTCAGTCCAGCTCCCTGACCACTGTCCGAAAGCTCAGGAACAACTATTTTTAGATCCGAGCGAGCCCCAGAGCGTCAGATGATAAATTATTAGCTGTGGCTTTAAAAATAGTCACAGAGACACTTTTGGAACATCTTATTTCTCCGTAGCATATGGAGTTGAATTTAGATCCCACCTTTACAGTGCAAATCCCCCGAAACAGAACAAAACGAGCCACAAATGCTGCCCACATCTGATGCTTCTGGCTTGAGTCAAAGCTCTAAGACTGCTCAGCTCCTCGGGTCACACTGCTGGCTTCCAATGTTTAAGTAAAGAAACGAAGCGGTCAGGCTCAGGAATTGTCACCCTGCTTGTCTCTCGTGCCTATACAGTGAGATTCTCACAGGTTCTTGTCCAGATCCACACACAGAGAAGGTGTGACCAGAGGACAGCAGAACCCATGCGTCAGATCAGATACATACTTACCCTATAGTGTGCTTTTTGTTTTGCATTTTTCCCTGATGCTTATCTCAGGTGGACAGTGATTCTAGTAGTATCAACCTAAGAGATCAAAATGTCCATGGGTAACTTCAGTGTGGGTAGCTGAGGCAAATACAGAAACTAAATCACAGAACTAACCCTAAATGTCCTACCAAAGCAGAGTCTACTAAGGCAAGGTTTTCTGTAAAACTTCTGCCAGCAATTATTAATTATTTCATGTGATGCTTCACGAAGTGAAAAAAAGAAGGAAAACAAAAGAAATCAAAAGAATACCAGGTTAAGGTCATTTTAGAGGGAAGAAACAAGCCTGAAGAATGTTAGAAAGATGCGGAGGAAGCCACATGACCCTGAGGGTTTGTAATGCTTTTGTGACAATTTACCATTTGACCTGACTGCAGCAAAGGGCTATTAATAAGAACTCAGAAACACTGCACTCATATGTCCTCCTATGACTTCCAGGACAGCCGGTGAGAGCGTGAAGGAAAGGTCAAAGGTGGCGATTCTCTGTGATCACCTGGCATAGCTCTCTGTGGTCTTGAGTTTCGCCTTCAAGACCAGCCACTGAAGATGGGAATAGCCCTGGTTGGGAGGTGTTATGTCAAGTGGCATTTTAATAATCCATGCCAGCTATGCTGCTTTCCAGAGAAGATGCTCTCTGCTGTCCTTAGAAGCTTGTTGAAAAGGAAAGAAGAAGAAGAAGGAAAAAAAGGCAACAGTTTTCAGTTTGGTATGCTTTTTTTTTTTTTTGGTAGAGGAAATTGTCTTTCATGCCAGATTTTGAGAGGAAAGTGTTTTAGAAATGACAGATGTAAATATCCACCCCCATTGTTTGTTCAGCTTTGGGCGAGTTAGAGGTCAGCTTCCAGTTGTTGACAGGGAGAGGTTTAGTGAACAAAATACCTTTATCATTAAATATTATCTTGTAAAAATATTTACAAGGGTGTAAGTGTAGAACATTGTGCTAATAACAAGGCACATGCGTTCTGAAGCTGTAGTCCAGTTCCACAAAACAATACCCAGGAAAGAATCGTTTTTTGTTATCACTCCTTGGCGTGCACAGTTTCTGTATTTAAGAATTTACCCATAGGCTCAGTCTCTTGTTTGGAATCTCTGATTTTATGAATTACTATGATTCTTGATAAAAAAAAAAAAGTTTTTGTAACTCTCCCAGATCTAAGTGTAAAGAACTTGGAGTTTATATTTATGTCGTAAAAGTAATGTCAGTCCTCAAAAATCAAATATAATTGAAATCATGTTCTTGTTTGGAATTCAGACTTCCCTCAACTCCTTTCTCAAACTTCTTCTTTCTTCTCTTGTTTTTATACTAAATTTATAGTAAAATAGCAATATTAACAATGAAAAACAAAGTATTATAGCCATTGCAACTTCCCATTTCCTGAAAACCCAGGATCCTTTCCAGCAGAAATGACAGCTAAGAAAAAAATCTGTGTAGCAGTAGAGAGAGGAGATATACATATGGTGTGGCCTTGGCCCCTGGTAAGTTCTAGAATCTGGCTATTTGGACTGTCTTCATTCACTCCCCCTTGCCACGAGGAGTTTGCAGTTCAGGACATGAGAAATTTAGGACCAGACTGGAGGTTGCACACAGAAAGATACATAATAATTTGAGTAGTAGTGCCTTCCCGGCTTAAGACTTAATTCAGAGACATAAATAGAAGTGGAAACGAAGTCAGTTTCCACATGGCCCAGCGCATCACCCTGCCTGGCATTACAGCCTCATTCATACCCGGATTACTGCACCAGCCTCTTGGCTGAGCGCTCCGCCAGCACTCTCCACATTCCTTTCCATCATGAACGTCTGAGCCAGACTGAGCTGCCCCAGATGCCACTCGCATCCCGCCATCCTCCAGCCGGAGAAACAGAAGGTGTTCTCCCGCCTGCACCACTGTCCCTCAACCCACTGAGTTCCCAGGCGCGTCACGGGCTATGCTCTTCTCCACAACGAGCACCAAGAGGTAAAAAACCTGATGTCTCAGCCCCTGTGCACGTCCTGCTGACTCTGACCCCCGGCCCTTGCCTGAGCCTTAGCCCGGCCACGCCTGGCCCTGTCCACCAGCACCTGTGGACACCCTGGAGCGTAAGTTCATGACAATATTCTCCGCCTTTCACACACATCACTATATCAACACCAGTGGTTACCGAGCACTTTCCTTAGAGCGAACACACTCTGTTATGAAATTTCACTATAAATCGTGTCACAAGTTGCTAGTCATCAAAAGACTCTTTCCAATTAAAAAAAAGTGATGCATGCTGTTATAGTTTGGATCTGGAATGTTCCCCAAAAGCCTCATGAATTTGGATGTCCTGGAGTATCCATGGAACCGTGTGCTGTTAAGAGGCGGGGCCTGGTGGGAAGGGGCAGATCCCTGGAGCTTGGCCCAGAAGGGGCGGATGGCGGGACCGGAGCTGGAAGGGTATGTGCTAGCTCTGCCTTCTCTCACTCCCTTGGCTTCTCTCTTTTGTACCATGAGCAGCTCCTTCTGTGGCTATGTCTTGGCCATGTGCTTCCACCACAGCTGGTCACCCATGAATGCACTGAGACCTTCTGAAACTGTGAACTAAAATAAATCTTTCTTTCCCTAAGTTGTGGATGTTGGGTATTCTGTACCAGCCACAATAAAGTAACAAAGACACACACCCAAACAAAGACATCACCATAAATTTTAAGCCAAGCTCAGTAAACACTGGGATGCTACATACTAGCAGCATCTTATAATTGACGATTCAGCCTCTTCTGGATGGTGTGATATGAAACTCTGTGCAATTCCTGTCTGTGGAAGGCAGGAGAGCTGATGTGGTTGACCAGAAGCCTCTACGAGTGCTCTGCTGGGAAGAAAGGTGTGATCACTGTGGTTTTGTTCCTTGAGAATAGATGTGAATAGATGACAAGCTATACACAGTGAGGAGAGAATGTTTTTTAAAATCCATCAAACAGCTATGACATCTAAAGGCAAACTTGGCCACTTTTCCACTTTCAGTGCAGAGAGACTAGTTCAGAAGCGGTGGCAGGACTCAAAGTGGAAGCCAGGCCTGCAGACTCCCCACCTGAAGTTATCTCACCAAACTCCAATATCTCTGCATCTCCTCATGAATAGCACACGTTGTAAAACACATTTATCTGTTTATAAAATATGTATTCATTATGAATGATAGCCAGCATAAAAAATAAAGGGAAAACAGAACACAAATCACCATCTAGCATTAACCCTACTTACGAACCTCAAATTCCTGCTCTATTCTCTGGGTCCTTAAAGTTTTATAACAGAATCTTATTTTCCATAGTATTTGAGAGCTGACTTCTTTTTTAAAAATTTATGAATATATTTCAAATCAATAAATACGGCTCGCCATGACCACTTTTCAGGTTGGTGTGGCATGTTCCTGAATGGATATAATCTAATTTACTTTATAATTTCCATGTTGATGGCATTTAGACCATTTCCAACTGCCATTAGGCTTTTAGGGAACGTATTTTTCTCATCAATTTTAGATCTGTGTTTCCTTCACTTGTGAATGATTTCCGGAGACTTTTTTTTTATTATTATTATTGTGGATATCCTGCCAAGAGTGATGGTGGTGTTTTGATGTGTCTTGGGCTTGTTTCTGGTTCTAATGCTTCTTTTAGCAGGCCAATTGCTTTCTGTGGATTACAGAACACTTTTGTGAGTCTGATACTAAAGTCTCACTTTACACTGATTCTTGTTGCTCAGGTGTTTTGTGTTTAGCCCAGTATGGAGTCTTTATTTCATGGTGACTGGCATGTTTCTGAGAGATGGCAGAAACGATGTCCCTCCTTTCTGCCTCATCCCATCACCTGTTGTAGGATGTAACTAAGGAGACAAAGGCATCCTGTAACAAGTAAAGAGGAATAAGAATTGTAGAAAAACATTTCCTTTGACGATTAAGAGTTTTGTTGCGTAAGGAATCATGGTTAGCTGAGAACATCAGTTTTAATGGGTGGATGAGTGACTAAGAGAAAAGGCCAAGAACTTGAACTGTATGAAACAAACAGTGAGGTGCAGATGGTCCTCAGGCACGTGTGGGTACTGAGTGCACATGTCTTATTGTGAATGAAATTCGATGGGAATAGCTCAAGAAAGTCTTGACCAGCTATAGTTTCCGGTGGGTAATAAAGACGAGTGGGGAATATAAGACTTTTAGAAGAAAATTGTAATATTTTTGCACCAGAACTAATGAGGAACTTCATTTAAAACTTAGAAATAAATACGAAAACAAGTAGAAGAACAAAATAGATGTAAAACTTCCAGCCCTCAAGTGCCAGCATGAAGTCTTTTTGTTCACCAATCTGAAGCTCTAGAAGAGAGGTAATAGACCCCCATTAAGACTTTCTGGTGTTCCCTGTATGGGAAAAGTCTCCTTTTTTCCTACTCACTGAAGTTACTTTATTATTCTACTTAGTATGTAGCTAATTCAATCAACATTATTGACAAAGATACTATGCAATGTAGTGTCAGTGTTTTAACCTTGTTACTCCTTCCATAAATTATATTTTGATATTAATGAAAGAACTTTGAAATGTCACATAGCTGTTCACTTAGTCTGGGAGTTAATTGGGAAAAATACAAAGACAGGTAATAGTAGGGAAAAGTAAAATATATAGATAACCATTCAAGGGAAGTAAAAAAGAGAAAAAAAGAAAAGAGAATATGTGTTGCAGAAAGCAAAAACAGAGAGTAGAAATCATAAAAGAAATAAAAATGAATATTTATCAAAGCTAAAAAGCAAAAGTCTTAGACCAAAAGGACTATAAAATAGTCAACGAGTCAAATTTTAAAAGATTCTCTTTAGATATTGACTTACGATTCATACATGACTAAGGTTTTTCTAACGTGTTCAAGACAAAAAGCATCACTAATGAAAAATCATACTGGCAGTACTGAATGAAAACACAATAAAGTAAAGCCTTCAAATTAACAATAGAAATTGATTTTGAAATACTATTGGTTGGATTTAGTTACTCTATTTTTCTCTACCACAAGGAAGATACTATTTTGATAGCTTTAATTTGTTTACAAACGTATTTATGTACACTATCACTGTGCAATTTATTTCAGACATTCTGACCTAGTGAGAAATACTAAGTGAATAATTATGTTGATTTTCTCTTTAAATTTCTTATTAATATTATTTAGTTTGTATAAAGAGGACATACATTCTAAACTCTTTTTCCTTACGCTAGATAAAAATTCATCTGTTATAACCAATGACAGAATTTTCTAATCTTTTTTGACAAGCTAAAATATTTTCACTCACAAGCTGATCCACACATTTACTCAACAAGGCATGTTGGAAATGACATGTTGAGTGCATGCTATATGTCACACATGAGAATGGAAATAGAGTACATAAACCCAATCAAATATATTCCTAAGCTTTGAGGAGTTTATAATTTAGTGGTATGCATGTGCATGAGTGAGTGTGTGTGTTTGTGTGTGTGTGTGTGTGTGTGTGTGTGTGTGTGTGCTCAGATAAATATGAAAATAGGCATTTAAGCCCTACTTGATTGGATTCTATGCTATGACAGTATCTGAAGAGTAATGGCAATCAATTTCAGTCTCAAAATCGGAACTTGGAGTAGAAAACACTATAGTAGACTTCTTTTTTAAAGACAGTGTCATACTGAAAGGAAGCTAAGAAATTGGAATACTGTTTCACAGAGTTAGTGCCATCTTCAGTGCGTTTTGGACAGAGGGTTGTTTGCAAATAAGGACGATGTCTTGAATGAAAGATTAAAGATGGTGAGTGGAAAGAGGTCAACAGGAACTTGAAGTCATTCTGAATAATTGAACTTCATTGCCACAATCATGGAACCACGGGGATTTTGTATACATGGTTTATTAATGAAGGATGTTCTGGTTGTCGGTGAGAAGAGAATTTCACCTCGAGGCAAGGTTGAAGACAGAAAAGTCAGAGTGCTACTTTTTCAGAGCAGACAGAAGAAATGGAGATATGAATTGTGACATGTAGTTAGGAAGAAGAAAAGTTAATAGATTCAAGATATGCTGCAGTGATGGTTCTGAGAGGATTTTTGTGATCATTGGGTGTATTTGTCAGCTTTCTGATTGATGGGCCATAATATTCAACACACAAACACACAACTTAAAAGAGAACAGTCTGGCTCACAGTTTCAGAGGATTCAGTCCATGGTCATCTTAACTGTCAGGCAGAAATGACATAGTGCATGGGTGTGACAGAGCAAAAATGCTTAGTTCTTGGAAGCTAGGAGAAAAAGCAGAAGAACGATGTCTGAGAGAAGGGGTTAAGCATTCCAAGGACGTATCCCTGTGACCCACTCAGATGTACTTTATTAATCTCTTGAGTGGATTCCAAATCCAACCAAATTAATACTGCCTCTTAACCATCACGGTTGTGTGTGCAGAGCTAAGAAAAAGAAGAGGGAAACAATCCCATGGTCTCTAGGTTGAGCGGCTGAGTAGATGATAGAATATTTTGAGAACATAGATACGGGGTAAGAGGTATATCTCAGAAGAAAGGTGTGAATTCTGGTTTTTAGAGATTTTAAAGGTAAAGGGTTTGGGGGATATTTGGAAGAAAGCATACCAATATCAAACAGAGCTGGCAATTAAACATGATCAACATAAAATTAGTAACAAAGCTGTGGCAGTGGGAAAAAAATCGCCCAGAAAAGTGAATGCTGAGACAATTCAGAGACTCAGAAGGAGAGGGCAGGCGAGAGGGTAGACTGAAACTCCAGTGAGAATACATACAATGTGAAGAGAGGAAGGAGAGTTTCAGGACAGAAACTGGTCAATAACAAAGGTTCACACAGAAAACAGGTGAGACAACGTTGAATTGTTTTGTTGTTAGATGTAGCAGCAAAGACATTATTGTTGATCCGAGAAGCAAAAGTTTTGGGGAGATTAAAGAAAGTTGGGTATTGGATAGGAGATCAAGACGTACAGATCATGAGAAGGATCAACTCTTTCTCAAATCCATTAAGATAAAAAGAGACACAACAGAGAAGCTGAAAATACTTCTGTGTTTGAAAACACGTTATAAAATTTGTATAGTACATAGTATGGATTTTTTTTAATTTCAAGAATGCACAATAGATTTGGATGGCCAAGCCATTTTGTTTAGGCAGCTGAGCAGCTCTATTGTTGCACATTTCCAGATGTTTCTTCCAGTGGGAAGGGGAGATGTTTTTTCATGTCCATTATTTATTTGTCCTGACCTCATCCTATTATATGAAACCTCTTAAAGAAATGCTTAGGCAGGAGCTGCTACTGCACTCAGTTCACCCGGCCATCTCTATATTAAAGAACATCTTAATGTTTTTACATCCACTTGCTTCCTTTCCTGGCCCACTTCCAAGCCATTTTCTTTCTTCTCCCTCTCTTTTTTAAGTCTTTTAATGTGCACTGTTATTTTTCCTGTCAGTTTTCAATTTTCTCTTTTCTATTATTCCCACCCACTCACTTCCTCTACCATGAAAAGATTTAAACACACACATGTAA
Source organism: Ctenodactylus gundi (assembly GCA_004027205.1). Taxonomy (NCBI): domain Eukaryota; kingdom Metazoa; phylum Chordata; class Mammalia; order Rodentia; family Ctenodactylidae; genus Ctenodactylus; species Ctenodactylus gundi. The sequence goes on from PVKB01000658.1 coordinate 66,079, forward strand.
TTATTTTACTTGAATTTTTAGTTTGTTTTTCATTTGGTCTTTCCCCCTTCCATATTTTACTTCCTGCAATTCTTCCTCCTTTTTTTCTTTTTGTTATCTTTTAACTTCATAATCTACTATTCCGTTATCAAGTCGATGAATCCTGACATTGCCTTAAATTTACTCTCTGACCTCCAAATTGTTCTGTATTGTAATTTCACTGACATCAACACTTCTCAATAAAAATCTCAAAATGATGAGCAGAACAGAAGAAACTTTTGGTAGAAATGTGTCTTCACCTGCAGAGTGGGTTTGATCGAACAGTTTTTTTTTCTGAATGATTAGGATGCAGTTGACCCTTGAATAAAATCTTAGGAGAGATAGTGTTTAAAAGAAAAGAATTGGAAAGAGCGAACAGTATGATATAGCAAGCAATGCTACTAAAACTTGAGGAGAGGATTAGCACACAGTTTTGTACTAGGTTGCATGATGTGTGCGTATAGATGTATGTCTGTATGTGTGTGTGTATACACATCAATTACGTGATTACTGTGTACTCTGGTTTTCCTTCATGAAGTGTGGCTTGTTGAAACAACAGAATATATTCCATAAGTATATGTTACACTGTATTTCATTTTAATCATCACAGTGAAGTAGAAATTTCTTTGGACAGGATTCTGAACTTCCTATAAAAAATGTTTTTAGTATACACTTGACCTGCAGCATGAATCCTCATGAAGGGCTGTCTATACCAGAGGACGTGGTTAAAATGTATAGTCTTCTTTTATTACCAGTGAGTGCTTTGGTCTCAAACTTGTTGTCTTAAGGATCCACTTCTCCTAACAGCTCTCCTAGGTGACAAACTCTATTTCAGGGAAAATCTGGTGGCCTTCTTAGCTTCCTTGCTACTTTATGATTTCTGTTCGGCTGTTTTAAGGAAATAAAGCCTCCCTCTGGTACAAGACGTCCACTTTCCATAAGACAGTATCAGCATGAAGAAGAGATTCAAAAATCAAAACAAAACAAGCAAAATACCCAACAAGTAAACCCCCACGACAAGGATAAAAGACTAGGCCTTAGCATCACAGCGTAAAACATGTAAAACTCTCCTCCTTCTTCAGATGTGACTGAGACATCTTTGACTCATAACCGCCTTCCTTCTTCTGCATATTTGATGTGAAAAGAGGCAGGATCGCTGGAAACCAAGTGAAGGGTACAAGCGGTCTCTTGAGGGGTTGTTGAAGTCAGTCTAGTATGTGAGAAACACATTTTTTGCCCAACGTACTGTTGTTAAACTAAATGGATGAGTATGTTTCCACGCCCTTGTAAATATTTACTTCATGACTCTGTATGGCAATGACTTAGATTACTGAACCTCCATGGAGGTGTTGGGAGAATCCACGCTTCTAAATTGTTAGATATTTGGTTCAAAAACTGGGAAGATAGAAGACTCAGCAAGCTTGGATATATTTTTAGAGTGGACAATGCTATAATTTCCACAAATGCAAAGAATACTTTATTCTCTACTGTTGTTATCATGCCTAGCATAATGCTTGATATATGAGATGATGATTACTAGTTGAAGAATGAATGAATACAGACATTTATGAAAAGAAAAGCATGATTGGTGTTTGAGGGAAATTTTTGTCTTGTTGCAGGGCTAGGTTTTTCTGATAGTTTTGTTCTTGCCACTTTTTTATTACTGAGACACAAAGCCCAACATCTACAAGTTAGGAAAAGAAAGGTTTGTTTTATTTCAGAGCTTCAGAAGGTCTCAGTACATTCAAGGGTGGGTGGCTGGCAACCATGGATGCACATGGCAGAGGACTAACTGGAGCAAGGCTGTTCACTGCCTGGCGAGACAGGAAGCAGAGTGAACAAAGCGTAGAGCTGGTGAGGGAGCTAGTTATCTCTTCCAGGTCAAGCCCTAATGACCTACTCCTTCTGGGTAACTCCAGTGATCAGCCCCTTCCAACTAGGCCCTACCCCTTAAAAGTACAGAATATCAATGGATTACCCCTGGTATTTCATCACCTTTCAAAAAGGAGGCTTTGAGGAGACATTCAGATCCACATCACAACAGTCTCTGGTGGTTCCTAAAACTTCCTTGGATTGAGGTTGGCCTTGGCATTGAATAGAAATCTAGCTAGCCAATGGTGTTAAGTTTAACAAAAAAAAAGGACCTCTGATAAGTCTGGTGAAAGATTACTTCTTTTTGATACAATTGTAATGTTCAGTCTCATAATTTTTTGATTTTCTAACACTCCTATTTTTTCACTGAATTTTTTAAATTTTTCATTTGTTTCAAGAACATTTGTAAATGTTTGCTGGATTATTTTTATGGTATTTGCTTTTGAATTCCCATCAGTGATTCCAACATCTGATTCACTTCCACTTTGGTGTCATTTGATCACCATTTCTCATTTATGTGCTTGGTACAGTTTTTTATTCTAACCTAGAATTTTGCCAATTATGGGTCTTACTGAAATCCTTTTGTATGTAGTCACTCTGCTTTAGTTCATCATACAAGTCCTAGGCCACTTTTATTGGTTTAGGTTCCAACTGGTGCTTAAATTTTTTAGTCTTTTGTTAGTCTGCTTGGTTTGCCAGGTGCCTCAGGGTTCCCACCTATGCCTCCTAGAACTATTTGAAGGAGTGGACAGAATTTCCCCATGTGGAGAAAGGAGATGCTTTCTAGACTTAGTACTTACCATGTGGGATCTCCCTGGACCTGCCACCCTCTTCCCCAGGTATACCCTATTTCTAGATAGGAACAAAGATCCTCTGACCCTCTGGAATGAAGAGACTTTACTCTGGGTGCTTGTTAAGAGGTATTGACGCTTCTTGGTGGGGTGAGATTTCAGGCAGGAAGGGACAAGCTTACTCCCTAAGGCTGCTTATTGTTCCTCTGGGTCTTACCTACCCTGCCCTGGAGGAGCTTGTGCTTCTGATATGATGAAAGGATTCTCCTACCATGATACTATGTGTCTCTGCTTTGAAGTTTGGGATATGTTAACCCAAATGTCAACCATCTCCTGTGAGTGAGTATCATTAAACAAACACCTCCTATTGATACCCAGTCTTAGAGTGTCCACACGATCTACTTTTTCCTTCTGTGTCTTACACCAGTTGTAGATACTCTTCCTCTTGATGATTGTTTCTAAATTACAGGTGGGATTTAAAAATATTTTTCTGATTTTCATCTTACAAAGGTCCACCAGCATTCCCGGAAAACATGGATTTAGACTCCGTGTGTGAACTAGAGGAAAACCAATCCTGTGGGTAGACTGGCTGTGCATGCCTACCTATGCAAAGGGGATTTTTCACATGCCACCCTTTCCTTTGCTTTTCACCTCTTTTCCAGAAGAGGAAAACAAATGAATATTTTAGGAACTCATAGTAGAAAATCAACTTGTGGTGGTAGTGTGAGTTATCTTATTAAGAATAAACATTTTAGTCTTTATGTGCCCTTACTTATCTTTTTTTCTTTTCTTTTCTTTTTTCTTTTCTTTTCTTTCTTTCTTTCTTTCTTTTTTTCTTTTTCTTTTTTTTTTTTTTTTTGCTGCCTTTTTCACATTGGTGTTGCAAGAGGAAAGTCCTAGACATAGGCAAGTGGACTCAAGAGAAAAAACATGAGTCATTCAAGACACCTTGGTCTGGGTCTTAAGCATAAGGCCTAAAATATTTCTTATATCATGGAGCCAGTGCAGCTCTGGGAATCTAAACAAAGTTTGACCAGGGCCACAGTGAACCACGGCCTGGATTATTCACTCTGAGTAGCATGAATTAGTGATATGAATGGGTACAGGTAAAAAGACCCAGAACTAAGCTTATCACAACTAACGTCACCCAGTGAATTCTGTGATTCATGCACTCTGCTTGCTCAACTTTTTATGCAACTGGCACATTGTTTGTTCCAGATTGTGTGCAGATAAGTTCAGTAAAATGAGGACCGAAGTGAGAAGAGTTTGAGGAAAGCAAGAAGGCTTGAACTGACTGTGTCTAAATAAGCTATGAGAACTCAAAAACATTAGTGAATTTTTAAAGAAATATACCTGTTCCTTAAGACCTCCCTCTTTCCATATATAATGCATATATGTACATATATGTGTGTGCATATATGCATTATTACAATTCTAATATCTCCCCAAAATAGCTTCATGATGCATAGAATTAATGATTACCAGTCATCTGAACATATTTAGTCTAGTCAAGATGATAAGCATTTTTCCAGAAAAGATGATTAAAGATAATAGTCTTGATCAATGTTTGACCGTAGTCTGATCAATCAGATGAAAGAAAAAATGATTTCTTATAATACAACATTGATATTACATTAAGAATCTTTTCCTGAAAATTTTAGATTATTCTGTGAAAACTTTTAAATTAGATTTTTTATGACATTAATTCCTTTCTCTGCTACTTGATAATGAGTGTTAATATCTAATGAAAATCACTAAGTTTTGAACCAGGTCCTTGAGAGGGTTTGGCTCCTTTTTAATAGCTGAATCTACAACACCAGAATTATTGTTCAGAGTCATATCTGTGACTGGTACTCAACTGGTTGACTAAGTTGAATACTCACTATACTGACTACATGCCCATCCAAATGTCCTATGTCATCATTCATCAAAATTCATGAAAACCCAGTGGTAGCAAGGGTTGAGTAACTTGCCCGAGGTCGCCTAGTTCAGTGATAAACTCAGGATGTGAGCAGTTAAGAAATGCCTCACTCTATGACCAATCTAGGACACAGCTACTGACATGTCTCTCACCTTTAGCGAAGGTGAGCTTCCTTGGTTCAACTTCTAAGCCATTTCCTGTGGGTTCTTAACATTGGTATGATTCAGCTTTTATAGTCAGTTCCATTTAGCCTATTTCAAAGTGTTATATGATGGATCCTTCTCTTTTAAGAGTGTGTATAATTTCAGTAGTGTTTGAAATCTTTTTAAAAGGTGAATTTGAAGATAGCAAGGTGAAAAAGAAAGAGATTAAAAGAAACTGAGCAATGTTGCAGTGTGTGAGCTCGGCTTCCTGTTCAGCAAAGATCCCTCTTACAAAATGAGTTGACCAACAATGAAAATCTTATCACTCTGCCTCTGTGGGTGGCAAATGAACTCTGATCCTTATGTTATTATAGATACTAGTGTTTTATTTTCATATTTACATAAGGAGGAGCTACTCATCAACAAAACAGTTTGTCAAATACTTATCAGGGACAAAATATATTGACCTTCATACTCTGAGTTAAGTGATAAATTTGATATCACTTTCCATAGAATTATTGTTGAGTCAAATCAATTTCCTCATTATTCTAGCACCCTTTTGACTTTATATGAAATATATTAACCATAAAAATAACTCCATTTGACAATATACATTTTGTTCTATTGGACTACATTAACATTTTTTCTGACTAGAAAAAATATAGTGTGGGATATTGAGAAACACAGAAAGAAACAAAATTAATAAAACAAAAGTCATTTGAAAATATGCTACCCACAGGTGGAGTCTGCAAATATTTTGCTGTATTTCTATTTCTTCCCATGCCTGTATTTCTATTATACTTGGTTGCATTTCAGATGATGACTTTTACCCTTTATCAGTAGAACGCAGATACAGTGTAGCTGTATCTTTTTTGGGAATCTATGCAATGTAGTAGGAAAATTCATAGACTTTCTGTCACTTTACATACTTATTTTTAATTAATTAATTGTGGCACTGGAGATTGAACTCAGGGCCATCACAGTGACTTACCTTCCCAGCTCACCCACACACACCCACGTGTGCGTGTGTACGACGCGCGCGCGCGCGCGCGTGTGTGTATACATATTTTTTGGGGGGGCAGGATCTCGCTAAGTTGCTAAATTGCCCATGCTGAGCTTAAATTGCAATCTTCCTGTCTCTGCATCCAGGAGTGCTGCGATTCTAAGACACTACCACCGGGCCCAATTTTTTGTCACTTTACGGTTTTACAACTTTCTCTGAGCTTCCGTTTTTTCAAGTAAATAATAGTCATACTTACTCCAGTATTCATCAGCTTCAGAATTTGTCAAACCCAGTACTAGCTACATCTAAAAAATGATTAGTATATGTTGGTCATACATAATAATTACATACACTTTGGGAAGTAAATCCATACACATATCACATCCTGATCATTCCTACATTCCTTTTCCCGCACCTTGCCCTCTCCCCCGATCCCTTTCCCACCTCCAAAGCATCTATCTGACTGTCTCCCACCATTACTTCTTCATTTATTCATTAAATTATTTATATTTTGGGATTCTCCTATGAGAGGAACCATACAATATTTAGCCTTTTGGGTCAGAGTTATTCCACTTAGCATAATATTCCCAAGATCCATCAATTTTTCTACAGTAGAGTAAAGGAACAACTTACAGAAAAGGAGAAAAATGCCTCCACATAGTCTTCCTTACTGTGTTATAATTTTTGTTCCTTTAAAGGCTAACGCTGAATCACAAAAGAATTAAAAGTGATATAAGTGCACCGAAAAAACTAATGTTAGCCCAAGAACAGGCTAATATTAAACCAGTAAAATTGAAAGTTCCTGGAAACTTTTATGAGTTATTTCCTATTACTTAATACTTCGCAGGAAATTTTTTTTCAGTATTCATTAGTTTTGGCACTGCTTGGGAATTCCAGAATCAATCAATGACAAAGTCTGAGCTAAGACTGTCATCAAAATATTAGTAACTCACATGTTTGTTAGGGAATTCATGCATATTTAAATGTCTGATGTAATGCACGGCTCAAATGAACATTCAAAAAGATTAACTACTAAGGAATACAGAAATAACGTTAATAAAAGTACATACTCCATTAAGTTTACGTACTTTTATATATATTTAGTCATTTTTTAATTAGAAAACTCTATTTTCCAATTTAAACAATCATAAGTCACAAAAAATTCTTGGATCAAGATTCTATCTTTAGGATAGATCAACATGAATATGATCACTGTTGTGAATCTTGTCGCTTTTTACGGATATTGATAGTAATATGAAAATTGCTTTCTGGAAAAACTGTAGCCAATTATACTTCCATCCGGATGTCTGCTTCGCTGCAGCCCCAAGGTGCCAATTAAGATGTTTTTGTAGAAAGTGATCAGTATCTTCGTAGAGAAATTAGATAGTGAAGATAAGAATGAGAGAAAAATAAACACCTCTCACCCAGATTTTCACAGAACTATTGCTGTGTATGTATATATTTTCCAATTCTTCCCACACATGGGTGAGCATTTTTTCAATAGTCACATCATTTTATCAATATATTGAGAACACCACACCAGATCATTATAGTACCTTCACTTATTTCTCCTAGAAGTACTTATTTTTAATAAGAATTACAACTATCCTTTTGTTACTTCACAAATACTATCCAAGCTTGGATTAGAAAAGCTTAATGGCTAATAAAAATAACTTATTTAGGATAACAGAAAAATACTGGAGTGATATAAAATTCACCACTCTGGAGTAGCCTCTTTTGCTTCCAGGCATTCTAAAACTGTATGTTATATCTGCACAAATAATCTTTTTTACAAAAATGAGACTATATACACTTCTGTTGTTTGTTCAAATAGCTGGTCAGATATTAACAGTGACCAAGAGCAATTTAGGGTGTTTCCTAATGGTCTGGGGCTGACCACTGCATCAAAAAGGGTCTAAGCTATCATATGGTTGTGTTCCCAGGGTCATATGTCTATCTGTTCTAGCTGTCATCTTCATGCTATGAAGCCAAAACTGATACCTCGGTAAATCATGGCCCTAAGTTGTCAGTTCCTGGCTGCTCTACGGGTCCAGGGAAGCCGCAGCTCATTCAGTTTGCTTGGGAATCTCCAGCGGGAGCACCTCCGATTTGCTTCTTGACATTAGCCGAGGATACTGGGCTGGAGCTGGGGTTTACTTTCACAATGGCTTAGGGACAGGAGGTGGCTTGGGCTTCTTCCAGAAGAGAGGCCAAATCCCCACAGTTCAAGCCTTGGACACACAGCACAGACGCTTCCATTGCTAAAAAGCCCACACCCAGCAACAAACTGTGGTCCCTTGTGACGGGTCCCAAGCTCAAGATAAAGGAACAGAGATCTATCTATGGTCTAAGAATTACAGAGCCACTTTTTAAAACTGCTCTTATGGGCTGGAGTACGGCAGGGTACTTCTATCACTTGTAGACACTGGCTTGGCAAGGACAGCCGCATACTCTGATCTGCTAACCCACTCACCTCTGGGAGACCTGTTTTCTCATCGGAAAAAAATGCATATACTAATTGTACCTAGCTCATCAAGCTACTGTGTGAATTGAATGAGATCATCTAGCAAACTTGTTTAGCGTAGTACCTGGCACACTGCAAGCGTTCAATAAATCGTAGTTCTTCCAGTTTTTAAACAGAGGCGGATAATTTGGTAGGTGTTTATGAAGGATGAGCTACTGTTGTTGTTAATCCATCCCGAGTCTTTTACTCCGACTGGTCTTGTAGTAAACTCTGCAAGGAGGAGCAGCTGAGTTAGGCTGATACATGCAATTCCTCTCTCTTAAGCTGTATGGAATATATATATATATATATATATAGTGATATAAAAAATATATAGTGGTAACTTTGAAAAATGCACATGAGATAGAAGTGAGTTACCCTCAGCACCCATATCACCAATTCTGACACCGTTAGTTGTGTCGTAATACCCTCAGCTAGCTCGCTGGGCTACTCTGTATGTGAAACTGAGCAAAGTTGAATGAAGTTTTGCCTTGTAGAACATTAAGTTACTGCCTATTTTACAGGCTTTCTTCATCTGAGCTTCTTAGTCACAGAGTCTGGGGGGAAAACACACTTTTAGTTTTAAAAATCTAAGTAGTAAAAACCAACAGGCACCCATGCAAAATTTTAATTCTGAGTAGGCATTTTTTTTTCTAGGAGGTAAATGGGTCGTCAGAAGTACTCAGCCAAGTATGACTGTAACTCGCTGGTACTTGTGTATCTAGTGAAAACATATGCTACAGCTTTCAAAATGTTGATAGTTAACAGTTTAGTAATTCAAAGTTCTTAAATAAAGGTATTTATTTTTAGGGGGTTGGGGATGTAGCTCAGTGGTTTGAGTGTCTGCATAGCAAACACAAAGCCCAGGGTTTGATTCCTCAGGGACACATAAATTAAGTATAGTGGTACAAGCCTATAATCCCAGAACTCTGGAAGCTGAGGCAGGAAGATTACTGAGTGTTTTACACCAGCCTGAGCTACACAGTGAGGTTAAGACCAGCCTGGACTACAGAGTGACACCTTGTCTTAAAAAAAATAAATAACAATGATTCTTTCATTCATTATAAAAAGTTAAAGAAGTAATTATAAAGTGATAAGGTACTAGTTCCTTCTCTATATCATAATTTGCAGAAAGTATAATCCTCTGCTGTCATTTTTTTCTGTATTTACTCATTCTAAAAGAACCCAGGACACAAAGTGGTTCCGGCAAATACTGTTCACTTTTATTGTTGAATTTTAGTTCCAAATAAAGTTTTTACTACGCAGTTAGTTATCTCATCAAGTAATTATCATGCTGTTTTATTGATTGTATTGCGATAATGCCTTTTCCTTGAAATTTATGAGACCTTCTGCTATAACGTATGCCAGATAAGGAGGTGGTACTACATACAAAGAATGCTTCCTTATAAATTATCTTTTCAACAGTTGGAAAAATAATCTATATTGAAAAGTCACTGCCTAAGGTAGGCGTGTGGATGTGGTATTGAATACAAACCACTTGTTCAATGCTGAACTCATAGTTTTTCTATCATTCTGTGTCAGTTAACAAGAAGAGTAAGTGAATCAGATGAAGAAACTTCAGAACTTCCAAGAGAAATCTTAATTGAGTGAGAGAGAAAAGAAATTCCTTGGTGGAAATTGTTTATTGTTAAAATTTTCTTCTATATTAATTATAAGTTTATGTAATTCTGAATAAAATATGAATGGACTTTCTACAGAAATTTCATACATTTATTTAGACACACAACTTGAAAACAAGGGGTAAAACGCTAGCCTGTCACTCATGAACCCTTGTTTTCAGTCTCCAGTGCCACAAACCTGTAAGATCCAAATGAAGTTATAAAGGAAGTAGGCAAGAATGATCACTGAATCTGTGAATTTTGAAGAAAAATACGAAAGGAAATTTGACACAGGATACACAGACATAGGCATGCAAGAAATTTGTTTATCAGATCGTTTAGTGTAATATAATAATACAATATACATAATTATTATAATACATGTTAATATAATGCACAATCCTGAGTCCAGACCTAGGACAAATGTAATATCTTTTTCCGTTTAAAGTTTTTTTCTTTAAATAAGAAATTCAAGACTCCATGTTCTCTGAGTTGGCCTAATCTTTTATTAAATCTTTCCAATGCTAACGTATGCAAATTCAATCCTTAGGAGGGTACAATTTACTGTGAAGGGGTTTGTAGCTTTCGGTGTCGAATAATTAGCATTGTGGAGATAGATTCTTAAGGAAGCAAGGAGCTTACCAATAAAGTATTTATCCATCAAATTACTTCTAACTTTTCTCTTAATACAATGAGTCAATGAATAAAGACTACTGAGTTTTCAAAGTTTGGTAAATTAAGCTGCCAACTTTGCAATATATGGTAAAATCTACGTGATACTTGGAAACTTTACAATCATTATTTGTTTTGTTTCCTCAGGAATGCTGGAGTGTGTCTAGACATAGCAGTATTAATATGTAGGTGCAATAAAATTATTATTGCATGCATGTATTTATTTTGATAAGTAAGGTGTCTGATACAAATCTCTTGACCAGCATCTCTTTTTTCCATTTTTATTAATATAATTATGAGCTGCATAATGGTTACTTTAAGCTATATAAACACATATATATTGCATCAATATTGCAGTCCCTTTCCTTCCCTCTTTCTGGCCCCCCTGTGTCCTCCCCATTCCCCTTGACTCCCACTACCACACCCATTTGGTTCTATGAAATACCTGTATTCTGGGTTTCTCATACTAGAGAAACCATGTGATATTTAACCTTCTGTGTTTGACTCACTTCACTAACCATGGTTGAACAACATCTCTAAAGCTAAAACTCCAGGGGGAAAAGAGTCTGTGATGAACTATATTTTAATATCATATAAAGCTCTTTGGGGTCCAAGAAGACATTAAATGTCATAGAAACAGAGGCGGTAATTCATCAGTAGACCACCCTCATCACCTCAAAACACAATCCGAAGTTCTCTCCATCCTCTCAGGGACAGGTTAAGCAAGCTCAACCCATTCAAGTCAAACTTGTTATTTAAAGAGACTTAGATATTTTTCAGTACTAGATTAAGACCATTCTGAATGGAATTCTGCGCAAAGAACTATTTTATGTGTGATATATGCACCACACACCATATAGGCTATAACTCTTCACTGACCTGAAGAAGGAAAATAGTAATAGTTTATTCATTTATTAATTTCTAAAAGTTAAATATAGCTGATCTCATAGTACAGGTATACAATCCCAGCACTCTGAGGGGCTGAGGGAGGAGAATCCCAAGTTCAAGCCTAGCTGGGGCAGCTTAGTGACTTAGAAAAACCTGTGTCTAAAACGCCTCCAAGAGGTACTGTAACCAAAAATAAGAGAAATAAAATTGACTAATTTCAAAGGAACATGAAAGAATTTATTAAGCCCAATACCAAGAAGTTGTCAATAAAAATGCTAAATAGAAAATATGACTAGAATAACTGAGGCAAATTTTAATATAATTATATATTAGAGCTCTCCAGAGAAACAAAACCAATCTGAGAATATATATGTGTATAAGTATACAACTATGATTCTAATACATGCACTTATGTTAAATTCCATAAAATTTATGCGTATAATTTTGACATGAAAAAAGGTTAAGCAGCATGGTATTGTTTTGACATATTAAAATACTCACAAATATTGAAAATTATGGCACGGTAGCAGATGGGGACACACTAGGCAAAAATATGGCCATTGAACACAAAAATATAGCCAATAGCAATTTCTAAAGGAAGTAAAATTTAAATAAAATATCATTAGAGTCAACATAAAATGTAATACTCTGGAACTATGAGTCAGAAGTTTCAATAAGGAAATATAGCCTAAGATACAGAAAGCAACGATTGAAAAAAGTTTAGGGGAATATTTTTTTTCCAGAAATGTTAGTGTATTTATTGGAAACATCTCAGCTCACGTACAACAGATAATAATAGGATCTTAGAAATAATCTAAAAGAGTTTTATGGATACATATGCGAATGTGTATTAACTATATGCTAAAAGCAGAAATTTGCATTTTTCTACCCTATAAGTAATGTTTGTGGGAAAGGTAACATTATAGGCTACTGTCTCTGGTTCACTACAATAAAATACCCTTAACAAGGTAGCTGATAAATAATAAAATTTATTTTGCACAGGTCTGTAAGCTGCAAAGGTCAAGGTGCGGGCAGATTTGGTTTATTGGAAACCCACTTTCTGACTCATAGGTGACTCTCATGTTACATCCTGGAAGAGGGGGAGCAATCTTCCTCCTCGGACCGTATTATGAGGCTCTAGTTACATTCAGGAAGGTCTCCCTGAACACCTCCCCGAGAAGGAAACACCTCCTAATAATATCACATTTCAGGTGCAGGATTTTCCCATAGGAATCTTAACACACCCAAACCTTCAACAGCTCCTCTGCATATTTTAGCATAATGAGGAGAGAAAAGTGAGAGAGAACTCTATGATATTCTACTCAAAATACAATCGAGTTAGAACTAATTAAGAAAGCAAAAGCTTTAAAATAGCACTTCATTGTTATAAAAGAAAAACTAAAATCCTCCTCCTCAAACAACCCTTGGGTTAAAAAGAAAAATTGTATAGGAAGTACTGAAACCGGAATGACAGGGACAGCCTTGAGCGACAGCACTGAAACGGCGCTCACCTGGGAAGTCGTAAGTTTCGCTGTAAATACAAGGAAAGCTGCCAACCAGGAAGCTGAACATTCAACTCCAAAGGCCAGGGAGTAAAACACCAGAGTGAAATCAAATAGAAGGAAGGGAAACACAAGAACTCCATACAACGAACGACTAGAGGAATGCTGTGCAGGCCCCGTCACAGGCACCACGTGCATACAAATCACCCAACAACCCAAAAGCTCAGTTTTTAAAAAGATGAAGAGTAAGTAGACTAAGATTGGTGACGTGAAGGACGAAGGGGGAAAGACAGAGACAGACCTCAGAATGAGAAGCAAGAAATTACAGTCTCCAAAATGTACTGAGTCAAAAATGCAAGAACATTTCAATTTCAGAGTATCTATCAGGGGCAAAGGCCTGTAATACCAGCGTCCTGAGGGACGAGAGGATTACCAAGTTCCAGCCCAGCTTGGCCAAACTTCACAATTTATTGAGACCCTATCTTGAAAATTTTAAAAGAAAAATGGTGTGGGGATGTAGCTCAATGTGAAGGCCCTGGGATCAATCCCTGGTACTACAAGAAAAAAAATGAAAAAGTGAAGAAGAGAAAGAATTATCTATCAAATCCCTGAACTGCAGGGCAAAAGTCTTTAAGATAACCTCCATATATAAAGAAAACATATCTAAGTTCTCATTTGTTTGGCATTAACAAAACTAGTAAGAGTTTTCTACTGCTGGGAAAACCAGGAGAGGATGTTCTTGATTGGTATTTTTGAGATTCTCCTGCATTCTAGCATTCCTTATATGTTGAAAACTAGCTTGGAATTCAGTCATTTTATTTTTATAACATATTTATATTCTTGTAGAGAGATATATAACCTTTATGGAGAACATAACACACTCATTTATAAGCATTTATTTAAACAGGTAATGAATGGGTAATTGCACAACTGCCTGTGCAATTTCAGAAGCTTATAGCATTCCTACACATTCCTAAATTTGATTTTTTTTTATTTTGTGGATATCAGCAAAGACGAGCATATGCATTCGATGTTGTTTTATAGTACCAGAATCGAGACTTAGGGTTACCAAATGAGGTATAGAACTAAAGACTTTAGAATTCAAAGAGTACAGGGTGCAGTGTGTGTGTGTGTGTGTGCGTGTGTGTGTGTGTGTGTGTGTGTGTGTGTGTGTGTGTGTGCACGCACGCGCACGCGAGGCCCACATAGTCCCATGTGCACCTCCATGCATGCACAATTTGAAGCTTGACCTTTTCTTTCCTTGAAGAAGGACACAGGGGGCATTCCTAGACAGGTTCATCATATTTTTTTGGTTCAGAAGTAGCTCAGATCTAATTTTTTTTTGCAGGTGCTAAATAAAATCAAGAAGAACTAAGCAGATGGTCACACCTCCCTCTTCCCCTCTCAGTTAGTCATCTTGATTAAAATGGTCATTCTTCCAAAACTTGCATGTCTTATGCAAATGCACCAAATAGTTCCACAAACCATATGTCCAGTACCCTAACTTAAGTGTGAATAGATTCATGTGAAAAGTTAATATTGACACCCAATCCAATAATATTCTCCCAGAGATTTCAAAGGAATTCTCTTGGGATATTTTGGCCTAGCACACATCCTTAAAATGTAGAAAATTCTATGCAAATGATTAAAACATCCAGTCTATGGTGTACGCAACAAGAAGCAATCTTTAGCCTGGAGTCGCACATTGCAGATATGACATAAATCAAATGCCATGTCATATATAGTAAACTGGCATTTTAGCCTTAAGTAAGAATTTAAAAATGTCTTCGCCACTTAACAATATAATTACATTTCTTTCGCTTTGTTTATTTAATCCGAATTTAAGCAAACTCTGCTTTTTCCTGGATCTGTGTTTAACAAGCAGGCCTAGAGTTTTGAATGAATGGGCTGTCAGTACACAGTTTCTGCTCCCGTGGCTGACAAGCTTGAAATGAATTGCACCAATTAGCTTCCCTGGCCTAGTGTAGGCACAGCTGTAAAGACGTGACAGAGAAACCACTTCTATCCCCGCCTTCCTCCCAAAACCACACAGGCCTATAACCTATTTCAAGCACTTACCTATGTGATTCTATGCATGCATAGGGAAGAATGCAGTGTGATTTGATACTTGGTTTAATCGTATTAGCCTGCTTTATAGGCTATGTCATTTTAAATGTAAAGAACTTGGAGAGAACACCAAGAACTCCTACGAGGTTCTAATTTAATTATCACCACTTAAATTCATTTAGCGCCTATGAATAGAATTTGAATTGCCACTGCTAAACAAGTCCACTGAGTTAAATCTATTTGGAAATACTGCAAAATATGTTTGGGGACAAATACAGACTAAGTGAGTAATACATAAATTTAAAATGTCCTACTTGCTCTTGCCCCATCTCATTTCACTGGAAAATTAGTTTTTCCTCTAACATCTTCTCCTGGTTCCTCTGCAGCCAGGTCATTGCCACACTCATTCTGGTAGATTTGGGGCACTTGAGGTCTTGTACATTCTTCCCATGTCTCTTCCTAAATAAATGCAGACTTACAAAATTGTGTATTTGTCCACCTCTTTCTTTCTCTCTCTCTTTCTTTCTTTCTTCTTTCCTTCTCTTTCTGTCTTTCTTTCCTTTCTTTTTTCTTTCTTTCTCATCCATCTACCTTTCTCCCTCACTAATATACCTTTTCCTGCCTTACTGCCAACCTAATTTCCTGGACATCTCTTTAATCAGGGCTACTTTATAATCAATAAGTTAATAGCAACAAAAATGTAAAACAAGAACATCTACTTCTCTCTTGAGTGTGATGTAAATAGACCAATGCTTTCTGACTAAATTCTCCTAGAATTTTGCTTTCTAGAGAGAACCATAGAAAGCTCTTGAATTCCTACTTTCCTTCTTTTGCACTATTTGATCTTACCACGGAGGATGAGCAGCTTTCAGGATTCTTCCATGTGCTTCTTTTAAGCAGTGTTTCCTCTCCTCCGGAGACCTCCCTAATCTACTGGACCTCTTTCCTCGACAGGCCTCTAGCTAGGACTCTTCCAGCAGGCTGGTGGAGGGAGAGGCCTGTGTTTTCAATGTTTAGAGAGAATCTTGGCCTATTGCTCACTCTTCACAAATACTTGATCGCTTTGAATCTCTGGTTTTATGTTTGTTATAATGGCAATAACGTCTCACTCTAGGGAGACATCCGAGGATTAAGCTCAATAACCTACAGGCAGTTACTCAATGAGTACTTCCTGTCCATGGGAATTGGATAAAATATTTGATGATCATTTATTGGGTATATGTAGTATACATGATATAATTGAAAAATGGTGCACAATTTTAGACAGATGTATTGCCACTGATTTTATTGATTTAGATTTCTGAGCACTTGTTCAACATGTTTGTGAAAGTAGTTGTCGGCATTTAGAAAACTAAGAGAGATTTATGTCGTGTGGTGATTTTTGATTATCATGTTAATTGAAACTGTCAAACATTCTCTTAATTGGCCTAAAATTCAATTACCAATGATTTCTTAGGCAATGATTCAGTTATTCACAAATACACAGGTCATTGTTGCCACCCTGTCCTGGCACCTTGGCACACATCTCTTATTAGTGGACTTTATAAGTATGTTTCTACTTTAAGCCTTTGGTTAATTACTAGCCTTTCTCATTACAAATGTGGGAGTTTTAAAAAGTCTATATTCGATTAACTATTTCATTAAAGTAATTTAAAAATATTTAGCAGAACACACAATATTAAAAATGTTGCATAATGTCCACCTTTATTAATTAACCAGTTCATATTTAGTGACTATACAATTCTTTTCCTCCCAGTTTACAAAGGGTAAGATGTTAACTCTATCGTGAGTCAGTAGGAAAAGTATGCTACAGGAAAATCTATGCCATTTTCTATCTTCCTATTCCAAATCAAGTTCTGAAGCATGAATTCAAGGAGGTAGATTGTCATCTGTGTTAGGGAAAATTTCTTCAGTTGTAAACATATCTAGAGATTTGTTCATCCCATGATACAGCATTTTTTAATCAGGATAAAGCTCCTGGAGTTATTTCTGATTTAAACATAATGTTCTATTTTTTTTTTTTTTTTTTCTGTTAGGGCTGAGTGTGATGGCTCATATTAAATACACACCATTACCTTGAAATGGACGCATTCAAAGTCATTAGCCTATTGTTTTCCAGGGTCTCCCAGAGTTATAGCACCTTTCAAACTACGCAGTCATATATTTGGTCATCTTGGCAAGCTATTGTCCCCTCATAATCATTAGAGATAGACAATTTAGTCATTGAAACTAGGCCACTGTGAAACCACCCCAAACCACGATTTAGAAGAGAAATATAAGCTAAGACAGGCAGAAAATCAAAATAACTTCAGTTATACTAGCACTCCATCAAACAGGGAGGCCATGAAATTTCCTGAGATACAACAGGTCCAAGTTAGGGATTCCCGAAAATGATTGTGTTTTATATAACAGAAAAGTGGTGCTGAAATGAAGCCAGTATGCTATGATGGCTTGTCTTCCATAAAGAGTAGACATTTTCATGACGCTCTCAAAGTATGTACTCATAGCAATATTCAATCCCCTCTTCAATTTATTACTTTTGTTTTGTTTGTTTAATCCAGCTTAGACTCTCGGGCTTAGTATTGTTTCTTGATTGGCAAACCACAGCTTCTCTCCTTAGCACACAAATGAAGTAAATAACTCCGAGAGTGTCTGTCTTCTTTCTGATGAGAAGGTGGTTGATCCGTAACCTGCCCCTGGCAGCTTTCCAAATGATTTCCACCATTGTCTCATGATGATCCAGTCTCTCAGATTCAGAATGTTCTAAAATCTCACCATTTTGTGGGTAGAGGATGCCTTCTACCTCCCAGCTCAGTCCCAACCCAACACTCGACTGCCATACTAGGCTACTTCCCCAGGGAGCTCTTCCAATCTCTATGGCTTCATGGGAGGCAGGGATCCATATTTATGATGGCTTTAGGGTGACCCATCAGAACGCATAAGGATATCAGTATGTCTATACAGCTCACGTGAATTATTTAGAAGTCACTCGATATATAAAAATGCAAAGACATTTTCTGGCTGTTCAAATTGACAAGTGTCTATCTTGTGAAACTTCCCCTGTTTCCTGTAATAGAACTCAACTTCTCTTCCAGAACTTAGGCAGAATGCCTTACATAAGTAGTACGCATTAGGAGAGTCAGCCCCTGGTATTTCATAACTGGGCTTTGGCAACCATGTGGTAACATGATTTCAGATATTTTGCAAGCTAGTAACTTGTGATGATAAGTGGCATTAATAACTCCTATCAGAGCTCTGCATCTTATGACTGAATCAAGTAAACTCCTTCTATCCTCGGAATGTTGAATACAAGAGCAGATCATTGTGAAACAAATGAATACAGTTTCAGAGTAGGAGTTTACTAAATTGAAGTAAATTTCAACATCTTTAGCTGTACTTGGAAATCAACTTTTAACCAATAGATCTCACTCCTGGTAGTCGCTTTCCCTCGTACTACTCTGGGATTATCATAGGAAACTCACCTTTATTTTTTTTTGTGATGATATTAAGAATAATAAATTGGCTTGGGGGCTGAGGCCTCATTTTAATTATTTTTATTAAAATACACTTTATAAATATGCATGAATTCCAAATGACTTGCTTGAATTTCTTCCGAGCGAAGGTGGTGGTCTGTCAGTCATGTATCTTGACTAGTAAGGCTGCTGTAATTTGCTGATGTCTGTCCCTACTGGAGACCGTGTCTCTCTTTCCATGGCTTCAGGTTTGCCTATCAGTTCTGGGGTTCATGATTTCATTCCTCTTATCCTTCACCTCCATCACATTTCACCTCTACCTGGCTCTTTTGCTACTCTTTGATGTTTCTGCTCAGGTCTGCTTAGAGAATCCCCCGGGGCACCCTCCCCCTGTCAAGGGCTTATGCCGGCTGCAGGTTTGATCCTGTTATCTTGTTACAGGTTCTCAGGCATGCTTACATCTCACGGGATAAACTTATCAGTCTCCAATAGCACCCTGGGATGCCCTGCAGTGAGCGGAAATGAAATACGCAAAAGGTGGAATTAACCTTTATGAATCTGGAAGCCTCAGTCGTCTCCCAAGACAGCGTCCCAGGAGGAAGGGGATATTGGAGGGTCCTGAGGTTTTCATAGGCAGCAATCTAAAGCACCTGCTTGCATTGTCAGGGGCCTTTTCAAACCCCCACAGCCCCTGGTAGGACCCATCCACTAAGCAGAGCAGAATAGTAGCTCGAAGTTTATGCACACTTGGGCCTCGCTGTCCTCACTGCCCAGCCTCCTTTTACAACCCCAGGGTCCCCTTTCCCTGTGTGGCCCCTGTCTTGTCATCAGGTACTCCAAATCCTGTGGACTTTCTGAACCTAGATTCCTCTGAAACAATTCCACGACTGGGCCACACTGTCCCTTGACTCCTTGCCTGATCCTCTTCTGATTTCATCCAAGACTTTTTTTGACATCTACACTGTTCCCTTCATTGTTCTTCTTGATCTGATCACAGGGAAACAGGAATGTGGTAGGGATGATTTGGAGCCAGGCAAGCGAGACTCAAATTTTAGATCTTATGCTGATGTGTGAATGATTTGGATAACTCATGTATTCTCCATCTGATCATTGCACACTAGACTCAGCAGTAGTTATTTGCTGGGGTGTTGATCAGTTGTGAATGAAATTCTGAGACGAGTCCTTACATCAGGCTAGCAATCATCTGTGGGCCATCCATGCATCCACCTCCTTCTAGTCCCTCTGTTGATCTGTGTTCGAGCATCCTTTGTTGGAATGCATCCAGCTTCCAAGTACTCCTGGCTCATCAGAGTCTGCTCCCGCCTGTAGTTTCCCAAAACTGTGAGTAACATTGAAACAGTAGTAGGCGCCAGCCAGAACCCTGGGCACCTCACAAATATTATCTCATGCAATCCTCTGAACCGAAGCCTTGCAGGCTCACATAGAGAAGCAGAGCCGTCAAGTCACGGTACCTGGTCCTATGCAGCTCGTTCGTTGTCACTCTCATTCTGTAGAACGTTAGCTGAGGCTCACGGGGAAAAGGAAGGTGAGGCCCTCTATGTTGAAATGAGGGGAGGGCTTGAAAATCGGAGCGAGCAGAGCAGGCATCGGGAAGTAAAAGCGAGGGTGTAGAAATGTGTCAGAATTAGGCGTTAGCTCTTTGATCTTTGGTGTGTTCTCTGCTCGTTCATTTTGCAAAATCTCTTTAGCTACGTGCAGGTGGCACTGAATCATGACTTCTCCCTCTGCCTGTCTCCCCAGGTATGTCCTCCTCTGCCTGGAAATGCAGTCACCTGGATCTGGAATGCCATAAAAAGAAATCTGATGAGAAAATTTGTTGCAAAGAATAGGCACCGAATGGTAGTAATGACTCCATTTTGTTTGTTCTGATATTTGAGGCTCTTACAGAGCTGGGGGACATGGGCTTGACATTCGGCTCTGCTGTGGCGGGTCCCTGGGGAGAAGCTCATACTGCCCTTTCCTCTCGATGATAAAAGGAGAAAGCTCTTTTTCTTGTAGGTGATAAAGTCTCACAGGTGATAAAGCTTCAAACTTACAAATCTTCAGCTGCTTCCCAGGGACAGGCAAGGCTTGTGTCAACAAAGCGAGGACACAGTCATCTCTCTTCCTCAGGATGCTTTACGTATAGGAGTTAGATCGATGAAGACCCTTCCGCAGATCTCCTTTGTAGACCCTAACCATGGCTCCAAAGCCCACTGCCATCAAGGAGACAGAAGCTTCTCTGTCTAGGGAAAAGGACAGGCGGCTGGTGGCCCATGAGTCCTCCCAGCTTACCACAGGTCTCCAAAGAACATGAAAGAGTTTTCAGAGGGGTCTACAGCAGCCCCGCCCCTGTCTCCATCTCCCCATCTCCCCTATCCAGTGAGGCAGGGCTGTCCCCCACAAGCTCAGCCAATCATTCACAAGTTTCCCAAACACCACCACTGTTAGACTTCTTAGGAACACATACGGCTGATTATCTTTTTTCTTTCCTTTGGTTTCAGCTCCGCTTTCTGAAGAGCCTGCCTTCCCAGGGGCACACACAGCATGAGGCCCACTCCCTCCTGTCTCTCTTTTCTCCCCTCTGTGGCTGCATTCCTTGAAAGAGGGCGCTGCATGCCACACCCCCTCTCCACTCACGTTTCCTGCCTTAACACATTTCTTCAATTTTCCTCTCTGTCGCTTTGTTAAGTCCAGCGGCATCTGTCTCTCCCGTTCCACTTGCTCTTTGCAGAATCCATCTCTGGGACTACCTTGTTCTTCTGAGGACATGCCGTTTCTTTTTATTTCACCATGCTGTGTTTTCTTTCTCTTACCACCAACTTCCTTTACTAAGCTTCTTACGCCGCCTTATAGTTTTCTACCCAACTTTTAAAGAGGAGGCAACAAATTTGGCCAAGTCTACTCTGCCCACCTCCCCCTTGGGCAATCCGATCCTATAAACACCTCTGCCATTTGTGGAGCCTATCGGTTTCTATCTCTAAGTCCAGGCCTCATCTAGGAGCTTCAGAAAAGCGTAACAAGGCCAGTTGGTGTGCAATCTACCTTGTCCTTCTTGGACTTGTTCCTCCTGTAGGCTCTCTCTCTCTCTCTCTCACTCTCTCTCTCTCTCTCTCCCCACCTCATCGATATTCCTTCTAGCTATACCCTAGTCACAGTTCTGCATCTCTATTGCCAGTATATCCTCTTTGTGAAGTCACCCCCTGGCCCCTACCTTTTGCCTGCTCAGCTGTTCTGCACCTGCACTTCAGAGATTTTTAAAAACATCCAAATCACTCTTTATGCTCAAGATGCTTTGATGACTTTTTAATACCCTTTGGATCGGGGCTAGTATTCTTACCAGGCTGATGAGGCCCTCCACACCTCCCCAGCGTCTCTTAGCCTTCCTTCTTTTCATCGTTCATCTTTATGACCCTCTGGGGATTTTCTTTCACACAGGCTTCCTGGCCTGTGCTCTCGCAGCCCCGTGCCACTTACAGAGAGAACTGACCTGTCATCAGACATTTGGGAAAATGTTGTTCTCCTTGGTCCTACCACTCCAGGATAATGGCCTCCTAACATTGTGCATTTTCCCTTGTGTGTCCTGGTCAGAGTGTGTTGAACCATGGAGTGACCACCCTTCCCACCTGGTGGTAGGTTGGTGTCATTGGCTTTACCCACGGTCTGCTCAACTCTGTGTGTTCCCGAGGGCAAATGTTAACCTTTCACTTGTAATTCAGACCCTGGATGACTACAGTTATTTTATTAGTATTTGTGGACTAGGTGAACAATTAAATAAACAAATAGATGAGGGGAAAAGAAAGGCAAAAACTCATTGAATGGTGAATTAAAGTAGGCCGTAGTTTCATGTTGCTGAGAGATCTCGTATCTCAGATTGATATCTTCATTTACTAAGATATATTAATTGAACGTTGCTTTGAATCAGTTAGTTTGGTGGGCACTTTTTTATTCACAAATATGCTGTACTGCCTGGAGTATATCTTTAGTCTTAGGTACTTAAGAAGCTAAGGTGATCATTTGGGCTTAGAAGTTGTTATTAGCCTGGACAATATCCTGAGTGGCCCCCCATATATGTGTGTGTGTATGCATGTGTATATGCATACACATATATATACACATACATGTATACATATGTGTGTAGATAAATATACATAGATGATAGATTTACATAAGTATATATAAATATATACCTATGTAGACATAAAGATATGTAATAGATACATAAACATAGGTCTAAAGTTATGGATAGCCCTTGCTTAATTCTTCAAACTTCAAAATATTTATATTTGGTGTTTTTTATGAAGGAAGCTAACATAGATTCTGATGGTTGTTTTCTGGAAGGATGTTGCCGTAATTTCAAGGTTTGCCTTGGAAGAGGTCTCAGCAGAACTAGGCCTCTGCATTGTGACGGACAGGGCCACGCTGTGGAGAGGATGTTGTGGCCTGCACCCAGGTGGATGACCGTAAAGAGCCCCATTTGCTTGAAACGTGCTCTTAGAGACCTGGTGTCCATATCAGTGAACATTGAATAGCAGCTCCGGGACAGTGGAGAATGCAGGGTGTTGTGTGTTTCTCCGGAGTGAGACATTCTCCGCCCTTTCCCTTGCCTGCCCTCCCGTTTCTGACACTGTCACCTGGCACTAAGCTCTTCTCTGGGGTGAATTTGAGTGCAAAGGAGGATTGCTAGGGCAAAGAGAAATCATTCTGAGAACCGGCAGTTTGATGGAGGTTTTGAAGATTATCTCTGGAAAAGTGCGATGGCTGAGATCCAGGCTGCAGGCTGCCTTTCTCATGTGCCTTCGAAGCCTAGCCAGGCCACATCTTAAGAAGAAAAGCCTTGTAATTTTTTTGACCATTTGTCAGCTCCAGAGGGAAGAACAACTCTTAGTGCTTCCTGTTTTTACACACCACTTATTTAAGGTCTGCAAGCATTCTGAGTTAATTTTGGTATATTCCAGAGGTAACATTCCCTAGACTTTTCTGAGACAGTGTTTTCATCTATCTGAGTGTTAACCCAACATTGGTATTTAGTAAAACTAATACATAGGCATGCAGGACTGCGCACACACAAACACACACGCACACATTGGACAGCCAGGAGGAGGAAGTTCCTATGTAGGGCAAAACATGCCTATTACAAGCTACATGTGAAAATCGGACTCAGTATTTTGTCATATACACACATATCTTTGTATAAATACATAAGATGAAAATAATTGGTTTTTTTAACGTATTTGCTGGTTGGATGCATTTTTAGATGAAAAAAAAGTATTTTCTAAATACCTTTATGAGACATATCTGCGTTACATGCCAGGTTGTGAATCTGCAGGCTGGATTTAGATGTTCACTCACTATTGTCACCAATATTCTTAGAAAGAAAGGTTAAGCCTGTTCCCACCACATTTAATCATTCCTACTTTAATGTGCCAGATGTGGGGTTCTTTATTTTCTACTTGCCCATAATAAGCATGATTCTTTCTTTTATAAAATTTGTAATACTGTAAACACGCACCTACACTAGAAAATTGAAAAAGTTTAGAAATTTTTAGGAAAAAATGTGTTAAAATCCACCTACAACCAACATTTTTTCTTCATAACCATTTTCCTACCTTTGGCTGTCTTCTAAATAAGGGTTGTTGTGTCTGTATTTGTGTTACTAGTCTTTCAACATAGTCAGTCATATTCATATTATTTGCTATTTTTGTCATCCATATAGAAACCTTTGCTTGGTGTTCCTAAATGCAGAGCTTGCCAACCTTAAGCTACACAGAGAAGCCATGAATTCATTTTGAAAAGTTTGGCATGTACTCTCAGCCTCTTGTGAGCACTCTTAGATAATTGGTTGTTTAATTGTCAGTTGTTGGATGATCTCTCATTTCTCCTCCTTCCCAGAGAGATTCACAGAGGGAGGAAAAATATACCACAATCACCATGGATATTACTAATACCCTAGCAAAGCTTTAAGAAATGTCTTTGCGAAACAACCAATGCACTGATTAAAGAAACATTCCGAGTAAATCTTAAATGCAGAATGCATTCTCTATGTTCTCAAAAAGGAACTAATTAAATTCGGAGCTCAGTGACCCGAGTTTTTCTCCTCCCTTCCATGGGAAGGTTGTCATATTTATATTTGGCTTTATTCTTACCTGATAGCTGGAATGAAAGCATAGTCCGAGTGTGTTCTGTGCTGCTGAATAATAAAACAACATTGCATATTCAGAAAAAAAACGCACAAAAGGGGAAATTCTTTTCCTTAAAGGGAAACAGCACACATGCGCTTTCTTTTCATCTACTTCAGACATCTCTTAATAGGCCTGTCCAGGCTTTGCTTTATAATCCTCAGAATCTCCTAGTAAGACTCTACCCTATATGGTTTCGGTGAAAGTAACACTCAGTTTATCTCCCCTCCCATGCCCAAGAAAGTAGCCGCAGGCAAAAACCAGGGTGACAAACCAGGCATTGTCACTTAGAGGCACATACTGTATGGAAGACAGCTGTCTGTCATCACTAAAAGTGACATCTTTCCTTCCTTATCATCCCTAAATTTCTCCCATTCAGCAGCAGATTCAACTATCCCACCATTTTTTTTCACCTCTACTTGTTTTTGGAGTTTTGTTCAGATTGATTTTACATTGTAGTATTTTTTATTTTTGAAATGAACTGTACGAGAGGAGCGACAATGCTGCTGTGGTGAATCTTGTCTAGGAAAGAGAATTCAACAGAAATCTGGTACTGAAAGTCACGAGTGTGTCGTCCAAATTTTTCTAGCAGGTGTTTTAAGCTCTAACCTGAAAATTCAGTTGCCATTTCTGGTCCCTCGATAAGCTCCTTTGAAAACAAACAAACGAACAAAAAGTTTGTGGCGTGGCTTCTTTAGTATGAGAACCCAGAACACATGCATTTTATAGAACCAAATGGGTGTGGTAGTGGGAGTCAGGGGGCTCACAGAGGGAGTGGGAGGGCCAATAATGGGGAGGGGAAGGGATTGTGATGTTGGCACTGTATATACATGCACAAAATCCTCAAGCTCAATGTAATTGTTGTGTATCGCATGTATATAATAATAAAAATGGAGGAAAAGTATATGGGTGGCAGAAAGGTAAACCAGCAACACATTCCGCAAGCAACATCGCGTGATTTAAAAAC
Source organism: Ctenodactylus gundi (assembly GCA_004027205.1). Taxonomy (NCBI): domain Eukaryota; kingdom Metazoa; phylum Chordata; class Mammalia; order Rodentia; family Ctenodactylidae; genus Ctenodactylus; species Ctenodactylus gundi. Next base: position 91,697 of record PVKB01000658.1, read on the forward strand.
CTGACAATCGTTGATGGTCATGTTGTAAGGCTCCAGGTAAAAGACTGACTTCCTCACCTAGTCTGAAGATACATTCTTGGCTCTAGGAAGCCAGGTTGCAGGCTGTTGTCCCTAACCGGTGGTCCTTCAGCAACATCTAGGCCCTGTTCTGTCCACATGAGTGCAAGGGGCCACAGTATTTCTCTTAAAATCAGTAAATCCTAAAAGAATTCTTACAGTTTCTGAGAAAAACCTGCAACATACATAGTTTAGTGTAAAAAGTATCCATTTCCTACCTCACATACTCCATTAGAGTCAGAAGAAAGACACACAATGCTAAAAGTTATTAGAGGAAAAATAATAAAGTGATTATTCTACTCCTACATATGGAGTTTCCTTCCTCACAGAGAAATATCTACATATTCTATGTTATTCATTTATATTGTATTCTAATTATATGTTTTATCAGATACTTCCTTCATTACAAATATTAGAACTTTTTGTGTCATGAGTATGTTAAAGTCAGTTAATCAACACATGACCACAACAATCCTAATTGATATGATTGCTGACATGAATACAGCAGAAGCAAAGTTTTAGCTTTTGAAATTTGTGAAATTTAAGTTTTATCATTGGCAATAAATTATATACAGATGCATAATTTTTTATAAATAAAGTATAGAATTTAGTTGGTGTGTTTATCATTGGTGCAGGGCTCGATATCAAGAGACTCACCTCTCTCTCTCTCTCTCTCTCTCTCTCTCTCTGTACTTGGTGGAATTGGAGGACATTTTCTCCTGCAAATCCCCTCTGCCGCCTCTCTTTTTCTAAATGTCTGTTTAGATTTTACAACTATTAAAATAACCATGAAGCAGCAGGGCTATAGTAATACCATCTTGGCTTTAACATGTTAAATACATGTGAAGCATCACTTCTCAGACATTAGACAACTGACAGCCCCAAGTGAAGATTCCCAAGAAAGTAGAAACAAGCAATGTGCACTGTAAAATTGTCACAGATTACTACCTGAGGCGTTTTCCTGGCCACTGTGGTAGGAAGGGTAATTGAATCAAAGCCTGGAGTTTTTACAGAATTGTAGGGAGACTGATAATTGAGTTCAGGAGTCCACGTTAGCTAAGATGTGTGAGGCAGTGTGAACTATAGAGAGGTGTTTGTGAGATCACTAAGGGGATTCTCGCTCATCATTACCTGAGAATGCTCCTTGGTCATAAAGAAACTATCTCCAGAAAGAAGCAAGCTAAAGGATTTGTGGGCTTGACTTCCAGCTGGGAAGGGATTGTGCCCCCTCCTTTCAGAATGGAGAGAGCTCATGATAGATAAGGAGTTTGTTAGAGTCCAGGGAAAGTTTACACTTCAGCTTTGGGTCAAAGTAGTCCCAGACTAAAGGTTATTGGCTTGACTTGCTGCAGTTTAAAAGCATTCTCACGAAGACTCAAATTATCTTCATTAACTTCACTTCAAGTCAGAACAAGGGCCAACACTCTAAGAAAAAACTACAAAATCTAGCCCTCCACAACATAAAGTCTAGAAATATAATATTCAGAAATATACTGAATGATGAGATTAACAGAAACATAAAAGTGTCATTCACCTTTAAAATATACTAAATAGCATAAATGAAATCATAAATATAGTGAGAGGATTGGAAGATATGAAACAACACAATTGGAACTTCTAAGAATGAAAAAAAACTTGCTTGCAGAAGTGTGGAGATAATACTTGCAACATTTTGTAATGTTAAGGTTAAAAATCACATGACGATGCAAACTGAATTGTCTCAGGTCTATCCCTACAGTGCTGCTCTTCCTAGATACAACCTTTGACCTTCACTTAGACTCCTTCCTTTCTCCGTCTAGACCAGCAGACCCACACGGTCACCTCCTCGGCTAGATGGGCCAGACCTCACTTATTTCAACAATGTCACTCATTTAGGAATGGCACAGTCTAACATTATAGCATGCAAAACAATTTCTCTCACTTTCCATTTTTGAAACTCAGTAATATTAATCATTCTTTCGCAGTAGTTTTTTCTTCCTGATTCTGTTCTCCAATTATGCTTATTTTTACATCCAAACATCAGAAAATCTCCTCCATCTTCCCTCTGACTTTGCATGAGTATGTGCGTGCATTTGATGCATGTACAAGTGTACTCTGTGTGTGTCATAAGCTATATATAATTTGTATGCATACAATTACAGGGTGGGAGACATATGCATGTTGTACGTAGTGTGTTTTGTGTGCATGAGTGTGTGTACCCATGTAATATATATATATATATATATATATATATATATATATATATATATATTGAGTGGTGCTCACGCATGTGTTGTATATGTGCATTGAGCACATATGTGTTTGGTGTGTACTCACATACATATGATGTCTGTTCTGTGTGTCTGTGTACAGATGTGTGTGCATGGCTCTTCCCTCTTATTGGTGGGGTTCATCCCCAGTACCCTACTCCATCATTATCTTCTCTTTGAGCCTGGCACTGGTGTTCTTGTAGGTACCACTCTGGTACCACTCTATTTTCTCTCTCAGAACTCATCAGGCTCCACCCTAAATGCCTGTTTACTTGTGAGTATCACAGAATGCATGAACTCTTTTACAGGAATGATCCTATCTCTCGCCCTATCCCTGAGTCTTAGTATCACAGGCTACATGTGACCCACTGTTCACTTTATTCTTGTACGTTTACTATAATGTAAAGTTCCGTGAGACAAAATTCAATTCCAAATCTAGAGCCATCGGCTTTGAACAAACACTGAGCAGTAGGAATAGTTACTTGGAAGATATCAAAACAGGATAAAAGCTAAGAGCAGAGTACAGAATTGTATTTTTCAGAATACTTTGCAGCTTGGTAAGAATAAGACGTTCAATAACATTCTGTGTACAATGAAGCAGTCAACCCATTTCTTCATCATCTTTTTTTCATTAAATGTGCTTTCAAGTACTAGTCATAGAAGTGATAAAAATTAAAGATTTTTTCTGAGGATTATTGTAGTTTATTGGCTCATGGTCCAAGATGAGAAGTGTATTTTCAGATACTATTCCCAGTAATTTTTTTAAAATTCCGATTCGTCAGAGGCATGAAGATACAGCCACTGCAGCCCATTCTAGGGGTGGGAAGCTTAGCTAAAGAGTGGTGATTTGAGTGGTGAAATGAGCCTGAAGCAGAAGGTCAAACCTGTTAGGTATGACGTGGTTTCTCTTATTTGGGAAACCCAGAATGCAGGCATTCTATGAAACCCAATGGGCGTGATAGTGGGAGTTAGGGGAGGTGGGGTGGGAGTGGGAGGGCCAAAAATGGGAAGAGATTGAAACATTGACGTGTGTATATTGTAATGTTGATGTATATATGTGTACAAAATACTCAAACACATTGTAAACATTATGTATTACAAATATGTATATACATTAACAAAAAACAGGGGAAAAGAGCAAAAATTATTTCCCATTCAACTCATATGTGTTACCACACTTGACACTCTAATGTGGAGTTCATTCAGTTGGCTCTCTTTCTTCAAGGTGAGCATCTAAGGGCACCAGGCAGTGACCGTTTGCTTGAACCACTGTGGCTGGATTCTTACTGTCATTACCATCCCACTCTCCCTTCACACAGGTAGTTCATGAATGGATATTGCTAGAGGCTAACAGCAGCTGACTCTCATTCCCAAAGGAAAACACCAGAAAAAAATCATTTATCACTTTATCCTTTCCCTTATCAAGAGTTTCTTTCTCAGAGAATAAGTCTTATCCCTGAGGCTCTTTGGAAATTGACAATTCAGGAAGAATCAATGGCAAACTGCATTTTTTGATGGATGAACCATTAGAAAATTCTATGGCATTCTTCCCATGACCTTTTCTGGAGACAGATGAATAGCCTTCCAAAGGTTGCATTTTATTTTATGTTAAAAAAAGAAGAAACTGAAAAATCCAATGAGTTATGGTGCATAGAAAAAACAAACTCATGTTAGTTTTCTTTTTCCCAAAGTAAAAATACAAATACAGGAGGAAATAATAGGAACAATTAGAGATATTTCACTGTGACCACAAAGAAGTTCTCAATTCCCTGGAAGGTGACTTTTAACACTACCCTGCCATTCTCTTAAGCATTTTTATACTCGTGTAAGCTTTCTTGTCTTTGGACAAAATACCTGACACCCAAAACTTCAAGGAGGAAAAATTTATTTGAGTTAGTTCACAGTCTACTAGCTCCAATTCAGAGATGGTGTGGCAGACCAGTGAGGACTCATCCGCCCGTAAGCATAGTGTTCCCACAGCCTAATCTTCCAAAATCCTCATCTCTGAACACGTGAGACTTCTGGGGAATATTTTAAACCCAAACTATAACAATACTTAATAAGTCTAATTTATTATGCAAGTCAAACATTATTCTGTTACCTATACAGACATCTCTGATTTCACAGCCCATGCGAAATTAGTATGGAAAAAAATTAAATATGCCAAAAAACCAACACATCAAGGATATGATACATGATATTTAAAAATATCAAGATTTAAATTATGTAAGGGCAAACCAAATGTGAGAGATGGTTATGGCATATGAGTCAAGAAATATTTTGTGTAGTTCCTTAGGGATTTTGAGTGTGGAAATGGAAAGAGAACCTCACAAGAATCTAAATAATGACATACAGAAGAGATAGAATACAATGTCCAAATGTGAGGACAATGATTGGCTCAGGGCTTTGGAAACACCAGCAGAAAGGGGACAAAACACACCTTCACCAGGGGAGAAACAGAACGGCATAAAGATGCATCCTATTCCCAAATCTGGCCAATAATCTCAGTCAAAATACCTTGAAGCACTCAAAAATATAATCTCATTATGCTGAATGCTTGATTTTTTCGGTTCTGGTTTTGTTTTGCAGTGTTTTGTTTTGAAGAGTTGAGGTAGGCAGGCAAAAAAAAAAAAATCATGTATTCTACTCCAGCAAAATTTTACACAAATTTGTCGCTTATATTAGTGTCTGTAACTTATATTAGTGTCTTTAAGATAATTTAAACTTTGAGTGACTACTATGGTATGTTAATCATGTTATATATCAAATTGCATTAATTCTTTTAACATCCTTGGAATGGATGAACTGTTACTGTTGTCTACTTTATAATGTCAAACAGTGATTATCACAACAATAAAAGCTTTTAAAGAAATCATCAGGAAGTAATTTGATAACATAGCACCATAGCTCCCACTTTAAGAGATTTGTCATCAGTGATTTTACATCACCTATATTGTCTGAATGTACTTGACATGAGCAAATAACTTATCAAATTCAAGATAAGAAAATAAGACAATCACATCTTTTATTTTAAGAAATAATATCTGTGAAACTCAACTCATACATAATCTACAGGAGTAATAGAACCCGTGACAAAACCCAGATACCTTTACATTTTGGATGTTGGCTATGTGTATAACATTCTAAAATACTCAAGGAAAAATTTTAAAAGTGACCCTCTTTCCAAGAATGAAATAAAATCTGGAACATAATAGTTCTACAAAAGCAGTGATATTTTTTCAGTTGTGACACTAAGCAAATACTTCAAAGGAGCTTCACGGTATATGTGTCAGCTGTTCATTGCTATGACAAAATCCAGGAGAGTGACAGGTTAAAGGAGGAAAGGTTTGTTTTGGCTCATGTTTTTGGATGTTTCAATGCATGGTCAGATGCCTCCCCTGTTTTGGGATGGTGAGGCAGAGCACGTAGTGGCGCGCAGCTCTTCACTTCTTGGTGTTCAGACAGCAAAGAGCAGCCTGGGACTCGGGAAAGTAATGCGTCCTTCAAGAGCATGGCCCCTTGTCATTTATGTCCTTCACCTGAGCCCCACCTCCTAGAGTTACTACCATTTTCCCACAGCGTCATCACCTGGGGATCAAGCCTTCCTCAATTGAGATTTTAAGGGGATATTTCAGACCAACCCATAGCAATGAATGAGTCAATGACTAGAATACACAGAGGGGGGAAATCTTAAATATAGATGTTCATTTTCCTTCTTTTCCAAGTCAAAAGTAATGTGAAATTGATTTTGTAAAATTAAAAGCTTTCTAGAATTTTGGAGAGCGGAATTCGCAGATTTTGAATCTCTATCATTTTCATCTTGATTGTCCTGGAATCCTCAATGAACATGTGCTGCAACCCAGGCACTGAGTTAAAAAAAATAAAAATAAAAATAAGACAAAAGGCAGTGTGCTTAAGGGACTCAAATTAAATTTATAAAGCAAGTCTACAATATAAGATGGTTACATTTATGCAATTTATGTGAAATGTTTTTTTATTATGGGAGAAGATAAATGTTCATTTTATGGACTGTGCCAGGGTATTAAAGCCTTTTATTTGATTATTTCTTTGTAATGGGATTACAGGTAAGCTACTTAATAATTCTAAAATATAAAGTAATTTGGAAGTTAAGAATATATAGAAAGAATAGTCTTTACCTCCAAAAAGGCACAAAAAGAAAAGAAAATGAACTACCCAGCCTGGGGTTAAAATAGTAATGGAGACAGAACGATTCTCATCCCTGTCTAATTTAATAATTTTGCAACATTCTTTATGCAAACTAAGTCCCTTGAGAGACTGACAACATGTAGGTGAAAAAAAGTAAAATATAAAGGAGAAGTACCTGGACCCAGATAAACCTGAATGAGAACAAAGTGATAAGGGTTGTAGATGGTAGGGTCAGGGGGCCCTTGAGTCTCTATTAAAACACTTACTTAAAGAAGAGGGCTGTGCCATCATTATGCTCCTCCTTCACTGCAATGACCCTTGGTGTCTGTTCCTCAGGCTACTCTTGGGGATGCTCATCCCTCGCCACAAGTACCATATGTGAGTGTCTTTCCAATCCTTCCTAGCAATTACTCTCTCTCTCTCTCTCTCTCTCTCTCTCTCTCTCCTCTCTCTCTCTCTCTCTGGAATTATTCTCAGGCTAGTTTGCATGAGTATAATATACTTCTCATACTACATTTATAGTGTTTATTTGTTGTTTTAATCTTTTGATCACTCCTTTTTTTTTGTTTGAATTCATCATTTTAGTGGATCTGCCCTGGTTAAAAATTTTATTTTTGAAGCAACTTTTTATACTTCTTGAAATCTTAGTTTACAAAAGTTTAACATACATTTCTTCTATAGCACAAAGAAACGTTTTGAAGTACTTACACACTTACTTCTTCTTGGGTGCTTATAATAGATATCAGTAATTTCAAGAGAGAAGGAACTTCTCTAGTAAAATCACACCTTTCATGTTTATTTTTGAGGTAATAGGATCAAGGGATAGTTTCATTCAAGCATACCTTCAGCATGAGTTTCATAGATTACAGTCTTAGAAACTCTGAATTAGACTGCTATGGCATTAATATTATGCATGAATAATCATGAAAAGTAGAAATACTAAATACTGAAAAAATTATATTAACAATCATAGTTTAAATATATCACAAAAGCAGTGAAAACATGAAATGTTCGCTTCTTTTGTCTTGTTACTGTCCCTTTCCAAGCCTTCAATGTGCTAGAATGTCTTGAATACCTATAAAATATACATTGAAACTGAGTTTAGGAAGGAGAAACGTACCTTGATTAGGTTACCTAAACTATTAGAGAAGTTATGAAATGAAAATAATGGAGAACACCTAATAAGCTGAAAGAGAAGATCAAGAGAACAACATAGAGACATCGGTGATCAGTCCCGGGGTGGCGTTGTAGAAGTAGATTTGCCTGCAACAAAAGGTAAACGAGATGACCTCCTTGGGTCTTTGAACCCTGAAAAATTCAATGGTCACCGGGAGCCAAGCTGAAAAATCACTTCAGTCCTCCTTCGTACAGTACAAGTGACACCCCGACTCCTTGGAGTAAATTTGATTTAAGGAAGATGATGAAAATAAAAGTAACTTCAGATAAGAGGGGAAAGAAGGCTGTTCATTCTTGAACCTACTGAAAGGCCATCCCTAGCCTCACATTTCAGGTGCTATTTCAGGGGATGACGGCTAATCGCTGTTTGTCACCAGGGAGCAAAATATAGTTTTATCCTTCTTGTGGTCTTATTTGCTTTGGAATTATAGGATATGCCAGGAGATTTCTGGGTGGACTTAGAGGACAGTTAAAAAAAAAAAACTCATTAGCTTTCTGAGAACATGGGACAAGCATCCTATAATTCACTTTTAAGTACTACCCAGAAATCATATAATTATCCTGTAAAAGAGCCCTTCCAATGGAATTAAAGCACTGGAACATTTGCTATTTATTCAAGAATGAATATTTGGCATAGAATGGTCTGTGTACAATAGTGATGGCATTCTAGCTTTCCTGACCGTAGCACCCTTGGGAACAAAATGGGTCTCACTGTCTTCTTTCTACTGTTCTTCAACGGCCTCCTAGCAAAATTTACTGAGCCCTTATTATATGTCCTTAAATGCAACCTCTTATTTTTTTTTGTCGAGGGCTCAGTGGAAGCCATTGCTGTTATTATCATCATCACAATCTTACAGACAGAAATTTCAAAAAGTCAGATACCCTGTGGTGCCACAGCCAACCGCTGGGTAGAGACTGAGAATTTCCTCTCCCACTATGAGTTTCTTTCTAGACTTATAAAATTCCTCCCGATAAAGGAAATATATCATGTTTCTATTTCTAGACCACTGATATATTTTTATTATTTTTACTTCATACAGAATATCTCCCAACCAATCTCAGGATTTTAGTCATAATTTTTAGCCAATATCGAATTTGTTTATTGTATAATTCTAGTAGGAAAACACACCAGAAATCATTCAGAAAATCTCGTATAGTAATGAAAAACTTTTGATGCTTTTCTTACAGCTAATTTTAGGAAGGTTTTTTTATAATCACAATTTTTATTTGGATTGCAAAAGATTAATAAAGTATTTATCGGCCAGTTTCAGATAAGGTAACATATTGTAAAGGAAATAAATACAAAGTGCTCCTAAGTGGTACTCCTCTGCAAATTGATGTCAACAATAGTTAAACACATTCCTTATTCTTTGCTATTAAAACTGTGAAGAGCAATTCCTATTAAACTTCTCCAGAATTTGCTAAAGCAGCGAGATAGAATTGCTGTTTGCTTGTTTCTAACATTTAGTTTTATTTGCTTCCCTAGTTAATTTTCATGAAATACAGCTAGGTATTATTTCTGTTGAATAATTGTAGATGAAAATTTTCTAGTGGTTTGACAGGCAATATAGTGTAGTGACTAAGAGCTGAGGTGGACTTTCCTTCATACTCAGGGCAGCTGTCTGTTAGTGAGCAGAATGTCACTGTCCCAGTCTCACCAAGGAGACTGACAGTAACTAGTTCCTTCACAGGACAGTTCTGAATGCACACGTGACATGGGCTCATGGCTGGCTCAACTCACAGCTCCTGTAAGACTAGTAATCACTCCTAGTACTATTAGCAGTACTAACACTATGAGTAAGACTGCATGTTTTCAAGCATTTTCTAGCTAGAAGACCCATGAAGTTTGATTTTTTTTCCTATAAATAATTGTAGCATTGTATGAACCAAATTGAATGAATGGCTTTTTAAATGTTTGTTTTCTTGGGGACTTGAGGAATGGCACAGTGGTTAATTTGCTTGCTTAGCAAGTACACAGCCCTGAATTCAATTCCCCAGCACCACATAAACTGGGCATGGTAGGGCATGTCTGTAATCCCAGCACTTGGGAGGCAGAGGCAGGAGGATTGCCATGAGTCCAAGGCCAGCCTGAGCTCTGTAATGAATTCAGGACCAGCTAGGTTACAGAGGGAGATACTGCCTCAAAAAATAAATAAATAAAAATAAAATAAAATATTTATCTTCTTTTAAAATCATGCTTATTTAACCTATTTCAAAAATATTAAAAATAAAATAAAAATATCACGTGTGAACATCAACTGTCAGACTCTTCTCACTTGTATATGTTTCTTTCTAAAAAGGGACCATTTTTGATACTTTCTTATTTAACATTTTTTCTGCTCTCTGCCCCTGACATTGCCCTTTTGGTATGGGCAGTAATTGTAATTTTCCCATACAGATATATTCTTGGGTTTTGCTTTGTTTGGTTTTCTTGATCTGATCCTTCCATGTTCACCTTGAGAAAGAATTTCAGGCAGCCAGCCAAGTTACATGCTGCTTGGTCTATGTCAATATTTATGTTGCTGCTTCTACTTAAGTTTTTCTCCTTTGGAATTAATTACTATGTTCTCAAAGGAAAGTTTGATTTAAAAGATTTTTTTAGATAAAACTATGCAAGGTTTTTAATTTAGTAAAAAAAAATAATTACATAAACATTCTGAAAATTTAAAAAATGTTCTAATTAAAAAATAACATACTCAGTTCATGCCTTACTAAAAGTAAAAGTTATTCTATTATGATTTTTGCATACCAATTTTCACCACGCCATGTAAATAAAAATTTTCACCGTGCTATGAAGGAGTTATGATCATAATGCAAATTATTATTATTATTATGGAGACTTCTTTCAGTTCCTCTACATAATAGCCATAGTCATCCAATTCCCAAGTAAACTAAAGAACAAGGACCTGGAAGAGCTGGAGAACAGGTCAAGGGTTGGCACAGAGTAGCTGTGATATGTCATTCCCCTGAGCTTCAGGTGAGCCTCTCTAATTGAAGATGTTATTGTCCACCTCCAACGCCATTATGAGAACCAAATGAGGCCCTGTGCACTGAGTAATTAGCATAATACATGGTGACCATGATTGCTCATGTCATTATTGCCTTCATCCTTGATGGCTACCCTTCATTTGCATAAGTATTTAGAGACTAGAGCATTAGACACAGCGGAAAATGCGGTCTAATGAATCCCTCATGTTTTTAAGTGTAGTCTACACAGGGAATACTAATATTTGATCACTCTTTGCTGGTCAACTGACTGTGACATTCTGCTCAATTTATAATTCATTATCATTTCTGTATCTGTTAGACAAATCGACCTCAGCCTTCTGTTCTCCTCATGAAAATCATGCTTCTATTTCCCTCTTAAAATGAAGAGCTCCATCTAAAGAGAAGTCAATGACGTGATGGATTCCTCTGCCTCTACACTCTCCGCTTTAATCACTAATCTACATTCCAGGAGTCAACAGGTGCAAGTCCGGTGAAATTAATACTGTGTGTAAATTCTTATCACATGGAAACAATTTATGCGTGCAGAAAAACTGAGACACTTCTGTAATGAATGTGAGACATAGAAATGCAAAGATCGCCATTAATATCCAAACACACAGCTGAGGTGATAGAAACTATCTCTTCATGACCCTTACTTTGAGTCATTATGTAGAAAACAATTTCAATAGACACCCACAGTGTCTGCCAATGTCAAGTTCTCTTAGCCTTGGTGCGGTTGTAGGTTCTACTTGACCACAGAATTACAGACAACTCAATCCTTGTCTAATGCTTACATAACCCAAATCTTCCTTGGTATTCATGTACTTTGCAAGTAGATACTGTGGTTCTATTCACTCTTTAATGCTTCTGCTGCTCAATCCCAAATTTGCTCTAATTTGTAGAAAAGTAAAGAACAAAGGGAGTACACCACTGGAGTGACTCCAATTTTGGAGTAATTGCAATCCCAGAGGAATTTACCAAGTTGATTCCATGCCTAAATAGAATTCAACTATGAATAACAATGTAAAAAGCCAGCAGGTTTAGAAATACAACACTGCACAAACTCACAGACGAGAAGAAAAAAAAAAGACTCAGGGGTGAATACGACTGAAGCAAAATAGTTTCAGAGGAAAGCTACACATGGCAAAATATGCAAATTTCTGTATTTGTGGCGCTAGCTGGGGTGAGGAATTAAAGGCTGTGATGTGTGGTGTAAAACTTCCAGGCTGACTTTTCTTTGTGATAGATGACGCGGTGATAATGACAAAGCACCCTTTTTAGCATGCTAAGGACCTCACAACTGTCTCCCTGCTTCTTCCGTTTTATCATCACAAAAGCGTTTAAGACAAATAAATAACTCAGGAAGTTTAACCCTTCTTGCAATTCTTGGAAGTGGGCTGATGAGACTTGGGTTAAATTTATGTTGGAGCAAAGGAAACCAGAGCGACAAGGCACTGGAAAATGACCACTGGGGTCAATATCATATAAATATATGATAACGGAAGCGTCAAAACCAAATGCCTATGAAATAAGTTCAAACACGGTAAGGTATTTGATTTTGGAGGAACAAAAAATATTTGGCACGAGCAATGTTTTGGCACATTCTGGAAACACCCAGTGTGGCATCTGTCCTCCACATTACACGAAAATAGATCTTTCAGAAATCAGGGGTTATCGTTATGCCACAAGATCAAAGGGACGTTTTTTGGGTCTCACTTTTTTCTGCCTTTCCAGCAACATATGATGTCATTGGACATTTTTTCTTTCCTAAGCACTCTCAGAATTCTGATTTCTGTTTTCCCACATTTTTAGTTTTTCTTGTGTGTCTCTGCACAGTTGTCTTAAAATTTATTTCCTGACTCCTTCTTTCTACATCAACTTTAACAGATGAATTTCCGCTAAGCCTCAGTGAAATTGAGAGCTTCAGTTACAGTCTGAGAGGGAAAGGGGGAGGGCTAAAAAGGAAGGAAAAAGCGATCAAAATGATACATATAGACACAAATTTCCTAAATTGTGTGTAATTGACATGCTGTTGAACTTGCAGTTCATTCAAATTTAAATTTAAAAAATTATTGTGTGACTGTTATGACTCCCTATTTGAGTGCTTTGGCTTGGAACATTATATCCACGTCTTTATCAGCCATTTCTCCTTAAGGAATTATAAATTCCTTATCTTAAAGAATTTTAAATTCTTCAAGGTATAAATAGAACCCTGGATTTACTTGCATTCCCTAATTGGTGCCCCAAACTAGCCCTTCTTTAAAGTTCCACAGCTCAGGAAAGAGTATATTTAATTACGCATTTTCAGTAGATGTTTGAAAAAAAAACATCCAACTCAAGGAGGCAGACTATGTTAGAGCTCCCAAGAACCTGAGAGACATTAACAGGACCACTATGCATTAAAGGCTATATAACATCTATTTTCTAGGATTTATTAAATAATGTCTTTGGTAGAATGTTAATACTTAAAGGCACAAATATCATCATAGTTTGCTGAACATAGAGGGGCCTAAAACAGCAGGTTAAAAAGTGGATTAACACCATGAGTTTATTTCACAGTGGGTCCTGTTAGGCCGTGGTCTTATCTTATGACCATTGCCAAAGTCCTGGAGGTTATAAGTGCGTTTAATAACTCAGAATTCTTACATAGGTCTTTTTACTAGTCGAGGACAGGTTATCATGTAGGAAGTTCTCAAATGGAAGTTCCAGGAAGTGCTCTTACCCCCAAATAAGAAGTGAATTATCTGGGAGCATAGTAGAGATTTGTGCCTCCATCAACACTCCACAGTGCAGAGCTGGGAGTTCCTTTCACACCTCCATTTAACTTGCTGGTTTGGTCTGAAGAAAAGCCAGATGGATTTTACAGACTGACTTGGATTATCGCAAACTTAATCAGCAATGATAACAATCACAGCTGCTATACCAGATGTGGTTTCTTTGCTGGAATAAATCAACATAGCCTCTGGCTGCTCGCATGTACCACACACCCATTGATTGAGTAAATACCGTCTTCATGATGCTCGTCAATAAAGATAATCAGGCAGAGTTTACCTTCATCATCCAGGGAATCAGTAGACTTTTGCTGTCTTAACATCCATTGGTTTATGGCCACCTCTTGTTTTTTGACATAACAGAGCCTGGAGGAACTTTGGCTCCTCACAGATCCCACAGAATATCATATTAGTCTGTTGTCCTGGTAACTTCATGCTAAATGGAGGGATTTATAAGCAATCTGATTGCCAGCAAGAGGGGACCACTACTGAGGACAATGCAACGTCTGCCACATTGGGGTCTGGATGTCTGGGAATCTGGGAAAGCTTCCTTCAGATGAAGAGGCAAGTTAAAGAAGACACGACTCAATAGATCTCCGGGTTTGGACGCAGCATGTACCACATTGGGTTTTGCTTCCCTGACCTGTTCTTCTGGTAGCACCTCAGCTGGTCAGCTTGGTAAGGCGTGTGGAAGAAGTAAAGAGTCAGCAGAGATCAAGAAATGAAAGAAGCTTTTTACTTGAACCCTGTTCCGCAGTTGATTCTGTAATATTGAGATATGGCAGAGAGAGATGCTTTACAGCCTCTTTGAAGCTACAGCAAGAAAATTAGATACAACCTAAAGGTTTTGAGAAAGACCAAATCTGTTCTTGATGACAGTATTTTGTATTTAAAAAACAACTCCTGTCATGCTTCCATACCCTGGTAGGGAATGAATATCTGACCATGAGACAGCAGTAATTACATGAAACCAAATGTACAAATTCAAATGTTTATATAACCCACAGAATCATCAAATGTGATTTTTGAATACGCAGAATACAGTTTTCTTACAAAATAGTAGGAGACTGTGTCTGAGCAGGTACATGGAACACGGGTAAATTGTCCAAAATGATTAACTCCCATGGGACGTCCTGCGGTGGTTTTGCTACGGCTCACACGGCACCTAATAAAGGCCCAGAGAGTTCCCAAAAGAGGACATGTATGGGCCTAACTTACAAATAGATTGTTCTAGTATGTCTTCACTAGCTAAAAAGCAATGAAGAAGAGTCATCTTAGAAGTTATAGGATAGAATTTCCACAAGTTTTTCTGGTTGCCTACCTCATGGTAATGGAGAAGATTTGATGGACGGATCTATTTTGAGTCTTTGGTTGGGGTGAACCATTCCCCATAGGTACTGCCATTAGTGGGTGTTGGTAAAACATACTACCAGGGGTCAAAATAATTTGTGTTTGGTGTTGGTGCTTAACCACTCCCTGTTGGTTCTCCTATCACCACCTTGACTGTTGTAAATATTCTTTTCATTAACCCAGTCAATTAACCCTCCTTGTTTTACCATCAGGACCATCTGTTTTGTGCCAGGACACCAGCTGATACGCTTCATAAATAGCTCTTGAATCTGTCTACTTTTCTAGAACTCTATTATTACCAACCTAATCCAACATTAGCATCAACATGACTCTGACCACTGTTTCTAAAAGTGTGCGCTCCTCTAAGCATCTTCCCATGCCAACCATGTTTTGTAAATGATTAATGTTTCCACATATTGATTCCTTCAGCATAGGATTATGTATGTCATCAGCGCTCAACAGAGTGAGACTGTAAGAAGAAGACACCCTATGCCATCTATTTCATTTGGGGGTGTGGCTTACTATAGCCAATGGAAATCTGGAGGATATAACTCTTGTGGAGTGTAAGTGTGCTCATCCAAGTTGATCAGTTCATTTGTGCTTCTGTATTCACATGAGAAAAACAAGTCCTGGCCAGACGGAATAAAAAAATATGGAACTGATTTTAAACCACCCAACAGACTGCAATCAAATCCAGCTGACCTAGACAATTCATCGACATTCTGGCTTTAAAAGTGGATAATTAAAATTACCAAATTTCCAACAATTTAGAAATATTTTAAAAGTCAGATTATGTATAATATTTATGGATCATAATATTTAAGGACAAGTTTATATATCATGGATAAATCATACATACTATATCACTAATAGAATACTTACGAGTACATAAGAAGTTTAAAATGTTGAAATATTGGCTTCTAAAGGGATTAATTTTTAAATAGTGTAAGAACTTCCAAAAAGGTTATACGTAGAAAAAAATAGAGTAATCTCTTTTACCAGCAAAAATATTTCACAATTTCTTGATATTTGAGACAATTTACTAGAGCAAAAAGAATAAAATTTTGAAGTCACATCTATCTGATGTTGGTCTCAAGTCTTGGCAAATTTTAATTGTGTGGTCCTGAATGTTACTGACCTTCCCTGGGCTTCTATTTACTTATCTGTCTTCAAATTTTCATCTTGCTCATCTCCAAATGGTATTGGGTATGTTTATCAAAAAAAGTATAGATGATACCTATAATTAGTTGTCCTTTTTTTCTTATATCACCTCTATTTTATAAATACATACTTTTTAAAAAATGAAACAGACTAAAGGAAAGAAGAAAGAAAAGCAAAATGTTTCCACCAAATAAAATAATGCAACAGGTTGTTTTCCTTCTATGAAGAATTTACAGGATGAACCGCCTGGAAGAGACACACTATCTCACTAAGCGATGATTAAAAATATACATGTATCATTAAACTGGAATGTCTGACAATGATATCCATAGCGTACATTTTTTTAAAAAAATTTCACAGGTATTGTGGTAAGCAATCGAATTTGGAAATTATAAACCCTAAGCCCATAAGAACAATATCATACTATCATAGGAAGTTTTAAGGCAAATTCAGCAGAAACTCTGAGTTTGGGGGCTTGAGGAGAGCTGCAGTATTCTAATTTAGCTCAAGTTTTTAAGAAACTTCTAAGAAACTGGGCCAAGGTTTTCTCCACGCTTATTTCTGAAAACAAAGACGCAACAAGAAAAAAAAGTAAATCAAGATGAATTCCAAAGCCTACAATACCCATCCATCCATCCTGTTCAAAAAAACAAAACTAACGAAAGACATTGCCTACTTTGGACTCTTTTTCTGAGAGCTGCCTCTTTATTTAGACAGAAAAGTATGTGTGGCACCGAGAAGCCTATAAACCTGATGTCTCATGATCGAGTTTCCCAGTGAAGAAAGCCTCAGTGGCCACTGGGCAAGATATTAAATGAATTCTAGACAAAGACATCTGACCCTAAGAAAGTGTCCAAAACCAGCAATCAATTTGCCAAATGCTGCTCTGTATCCAAGTAAATGTGCCTATTTTTTATTAGGTGAACTGTTTGCCACTGAGTACTCTAGAATTATTTGTGGTAAATGGGAATGGGCAGCACTAGCCGGGGTGCAGCCAGGTTGTCCTCTGAAGCACCCCATCGATCAAGACGAGGTGAACACAACAGACAGAACAGCAGGACGTATTTTGGATGATGTTTGTGAATGAGGTGTTAGTACACAGAGGAAGGGAGGCCCACCCCGGAGCACAGAAACAGGTGAGGCCTACCATATAGTGAGAAATGTGGGTGATTCCTACTGTAAGAGATAACCCCGCCCCCCCAGAGAGTCAAGCAAACCCTGGGAGCAACAGCTGCTGGGAATTTCAAGTCTTTGAATGTCTTTAGTTCTCTTGGTCCCTATCTGTTGGAAGTTGTCATAAGAGCTGACAAAAGGGCACTTGTGGAATGCTAAATAAGCTTTGATTAAAGGAGAAACTGAGAGAGCTTCAGTGCTTCGTATTTAACAGGCTTTCAATAAGCCTGTTATATTGAAAAATATTATTGAAAAGGACTTGACTCCTAATCCATCCTACTAAACTCACACAAACATATCTTTACAGTCACTAGGACTTTAATAAAAGAAAATAAGAATCGCAGAAAAGTGATGAATTTCTTAAATACATCTATGGAGTCACAAAGGGAATCAGACTATTCAAATTTGCCAGTCTGATGGGGAAACTGCCTTGACTTGATTATTTTAAGAATGAAAATCACAAAACTACATTCAGGGGCCTGTGATAACAGTGACCTCTTGAGAGATATTTATCTACATAAGCCCTTTGGGTCGCATTCTGTAGGCTCTATCACTTGTGGATAAGCTCACAGTTTTCTAATCTATCAGAGCTTCCTCGAAGCTAAAATTTCTGTTGTTCAGGAAGCTGCTTTTTAAGTGAGACACAGAAGCTTTTTATTCATCTCTGAAAGAATTATTGGTCTCTCTGGCTTGTTTTGCAGCTTCTCTTGAGGACAAAGGTTGCTGTGACATTTCTTATCACCCTTGCCTCTTGTGAATATTTATTTTCAGTTTTAAGAAAACATTGAAACCTCTCTACTGAATATTCTGACCTCACAAAGCCTTCCAAAACAGTCTTTAATCTTCTGCAGTTGAGCAGACTGAATGACTAAGATTTGACCACATTTTATGCTCTTGCCCCTCGCATATTCTGTCTTCTCAACTGAAAATAAGCTTTATTAATTATGAGGATGTTTTTGTGGTATTAGGGATTGAGCCCAGGGCCATCACACTGCTATATCCTTGGCTCATTTTTATTTTTGAGTCAGAACCTTGCTACTTTGCTAAATTACCATGTGGGGCTCAAACTTGTGATCCTCCTGCCTCAACCTCGTAAAGTGCTGAGATTATAGGCCTGCCTCACTTGGTTCCACTAAATATCTCCTCATCTCTGATATAAATGCACAGGCTACTTGGGCTGGAAATTTGACTTTGACCAAAAAAAAAAAAAAAGGTTATAACTAAAATGAGTCTGCTTTCACAACTCATTAGGAGGGTCTGTGGGGTAGCAAAACTTGAAAATGTTTATTGTATTTGACTGACTTAGGGTTGAGGAATAAATGCTTTCAAGCTTCTATTCTACTTGTCTTAACAGCTATTCTAAAAAATCAACTGACAATTGTTTTATTATAGACAAAATATTGGAATTCGAAGGAAAAATGCTATATTGCTGATAGACCCTTGAGTATTCTACATTCTTGTATTTGATGATCAGAATGGTAAAATACAAAAAAATGAACCAATTCTTTCTCCTCTAGCAAGATGACATGTGTCACCTGTGTCACTGGGGGACAATTATAGCTACTTCTAGTCTCCTAAGAGTGAGAGCTACTAAGATCTTCATGGAAGCATGCATGTCCCACGAGAAAAGCAGAATTAGTTTTATGGTTCAATAGGAACTATACCAGAGCCGATATTTACTGCTGAGAAAGTCACCTTGACAACTCTCCTCTAAGTTTCCTTCTTGGTGGAAGAAGACAGTGTAGAGTTTTGCATCTGCATTGCTTATCCTGTCGTTGTGGAGCTGGTTTGAGATAAACCGAGATGACATACATAGAACACAGTTTGCCCTTAATGAACAGCTAGTTCATAGCCTAGAGACACACATGCATTGTGGGTTTCCATGGGAGTAGTCATGCACCCATAAAGCAAGAGGGTTAGCTAACAAATATATCACTGTTTGTGTCTGTGTTTGCCATGCACTATGATATTTGGTGGGGCTGCTACACCCACTATGTTTCTCCAATAGTTCGTGGTCAAGAACAAGGGATATTTAGGCAAAAGGTGATGCAAATAGAAAAGGAATATTTCATCTCACTATGAATCCTACTTTATCCTCTACCTCATAGGCATTGCCTTTACTTTGAATTCATTTGAACAAGGCATGTGAACAAAGGATGCCCTTGTTTGCAAGTTATACAGACTCTTCATCTTCATTCGTCCTCATAGACTATGCATACCACATTGTTGCGCATTATTCTGTAGGCAGACAGGCAAATATTTGAGACAGGAGCATCTTCTCCCAGTGAAAGGACATTGCTCAGTGCATATCAAAGTTTGATGAATGGGCAAATGAAGGCACAAAGGCATTGTTGACTCGAATTTTTCCTTCCTCTTTAAGTGATGATAGAACAGTTCAAATTTCTAATTTTCACCAATGACTTTAATTAAAATTGATTTTAAGTGCTTGTTTTCTCAACAAGGGAGCTTCTTTGTTTTATCTCATTAGCAACTTAGCTGTTTATTTTTGAATAATTCTGAAATTGTGCATTTTCTACAGGTCTATCTTATCTTTATGAGCTTTGTGTATTTCTAAAGCAAGACGAAGTTATGATTGGCTTAGCAAGTCTTATACACAGTTTAGGGTAGCATTGAGCAAAAGCCATAAAAATGCACTGGGGTCTCCAGACTGCTCCTAGGCTTAGCTCCATCATTGGTAAATCTCTTTATACTAGTTTATTTTCGGGCAAAAATGGAAGGAAAAACATTACTTGGTTGGATACCTCGCATAATTTACATGAGAATCAAGTGAGAATGCCTTGGAAACTATCAAGAGCTGCTTAGCTAGGAATTATTGCCATTTACAAATAAAATTCACTGTAGAAGTAAGATCCACCAATCACTCATGCCATCAATACAGATTTCAGTTTTTTGTACCTAAATGTGAACCGCAAATGCACGCTAGTTTTTATATTACAAAACTGTTATAAATGTGTGGCACATGTATTCCAGAAGCTGGATTAAATTTGAAGACAATTAAGAGAAGAAATGTATTCCAAAGTCAATATTAATATAAAAAAGCAGAAAAATTTTAGAATAGCCAAGTTTCATATTTTTAAAAATATGTGCAAAATTTTTACTCAAGTCCTGTTTACTCAGTGATATTCTAGCTACATGTCCAGAAGGAGTGATCTATATTCCACTCAAGGACCTCAATAAAGGTGACATCTTGTACCACCTATGGTTAATAGAACTATGTCAGCAAGACTGAATTCCATGTGGGTTTCCTCAGGTCAGCTACAAAACACATTAAAAAATTATTTGGCAGAGACCATAGTACTTGAGTGACTGTTTCTTCAACAAAAAGAGAGTATCAGGTATTTCCCAATGTGAATTTAGGAACCAGGCATTCGAAAATAACATACACAATGCTTTGTCCTTCAGAAAAGACTGCCTAGTTGGCAAAAGATGATGAATAGCATGTAAATAAATCATAAGACCCAGCACAGCAGACACTGCGATGTGTCAGACAAAGAGAAAGAAGAGAGTCGGAACAAGAAAGAAAGCATAGTTTAGCCGGAGGAAGTAGACGTGGAACATCCGGGAAATGACAGCAGTTCGCAAGGTGAGGCTGAAGCTGGAGACCTGGTGGGACACGCGCACGGGTGGTGACGAGAGGAGGGGCAGCCTCATGCAATGGCCAAGGGCTTGAAGATGGAACTTGGTCCTACTGTTCCTCTTACAGGAAAATGGGGCTGTGAGTGGGTGGACGTTGACGTAGCTCACTGCAGAAAGCTAACCCGTCGACTTGTGACAAATAGATTGACGTGATCAGAGATTTGCAGCAGGAGCTGTTGAGCTGGCCCACATCACAGAGGAGTAAAGGAACTTTGTGAGGACAGGGAGTGAGCGCCCATAGATCCCTGACCTGCACTGCCCTGACTCGAATCTTCCTTTAGTCTCCATAAGATCACAAGCAATTTACTTAAATGCTCCCTGACATGGTTTCCTCATTCCTAAATAAGGACAACAATACATATAATAATAATTCAATCAGTGACTAATTTAGTAAATTAACTAGTAATTTTTTAAATGATGTATGTTGTTGTATTAGAGAAAAACATTAAGAACTGTGTCAGTTATATGCTTGTGATCAACCATATTACTTCCTTCCAAAATTCATATGTAGGAATCCTAACTCCCAGTGTGACTATGTTTGAAGAAGGTAACTTAGGAAGCCATAATGGTTAATTAAGTCATAAGAGTGGAGCCTTAAGCTGACAGGACTAGTGTTGTCAGAGAAACATCAGAGAAGCCTTTCTGTCTTTGCATGCACAGAGACAGGCCACCTGAGGACATGGCAAGATGGTGGCTGTTTGCAAACAAAACTAACTCTGACACCAACATGATCATGACCTTCTAGCTCTCAGACTAAGGCAATAATTTTTGGTTATTTAAGTTTGTATCATTTTGTCTTGGTGGTCACTAAAGACAAATCCAGTGCCATACAAGTCATATCTTTTACTATTTTTAAGGCAACAAAATGTAAATGGAATAGGCAGCTGGGTTTGAGGAGTACCTTCTAAAACTCAATTTTGTGCAGCTAATTTTCAACTAATATAAAACGATAAAAATTGTTTGATACTGGCCTTAAACTGGTCTGATCAACTATTAGTTTTGTGACATTCAGGGAAGTCCACCAAGCTGCAAGTCTTGCTACCTCCATCGAAGTGGAGTGGACATGGGAAACTGCACTCCAAGGTCCCCCAACCTCCTTTT
Organism: Ctenodactylus gundi; assembly: GCA_004027205.1. Lineage (NCBI taxonomy): Eukaryota > Metazoa > Chordata > Mammalia > Rodentia > Ctenodactylidae > Ctenodactylus > Ctenodactylus gundi. Next base: position 113,547 of record PVKB01000658.1, read on the forward strand.
AACATCAAATTATATACTGTCTATGTTCATTAGCATTTTACTAACAAAATTCATCTACTATATTTTCTAGAGTAGTGGGTAATCATTGTATCTCTTACAAATCCTAGTCACTAGCTAATAATAGTGAGCACCAGAGCTGGAGGAATAGCACAGTGGTTAGAGTGCTTGCCTGGCAAGCGCAAAGGCATGAGTTCAATTCCTTGGTGGCACCACATTAAACCATGCATGGTGGTACATGTCTGTAGTACCAGCACTTAGGAGGCTGAGGCAGGCGGATTGCTGTGGGTTTGAGGCCAACCCGGGCTATATAACGAGTTCAGGACCAGCCAGGACTCCACAGTAAGACCTTGTTTTGAAAAGAAATAGTAAGTACTGGAAACTAGAACAATTAAATAAATATTTTCTGTCATAAGCGTTATTTATGGAAATAATTCCAAATGTCTTGTCATCATTTATTTAAATAATAAATCCATACTATTTTCATGACTAAGATATTTTGAGATTATTCCACACACAACCAGTCAATCTCTCAGCCAACCTTTTTTTTTTTTTAAGCATCCACTACATGCTAGTAGCCAAAAATTAAACACTCTTTCAAGGTCTCTTACCCAATCTAAGACTATTCACTCAAAATCACATCCTTTTTAAAGAGTAAAATCTCAAATATGTCTCAACAATAGAGTTTTCTGGTAACACTCAGTTGCTGACATTTTGGCGATGGTCTCATCACGCCTTGCCTGTGATTTCAGCATGGAACAGCCTGTACAACAGGTACGTAGACCTGCTTGAATGATTTTAAGTCAAAGAGAAAGTGAGTTCACGTATAAATGACTTCCAGTATCTTCTATGTCAATGGCCTAATTCCAGGACATAGTTCAAGATCTGGTCTTTTCTCAACTTGGCCTTTTTTTGCCCTCTACCCCATCTACACCTCTAATTAAGTTTGAGTTTTCCTGGAATGGCAACCTACTTTGATTATAGGATGAATTAAAATGAAGCAGGCAAAACTGCAAAGAATCCTCCGCTCAAATTACTGAGTCAGTCTTTGAGTTCAAAATATGTGGTGCCATTTAGACTTCAGTGAGAACAAGGAGCAACTTCTAGTCAAAACCTACCAAGAAAAGCCTAAGTAACATCCTCAAAATATTTGAATATAATGTGTTTATTCTGAACATGTCCACTGACTGGATTTGTAGATCTTCTTGACTATAATCATATTTCTAAACATATTACTGTAAAAGTTATAGTACTTTTAAGATGTACTCAATAATTTAAAAATACCAAACACAAAACCAGAGATTCTGTCAGTTTGCAGTGGGATATATCACATGCCCAGGAGCATGAAATCTGTGTTACATGGTAATTCTTAGAACTTTTAGAAGTGAATTATCCCCATTCAAAGCACACCCAAAACAAGAGGAGAGACAGGGCAGCTCTCATTGTTAGAAGAAGAGAGATAAGACCCTAACAAAATGGCAAATGTCTAAATATGATATTAAGCAACTAAGCTCAGGGCAGAACGTTCATCCTAATACATGCATGTATTAGGAGAGCACTAGTGAGATTCAGGACAGTGATTATTTTCTCAGAATTTGAATTCTACTCATCCTAACTGCTTTGCAATCAGCAAAACCACCTCACTGGCAAAGAAGCAACCTTAGTATTCTTTTGATGGAAAGAATAGTACAGCTCATAAATAATAAAAAATGGCTTCAATGAAATGGATATGATGAAACTACTGTCATCTAGATATCAAGGTGATTCTTTAAAAACCTTACCTTAAAGGCTTTATAAAGAGCCAGTCATGGTGGCACACACCTGTATCCCTAGCATCCAGGAAAGATTAGGCAGGAGGACTGCATGTTCAAGTCCAGCCTGGGCAATTTAGCAATATGGCAATTTAGAGACACCTGATCATGAAATGAACAAAAAAATAAAAAAGGTTAAGAGTATATGTCTCAGTGTAAAGGCTTTGGGTTCTATCCCAAGTACAACTAAATGAATGAATAAATAAATTAATAAATAAATTAATTAATTAATTAAAATGGCTTTATGAGGATGAATTTTATAACTTCCCAGTCCTGCCATCCATGAATCTCTATGTTTGGCTACATTGGCTTGATCTTTTGGGTGGTATGGTAACTCCTAACTTCTAAAATATTTTTTTAAAACTTGATGTTATAATGAAAAAATTTAAAGAGGAAGTACTTACATATGTATATTAAATAATTATACATTTTATATGTGACCCAAGACTGTTACTCTTCTCTCAAAAAGGGGGTATGTGGGCAAAGATGGGACACAGATTAAACAAGCTGAATTTTTACCTTTCACGTTTAACTAAAATCAATTAGCATACTTAATCATTCCTGCCTACCTTTTAAGATTTTTTAATCTTTCTTTTTTTCAAGGCCTTATCAACCAATTTTCTTTAAATTTTTTTCTCATGGGCTTTGGAGCGCATGATTTCCAATGATTTTCACTGTGCAGGGTATTATGAAAAAATAATTTTCATTGACTTATGTAGAATATATCATTCTTGATTTTATTACAGGTAGAATGGCTGTGAAGACACCGGGGAAAGTGGAAGGTACAATAACATCAACCTTCATGGACCAAGAGAAAAGCCCAAGGAAACACCATGAGTTATGAGAGCACAAATACTGCAGGTCTCTCTCGAGCTCGGAAGCAACATTGCTCCAACTGGGCATGTTTTCCAAGATGAATATTCCTGTGCACATTATAGACATTTGCCATAATGGAGACTGAGGCTAAACTGAAAGAATTCGCTAAATAAAATTTTTTTTAAAAAAATTAGCCACTAAAATACTTCACCTAGTTAGGAACCAATGTTTGCCGAACAAAATATGTAACCCATTTAGGAATAATCATATGTCTGTAGCAGTCAGCTGGCCTTTAAAAAAAAGCAAACAAACAAACAAAAAAATACCTACTCTTTTTTCCCTCTCAAGTATCGGAATTCATCCCCTGTCCTACTTTCCTGGTGTTAATCACGGTATAATTCATCCAAGCAGCTTTCGAGAATATATATTTCTTACCAATGGACTCGGATTCAAAACAGAACCTCTCAAAGCTTATAAAAGAAGTTGAAGAGTCTTGTTCGATGGTGATTAATAGGCCTGTCAACGTTCCATGATAATAGATGATAAGTTGCTGGGTCGCCCAGGCCCAAGCCAACAGCCGGATATTGAAAGTAACATTCATCTTCGAACTTCCTAAGCCTTCATTTTCTTCCCTTTCTTTATCTTTCCTTTCCTCTCACCCTTTGTTTTCTATCTTCAATTAGTTTCTTCAACTGTGTCCTCTCAGCTGGCTGTTAGAGCGGAAGTGAAGACGGTGCCTATTCCATGTATATGAAATTATATTTTGCATCATCTGCTTTTATTTTAAACTTCACTAAGAAGTGTGTGTGTGTGTGTGTGTGTGTGTGTGTGTGTGTGTGTGTGTGTGTGTGTCTGCGGTTTTGTTCATTTTTCTCCCGTGGATCGGTGCTTTTCAGGATTAAGTTCCTTCAAATGACTTTCATCTCTTCTCAGTACTTCTCCAGAACTTGTCTGAAAACAGTAAAATGAATTTCACCTTAAATGGTTTATTATTCAGACCACAAATAAACTCAGTTTTCCATGTTGACTTCAAGTAGTGTGATCATTTTTAATAAAAGGCAAGATCAAATGTATCAGATTATTTAAAAATCTCTCTTAAAATCATCTGAAATGAACCTAAAACAACCCCAATGGTAGACCAGGAATAAGATGAAACAGCCACTAAAAAGTACAATGTTTTCAGTCTGTTAAGTCATAAAACTCTCTCTTTCAAAGACATAGAAAACAAAATACAAAGATTACCCAAAAGGGATCTTTTGCAGATTAAAATAAGAGACATTACACAGGTGGAATAGAACCCACCGTTTCTTCTGTACCCTACCTGTCCCTCCTTTCTGCACATGCAAACAATCCCCAAGCCAGCACCTTGGGATGTCTAATGCCCTGGACACAGTTTTCAAGCTATTTTTTTTAGAGTTAGACTGCTTGAGCTTAAGTATGATGAAACTAAGAAATGTCACGTAAGCCTGAATTCAGTCACCACACTCTGGACAGGACAGACCAACAGGGAGATTCTTAAAGTGACAAATGTGCCCAAAGTTTGTGATGGCCGATGCTGAGATAAGAACACATTATTTCTAACACCTATTGCTACTACATGCTAGGGCCTCAGCAAATGTACTAGACTAAGCACTTTTGAAAAACTTCTTCCTTTTTTTTCTATCTTTTGGTATTTTCTTTTTATTTTCCTATTTTATTGTCTACTTATTTTTAATGGCTTTCATCCCTGACATGTCCTTGACTCCAATGTAAAAGCACACAGAAAGACACAAATAACCAAGTGTGATAATATGCAATCATTCAGTGTAGATAAGTGGCTTGAGTCTATTGTATAACTCAATGTTACATGCAATCTAGAAGTTAAAAAATTAACAAACCAGGGAGTTTTATGTTACTTTCGCAGCAATGAGTTTTTGGACATCTAAGAATTTGCTCTAGCAGTCTCCATTTTTAACTCCTGCCCATCCACCAGCCTCTGTCCTTGGTCCTGACCTTCCTCACTCATTCCGCTTTCGCGTCTGTCCATCAGGGTCCCATCTTGGCTGTATAAAGTGACAATATCACGGCGTCCGCCTGATGTTCTTGATTCTGTCCCTGTAACATCTTGCAGTGGCTCGTGTCCCTGGCTTCTATCAGTCGTGTCTTCACCTCTCCTCTGGAGTTCCAGCTTCTGCCCACAAGATACACACTTGTCATCTGGTCTCTCTGTGCTTTTAACCTTTACTCTTTAGCCTTTACTGTAACTTTAATCTAGAATTATTCGTGGCTTGAGCACCACAGCCCTGCTTTTATGCTATCCCAATTAGCAATTACGTGGAGTGATGGTATGGCATTAACTAGTAGATTGGATAAAATTTACATGAACTTGCCTTTATTTTTAGCTACAAATACAAAATGCCAAACCTGTAGTCAAAGCTAGAAAAATTGCTTAAAAGCAGGCCCCTTGCTGTTGTCAAGTCGTCTCATTCTAAGGCTATTCCGAATTTCTGCACAGAAAGTCATTGTTCCCAAATGTATATTTAGCTACGCCATCCAGACTGTAGAAGTACCAATTAATGTTTATGGGAGAGTGATTTGGGTCTATAAGGTAAACACTTCATGCATGGATTTGTGAATTATCTTGAGTTGTTGAGGTTCTGTTGAACCGTGTAATCACGCCACCAACATCCCCAGTTACATCGATAGCAAGGAAAGACTGAACACAGTTCTCATTTTTCAGGAAAACACTACGTGAGCTATAGAAGAGAAACTATATATTAGCATTTCTCTTCTTTTAGTAATTAAGTGTATTAAGATGCAATCAAGATGTGATTTTCATATAGCAATTCATTTTTGCAAAAGGAAATGCAGAAAATCTGTTTCTTTTAATTTTGTCAATATAGAACAAGATTCGTTTCCAACCACTGGAAACCAGTTTATAGATTTCTAATACGTTTCAGCATATTGGGATCAGCGGGAAGTAATTCCCTGCCTCCACTTTCAAAACTGTTGCTCAGTAATATTGGGCTCAACGTAGGTTTCTTTATCTTAACCAGACTTCTAACAGTCGCCCTCAGGTTCCAGGACCAGAACGCTGCTGTCTGTTCTGTCAGCAACAGCTTTCGAGCTGCGTGTTAATATGCAGACCATTACCACTTGCCGATGAGACAGACCACGGAAGATCAATATGTCTCCGCATGTCAGCCCCTTACGCCCACGGGAAACCTGCCGCCCCCTCCCGCTGCGCAACCTCCCCGGGCTTCTTGATTTCCTATTCTGCAGTCGATGCCTTAGGCTCCAAGATAGGCTTTTCATTCTGTCTTTTTCTTTTTCTGTATTTTTTCCTGTTCCTTTTGCAAATGAAAGAACTAGTGGAAAAGATCAAATGCTTCGTTGCTGTGGCTCCACTAGTCCAGGGTTGGCTGGCAAGACAGAGCCCAGGCCAGCTGCTCACAGCCTCTTCCCTGACGCTGCTGCAGAATGCAGGGCTGAGTCCCAGATTACAACGCAGGGCCTAGAAGGAAGAGAAGAGACTCTGCGAAGTGGCAGCGAAGCTCACTGCTTTATTTCGATCTGTTTCTTTGTGACTGTCTTCCCTTAACTCTATTACTATTATTACCCCTAATATGATTAGCTTCTTCTCACTCTGTTTATGCACAGCAGCCAAGACATTCCAGATAATAGCAACGGGGAATTGTACTTGCCAAGTGCAGCAGCCTCAGCTGACACTCCAATCTCTTAATTACAGACCAGGGCTTTGAGACACAAAAGCCTGTTTCACTACAAAAACGACATGCTTGACATTTTATCATGGACTGAATCTTTTCCTTTCCTCCTTTTTCCCCCACAAGGCCATGCCTCCTTAATTATAGTTTTTCTAAAAGTTTCTCCACATTACGATCTTTCTTATGTAAAGGTTGCAAGTGGAAACCACCTTGTGATTTGTTGCTGGGAGTTGTCATCTTAACTTAAAGTTTCGAGCAAATAAAATCAAGAGGACAGCAATTAGTAGAGGCCTGTGGCTCCCCCACTCTCCTCCTCCACTCGTGCATCCTAATGGCATTTCCATGGGCGTGTTGGTGGCCTGTGGGCTCACCAAGGGCCCAGGAAATGGGATAAACACTTTTAGCCTGCTTCTGGTAATATCTGTCTGTAGCTGGTATATTTACTGTAGAAAAGCTGGGCAGGGATATTGTCTAAAGTAAAGGCAGAGAATATAAATGTAACTTTAAAAAGATATTCTACTCCTGTCTCTCTGACATGGTTTTGATGGCGTAGGACAGGAGTGGTCGGGTTGCACTGTCAAAAAGCAAGTAGCTGCTTTCATTGCCTCGTCTCTAGGGATATCGGTAGAAAAGTATATTCAGACAGAAGGCTCAGGAAATTGTGTCAGGAGGCAGCCAGGTTGCAAGGGAGCAATGTACTTGACATTCTCCTGGCTTAAAAATGTTAACATGGAATGGATCCTACAGTAGTGAAGTTACAATTGATGGTGACAGTGGTGTAGACTTCTGAAATAACTCAGAATTCTTGGCAAGCAAACTGAGAGTGTGCTCATCACCTAGGAGTGGCACACTCATGGAAGCCATTAGGTGATTCTGACACTCACCACTTGATACATCTCAGGTGTCTCCTAGAACTGAGTCTTTACAGAACTAACATTCCCAGTGAACCTCAACCCTAGGAGGATAGAATATGGTGGAAGTCACTTTGTCACAAATATTAGGCAATCCCTAGGCTGAATGTGAAAACTTGGACATCCAGGACAACTTCCATTTAGTCCTAACTACACTCATAGAATTCACATTTTAAGATATTTTATAATGTATTCATATTTGTCCACCACTATAATTGGTCTGAATCCTGCACTGTGGGTCACAGAATTATTGCATTTATTAAAAATTCACTGAGGAGTAGAACTTTGTATATGGTTTCTGTTCAAAGACATTCCTTATTTAAAATAGTTTTTGAACCCCTGCAATGTGATGTTGATATGTATGAGATGCAGTTCAGGGATGTATGCCTGCTCAGGGCTTAATACTAGATTGCTCAAGGCTTTCCTGGGATAATATCTATGGAGAGTAACTCTGAGACCTCATTTGGATTCAAGATGTATTAAGAATCAACGCCTGAGAAATTTAGGGACAAGAACAGGAAGTCGCACTGCTGCATGATCTACAAGGGTTGCCAGAGCCACCGGGATCTACCCAATGGCCCCACTCCTTTCTGAAAGAGGGATCCATTCACCAATTTCTATGTCTACCACGGCAAATTACCAGGAATTGAGGAGGAAAAAAATGGAAATAATAACATCAAATCACTTGAGGGTTCAGAGTAGGGGTGGAGGGAGAATTCACTTAGCCAAGGCCAAGGAGGAAATGCCTCATGGAGGAAGAAGGAACTTAACTGGCCTGTGAAACAAGAATATGACTATATAAACAGAAAATTGAACTCAGCATATCTTAGTCAGAGAAAATGGCCTAAAAAAAGCTAAGGAGAGGGAAATTACATTTTTAGAGTAGCAAATAATCTGCACAGATACAAATATACTGTGTATAGTTGAGAAGAAAAGGATATGGGGTTCATGATGTGTGAACATACATGTTCTTCTAATTTCAGTTTATTTCAAACCTGATCTCCAACATAATGCTGTTAAGAGATAGGGCTTTTGGAAGTTTAGGCTATAATTCCAAAGACAGCTCCCAATGCCATGCATCCGAAATGTTAAAACTTGGAACGACAAAATCCCTTAAGTCCCAAAAGATAAAATTCTGAAAATGCTCTTCTGAAAAAAATAATTAAAAATTTTGAATATTATTTACCCTTTAAAGATAAAGTTGAGAGAGAAGGAGAAAGGGAGATGATGTGTTTTTTTTAAAAAAATAATCAAATGAGAGTAATATTGGGAGTCAGGGAAGGGGAGAAAGTTGTGGGGGGGTCAAGGATGGGGAGGGGAAGGGACTGTAATTTAGACAAAATATACATGTGCACAAAATACTCAAGTTCAATGTAAACATTATGTGTCACATAGATATAGTAATAAAATGGAGGGAAAATAAAAAAGTTAAAAAGAGAAATAAGCAAAACCTTGATAAAGCCCTTCATAGTCAACTTATGCAATAAAGTAGTCAATAAAAAATAAAAACATACTTTGCAAGCACAGAAATTCAAAGTACCAGTTCATGCCGGGGAAAGCAGGCTTACACTTACTCTACAATTTTTATTCAATTCAGACCTCTAAAACTGGCAATGATGCAAAGATTAAATACATAGCACAGCAATTGTTAATGCAGCAACTAAAGAGAAGGGAAAAAAGCTAAAGCGAAACAAAAATAAAACCTAAAAAATTGGTATATGGAAAAATGTTCTACAAGGATAGATTATGGCCAATTGCACAAAGGTAAAAAACAGCTGACTCTCAGATCCTTCGCTGTATTTCAAAGACTTGCATCTTGATGAATAGCTGATTTTTTTCTTATACGGCATGGCTCTCCTCAGAGAATACATTAATGTTCACATTCATTTTCTGTGTGGCACTCCTCTTTTTGAAATTCTCTCATGATTCAATATCCGCCAACGTGAGCATTCCCTATGAAACTTTTCCACCTTCTGTGCTGTGCTTTTCTATTGTTTGGGGTATGCAGAAATCTATTTCCTATGTAACAGGATGCAGAGCAGATCACAAATTTTGTAGAATCAGTAATGTGATCAAACAGCAATACCATTGTGTAAGCGTCTTCTTATCTAGCCACACACATAATTATTTTCAAACATGTAATTTCACCAGTTTCTGCAGGGGAATGGGGCTGTGTTTCATCAAAATCTGCAATTTTATGAGGTGGAAGGAACGCCAATGCACAAAACTGAAGCATTTTTAAACTATAGTTTTCATGGTTGCCCTATTGGGTAGCCAATGCATTCGTCTGAGTTTTTCATCAAATGTTTTAGGCTGAATGGAAAACACAAATTGTACTAGTCGTGTCTTGGAATTCACTTTTAGAAGACTACACTACTCCCAGTTCCAAATCTGTCATTATGGTTTGGGAATTCAATTAAGATCCCTTTTCCTATAAAGTCCACCAAATCTTTAAATAAAAGTTTATAAACTGCCTCAACCAATTTCCATGACGTAGTGTATCTGTCCCGAATAGAGCCAAAAATGGATTCAGCCTGATGTCACTACAGTCATCTTGACTCATAGCACCATGATTGTCCCCAGGTCACCCAGGTCAGTCTTCCTCAAGTACATTCCCAGAACACCACAAATAAGCAACCACTTAGAGTTTTATGTATAATTCTATGACCGGACTCTACTGCCATTAGCACCACAACTTGAGGTAAACCAGGACAAGTCACGTCGGTCTCATCCATTATATACGCTTCTTTCTCTGATCCACATCTTGGGGATCCCCTGGTCTTGGTGCTGCTAAACCATAATTCCATAGCTAAGTCCGTAATAAATTACCCTCTGTGCAATCTTGAATCTGTTTCTTCCTTCACTTTACAGCCAGTTCTCATGCTCTGTCATGGGTTGTTCTGGAACAATGCACTAATTCTTTACCCAGATTTCATCTTGCTCTCTCTGATATTCAACATTTGTTTTTGCCACAGGAATTGTGGTTTTAGGGGTTTGGGCCTTCATAGTTTCGATGTTCATACTTCTATCTTTTAATATTGCAATGGAGGATTTATGAATAGAGATATTTTTACCTTAGAGATTTTAGACTTTATGAATCTTGATATTTTAATATTTCAACATTTGAGATCTTGGCATTTGAAATTGTGCTGTTTAAGATTATGATTGGTACAGGTCCCTTGGAAAGCGAAAAGGCATGCAAATGGAGCCCTCCAAGTGGAATTAGCATCTTGTAAGAGGAGACACAGAGTGCTTGCTTCCCCTTGCTCTGTTTTCTGCCATGGGGAGACACAATACGAAGACTTTCATCTCCAAACCAGGTGGCAAGTCCTCAGAGGACATCTAACCTGACTTTCCAGAACTGTGAGAAATAAATATGTGTCATTTGTAAGTCATTCTGTCTTTGGGGCTGTGTTGGTAGCGGCCGGAAGAGACCAAGACAGAGGTCAAGAGCTTCGATGCAGAATGAATGATTTAGAACTTAAATTGGTCTGTGGGGAGTGGTTGAGGGTTTTTCATAGGTCAGTGACATGAATGTGAATATGAAATCATAAAGAACCCAAATTTATGTCATGTAGGCACAAGAATGAGGGTCTCAGTTGGCACTCAATAATAAATCTGTTGGAAACAAGTAACTGGATTGAGAGACGAAAGATTTTTAGGCGGTAGTTTAAATAGTGAATACGTAAGATAAGCAAGTTGTAATTCTGGAAGTCATGGTACAAATAAAAGGGAAGATCTGGTCAATGAAAAATGATGCTTCTCAAGAAGTGCTCGTAGGACTTGATCCTTTCCTAAACATGAGGAATGGGATAACGTCCAGACAGAGAGAAGAGCAGCAGTTGTGTACTAATGCCGCCATCGCCACTCCATCCTTCCTGTAGCTTACTGCCCTCAAGCTCTTTTTGACAGCAAAGTTGCCCAGGTTCTAATGATAAAATTCTCCATTGTTCTCGAGTAGTTAATTCTTCCATGATCTTGTCACAAACCCTCCAAACAAAGGTATTAGCAACAGTCGGATAACCTAGCATGGATCACAGCTGCGTGGATCTACAGTATTTCATTTTGGGCAGCATGTATTTAGGATGCTTCCAAAAATTTAAGCTTGATTCTCAGAAAAAAGATCAAAGTCATCAATATAGATCTTTTTGTGTATGTGAGGTCCAGAGACTAGTTGGATCGTCCAGTGTTCCCACTTCCAAAGAGTTACACACCCTTTAGACAAAATTAAGCTTTTGACGACCAATACCTTCGCCCTAATTGAAAGCCTCATCACTTTCCCCTGGATTCCTAGAATGGATGCCTATGCTCTCAGCCTCCTACCTACCACCACCGCACCCATTATCCACCTGCAACCTGTGTTTCTTCTCCTGGTCATCTGATGATCTCCTCTCTACTTCAATGTCACCGGGAGCTTTTCCTTGTCCTCTCATCGTATCTTTCCTTCCTCCCTTCTTCATGCCCTGTGCTGATTTGTGCTACCTTCTCACAAGAATCGGATGTGGAAAGGGAGGAAAGATTTCCCGAGTAAGTGTATGTGCGAGTTGTGGACAGAAATGAACATGAGGATCTGAGGCTAATGGAACCAAAGTTGCCAAAAGCCAAGGGAAGCTTAAGGACGTCAGTGAGAAAGACAAGGGACCTCAGGAAGAGCAATGATCCAAAATAAAGCAGATGAAAAACCTGGGGAATATATTGTGCAACCATGAATGTACAATGATTCCAATAGTAATTGTCATAATGCTAGAACCAGGGATAAATGGGTCTTTAGGAGTCACAATATGCTCCCAGCCTCATCTACTAATGCCTTTCTTCTTAATGGTGAAACAAAGGAAGGGGGAATGGACACCCACCGCCTTATCTCGTTACCTCTCCTCCACCTGCTGTTACCGAGGGTGGGGCACTGGTAGCATCAATCGAGTATGGTGAATTGAAAAGAAAAACTAGCACTCCGGTACTATTCTTGTTTATAGTGTTTTTTTAAGACTTCAATATTTTATAAGGCAACCTGATGGAACCCAACGCAGAATGGAAAGGATTACATGTAACACTTTTACTTTAAGCAGCTTCTTTTTGGGAGGCAGTGTCTATAATCTGTAGGGTACTGGAGAGCCCTTTGGATTGATTTTGCCAGAGAGTGGGGAGGGAGAAAAGTAACACATTTTAAGCTTTCTACTTCTGGTCACCAGAAAGTTGTAAGTATGAGTGTTGGTGAAAATAATATAGCAGCAGACCCATTATGTTTAAACTACAGCAAATCATGAGAAAACAGTTAAGTTCACCCAGTGGGAGATTGTATAAACCAACTGGCCTGAACTGCACAAAAGCATCAAGACAATGAATGACCAAAAGGTCGGAAAAAAGCAGAATTGTTCTGCATGAAAGGAGACTAAAACGGACACAATGAACAAATGCAGTGTGTTCTTGGATTGACCGCCAGATGGGAAGAAAACGGCTTTAAAGGTCATGATTGCAGCAATCAGGAAAACTGAAATTTGGCTATATTCTCTGTGTAGTTTGTGTGTAGGTGCTAAATCACACACGTGTGGAAAAGGTATTGCAGCCAAGATAAGAAAATGCCTTGTAGTTAGAAAGTAAAGGAAATATTTTATCTACATATAGTGGAAAAATTGAATGAGAAAAAACATTAATTATTGGTGAATCTACATGAACAGGCTTTTGTTACATGAATCTTTAGTTTTTCTATAGGTTTAAATACTTGAAAGTAAAAAAAACTGAGGAAAATAAAAAAATTAAGACAGAAACCCAGAAAGGAGAAAAACATATTTTCTCCAAGGGAAGGAGAACATGAACCTGAGAAAGAGGCAGACAGATTTGCTGATCTACTTGTTGTGCAGGCGTCCATTGTGTTCAAAAAAAGAAAAAAAAACCCATTACCTCATTGAACCTTCCTAACATTTTCTGGGTGGATTTTATTACTCTCATTTTGCATATGAGGAAAGAGAGGCTCAAATGTCATGTAGCACAACCCATTCACTGAGCTGGTAATTACAGCACAAAGCTTGAAATTCAGTTGTGCCTGACTGAAAACCACATTCCTCCCTTTAATGCACACAGAATCTTATTCAATGGGGCTCAGTGGCAAGTAACATCTCAGATGGTTTAAGTAGGGAGAATCAGGTGACAAGTGAAATTGTTAGGGGAGAGGAAGGAGGAGGCTGTAGGCTTCTAGGAATGACCCTTGGATGGTGGCCATAGAACTTGTTTGACGGAGGAGCAGCCACCTCCCGTCCCCAAGGGCAGGAGGCTGGGGAATCCCAATGCAGGGACCTCTGCTGAAATCCACACTAACCAACAGATGTCTTGCCTGACATTTGACGCCCAGTCCTTGAACCCGTTATACACTTTCTGGGAAAACTAGGTTTTCTCTCAGCTGCACTTCCCAGAAACACTGGCTGCAAAGACCAGTCTTGTCAGTTTCCTTCTGAGTGCTCTGTGGCTCATCTTGGAGGGTAGGATGGTAAGGCCAGGCTGGGTCGAGTTTGCAAACTGCAGCCTCAAACTTTCAAGCTCCACCATTAAGGAAACCAAGCTACAGGAAGGGGTGGGAAGGAATTGGGCGATGCAGTCTGTCCTGTCTACCATGAATCCCTTGTGGTACTTGCTAAAATTAAGAGGAGGAGAAAGACCTATGGGGAGTGTCTCTAATCTGAGATGATTCAGTGGAGGGCTAATCAGAGAAGAAGAACCTTCAGGAATTAAAAAGAGCTTGTTTATACATTTATTTACGTGATTCTTACAGGATTTTGATCTCGTACATTGTGGGGGCTGGTGGAGTTGGCTGGTGTCTCACATCCGATACCAAAGCCTGAAGTTAGTTGCATGAGCACCAAGAAGAAGAAGAGATGGGGTACAGAGGAGGTGGGAGGAGTGAGGAAGAAAGAAAGTGGAGTCGAAGACAAGCAGGAGAGACAGAGGGAAGGTGAAGGAGATGGAAGGAAGTGAGGAATGAGGAGCTCAGGGCAGGTGAAAGAAAGGGAAGAGGAGGTAGAGGAGGTGAAGAGAAAGTGGAGGGATTGAAGGGGCAAGTAGAGCAGAGGGAAGGGAAGTGGTGAAGGCAGGAGAAGAACGACACACCGGTGGAGGGACAGCGGAGAACATCAAGAAGTTATGATGCGAGAGTTTGAGCTGGAGCCATGTTGTCCTCTGAAACCTGTGCCGGTCCAGCTGTCTTTGGCACAGACACTGAGGTGTCCCGGGAGGCTGGAGCCCTTCCCCGTGGATCTGAGTACCCATCGGCCCTAGGGAAGAGACATCGCAAAGAGGAGCCAGGGGAAATAAAGCTGAAACTCGCTACTCACTTCATGCCTTCCGAGAGGACCAGTAATAGTATGTGACAGCTACCAGCTGCATACTGCTCCTCTTTCCCCAGACTTCATGCAAGAACATGCCAAGGGCCCAGCCTCACCAGGAGCATACTGGGAAATGCCACTCAGCTTGTCAAGTGAGCTCAGTAGGAAGCTTTACTCTCTTGGAGTAGTGGTGCTTGGATCCTCAAAAGCTAAGTTCTGACCTTTCTTTTTACATTCCTTAGTACATGAAGTAAAGAATCCTTGACCTACTCCGTGGTCAGAAAGAGCCTCGCTTCTCATTTCTGTACCCCTGTCAGGTAGAGGGAGATGAGGTGTCGGGTATAAAACTTGCATGCTCCAGTTTGATTGTGCGGCTTCAAAGCATTTCTTCCAAAGACTTTGATTCTCATGGATCATGACCCTTAGCATGACCAAACGCTTCCTTTTGTACAAAGTAGGACTCTTCGAGGGGCGGTGGAAAGAGGGCTTTACAGAGAACACCCATACCACGGGAAGCTGAAACAGACATTAGCACAGAGCCGTGGGCAATACTGCTCCTTGAAAGGAAGGAAACATCATCTATGAGTTGGGTACTTTGGTTTGTAAGTAAACCATGCATTGTAAAAATAATAAAGAGAGAGAGAGAGAGAGAGAGAGAGAGAGAGAGAGAGAGAGAAGGGAAGAGGGCTTCTGGAAAAGAAAGGCAGTCCTGCTATGCGGCCCGTGAAAATTCACATTTTATATTGCTCATTTGTACCTCTTCTATTTCACTTGGAGGAATGACAAGGGAGCACAGATGGAGTCTTTACTCTTTCAATCATGTCTTCTGCCTAGCATCAGAGACCAGGCTAAGCTGGGAGTAGAAGCCATTGCAGGGACCCCAGAAATCAGAAACTTTCTTCTGTTGATGCTCTCAGTGAGAAGGGGGAGGCCTTGGCAAGTGAACCCCAATGATGGAGGAGGGGATGCAAAATGTTATCAACTTATGTTCTTAGAAAACTCCCAGATGATTTTCTGGGAAGAAGACCAAGCTTGCCTGTCAGGGACTAAGTTGGTCTGAAGCTACTGTAGGTTGAACATTGACCGTGTTGTTGGACTAGAACACCATCCAGCACACGGACAGCCTCACATAACAATAATCAATCAATCTGATGGATCTGCATCCAATTAGACACGATTATTGTACAGCTTGTCTTTCTCCTGCTTGTTAGGACAAGTGGATGCCCTCTTGGAGATGGAGAGATGTGTATAAAAGGCATAAAGAAGGAATTAAAAAGCATCTTGCAAAACAGAAGTCTCACATTTCAGAGGATGGAAGAGTATTAACTCCCAGAACCAGCAGCGCTGCTCTTGTCACCTTACGACCTAAAAGCTCAGTCGTCTGGCTAATGAAGTCAATATTCAAATGACGGTTTCAAGATGATCAGGCCCTACAACTCCCGATGTGGTTAATATCAAACATGCAGCAACAGGTATGAAATACTCTTGACAAGATACTGAACCTGAAACTAATTAAGCACTTGGTAATGGCTCCCAGTTTATAAGATTTATTGGGGTGAAGGGATCACTATCATGAGGAAACAACTATAAGTCTAGGTGGGGCTTGTAAAGGACAATTTACATACTGTCTTCACACCAGTGGCATGAGAAAACAGAGGCCCAGTTAGCAGGCGAGACTGATCTAAGTTAGAAGAAACTGAAATTCACATCAACTAATAGTGTGTGGACTTTGTTCCAACCTAATCTGAGAAAAAACTCAATATTTTTGAGATCATTGTTGAAATCAGATAGAGATTCTGTATTAGATTTTGCCAAAGCATTATTGTTAATTTTTCTGGGCATAAATATAGCATGGGTGCTACATCTAAATGTTCATTCCTAGCAGTGCTTACAACAACATGCGGGCATGAAATAATGATGCCTGTGATTTGCTTTAAAATGTATCAGAAAAGAAAAACAATGATATATGTGGAGCAAAATTTTGAGAAGTAATGAATCTGTAAGAATAGGTCTTCATTTTCATTGTATTGTTATACTATTTATTCAACATTCATGTAGTCTTGACATTCTTCAGCAAAACTTCTTTAAAAAGATGTGCCAAAACTACTTGACAGTCTTCCAGATCGTGTATTTTTTCGACAATTTTCAAGCTGTATCTAGATTACCAGTTGATTCTTCCTATTCACTATTTATGGTGAGATTAACTTTGGGTGAGAATTCTCTAAAGGAGATGTCTTTCCCAAAGTATAAAGTGAACAGAATTATACCAAATCTTTCAGAAGTACTCAAGTTCTACGAATCTGTATCTATGATAAAAGCACTTTTTATCCCACTGCACCAGTCAGGTGGGATTTATGTTTTGTTTTGCCTCACGTAACTTTTTACTTGGCATAAATGTGGGTGACTTGTATGCATAAAATTCTCAATTTTAATGTTAAGTATGGTGTATCAGAAATTTGCATTAATAAAAATAGAAAAAAATAAATGCTGGTGGCTTGAAATACAATAGCCCTATATATATATATATATATATATATATATATATATATATATATATATATATATATATATATTTGTACAATACCATTTAATGTGTGTGTGCATTTCCTGTAGATATCCATTATTATTTGACAAATTTCCATTTTATCTCTAATTTATTAATTGTATTGTCTTAAGTGGGTCTTAAACCTTGTGAAAATCTTTTTCTAGATCTTTTAAGCTGACTATAAGACATTTACCTTTCATTCCTTCAATATGGTTTTTTTCAACGATCTCACATTGTTGAAATCAGGACTACTTGGTCATGGTGTATTCTTTCCTCTTTATATTGATAAATTTGATTAGTAAATAATTTATGAAAAGCTTTTCAGGTATTTTCATAAGGAATATTGGCTTGTTGTTTTCTTCTTTTACTGTATTTGCTTGACCTTTGTATCACATAACATTGGACTCATAAAATAGGGAGATGAGGAATCTCCATTACAAAATTTAGAAAACTTTTGGAAAGAAATTGCACACTTCTGATATTATTTCTTCTGAATTTTTTCATGAAACCCATCAATAAATCTATCCAGCTTTGAACTCATCTTTATGGAATTTTTAAAATTGCAAAACCTATTTCTTTAGTAAATATCGGGCTTGTCCTATTTTCTATTAATTCTTATGGTTTTACTAAGATGTTTTACACTAATTTATCCATTTTATCTAACATTTTGATTGATCAGCATACTTTTTTTATAATGTTGCCTTGTATTTGTTCTACAGCAAATTTGATTAGTTACAGAATTGTGCTTTGCAGGAGATCACTGACTTCTTGGCAAGGGCAAGGAGTGGAAACTGAAGAAATTCTTGGTTTGGCTTTTTAAAGAAATTCCTAGAATTTTTTTTATTTCTGAAAAATATATGTAAGTCAGTTAGACAGATGGGACTTGATCTGCAAGAAGTTTTGCAACATTGAGCAAACTCTTGGGCAAGACATCAGCTTAGAAGGAACTCCATAGCTAACATTCCATAGCTACCACTACGACCCACTTACCAGGTTACTTCGAATACAGGAACTTGGTACAAAACTATGAGAAATAAAGACAAAAGGGCAGATTTGAGTAAGACCTAGATGTGAAAAGCTGCAATAATCAGGTTAACAGTCAAAACCAATGTCTGTAGTGAAGGGAGACCTCTGAGGACTTTGGTTTTGTTTCGAAGATAGCAATCATTGATTTCATAAATATAAAAAGCATATATTTCATGTCTGACCATTTTCCAAAGGGTAGTGTGCCCAGAGTAGGAAAGGTAAATTTAGTGGAACATCTATGAATATTTGTATTTCAATATGTATGTGATCGTTTTGATGAAGGCAATATACATGCAGCCAACATACTGATCATGTTATATAGAATATTGAATAAATTAAAGCACCAGATACAGCAGATATGTTTTGACATCAAAGCAGAAAATCACAAAAGTGATCAGAAATGCCCTTTTAACATCCTGATTTCACTTTCTTTTAGTGACGCTTGCATAAGTAGAGCAATAACAATTGCTTGTGTTTATACGACAACTACGTGGGACTTCCGATGTTACTTTATTTATCCAAATCCTCCCAGTTTCAGAGAGGACATTGCTGTTATTTGAGTGACGAGGATGCGAAAAAGCAGAAAAAGCAGAAAATTGGCCCAAAGCCATTTGAACACAGAGGCCAGGTTACATCTAGGCTGTGATTCCCTCTGGAGCCTGGGACCACTCAGGGAGCAGTTTAATGACATACTGGTTTAGCTGGATTACATTACAGCCCCTGTGCTCTTTCTACACCTCTTCAATCAGAGCTCAGCTACCTCTCTGCATAGACGCTCCCTTTGTAAATTCTTCTAAGTAACAAGACTGTGTGGTGCGTGTTGGGGGGGTGGCTCATTGGAGAGAAATGAATTACATAATTGAGCCAGATTCTCTTTTTCTGATGCCTAGTGCAAGCTCCGTGCTAATTATCACTTCCTGAAAGGGCCAGGTTACAAATATTACTCATTTCTTGGCAAATGCACACCTGGAAACCTCTAATGTACCAGATACCTCCTTTCTGTACTCCTTGTGAGCCCTCTTGGCACGGAATCATGTTACTCAGGAAGCACAATACAGCCCTACAGACTCACCAACTGCTCCAAGGTAAAACAACAAAAACCTGTTTCTCTTTCCCTATCACCCCTTCCTGTCTTCATTACTATCACACGATGATGTCCACCACATTCTGTGCCACTGCTTTGCCCTTTGCAAGGCCGTAATTTTGTACATGGTCCTAACCATGTTAGAGATACTCTTGTCCTGGCCCCTTGATGAAAATGTCCTGGGCAGCCTGCCCAGCCCTTGAGCGATCCATTCTCTCCAAATAATTCCTCTGAGATGGCCTTTCAGCAGCTGCAGGACCAACCTGTGCCTTTGTGTTACTTGCCAGAGCCAAGATCAAGGTGGACACCTGTCCCAACCTAAGCCAGTCTGATTTTACGTCCTAGAAATCTGCAATTAGGAACGAGTGACTCACCCTAATGGGATGTAGGGTGAGTGAGCCTCGTCCTGTCAAATTGGAAGCTACATCATAGGAATTCTGAGTAGAACATGGATTGACTGGGCAGAAAACTCAGCAAAGAGAAAGTGGAGCACAAGATATAGAAAGGAAATGCTTTTCAAGATCCTAAGAAATTTCCCTTTTCCACTTTCATCTCTCCCATGTATCTCTTTAAATTATCTTTCAAATGACCTAGGTTACATATTCTCAGTTTGCCTCCATGAATAGACTTTGTTTGCAAATTCCTGGTCTCCTCATGTGTAACCCAATTTTTGTGTTCTCCTGGGGATTTATGTTTGTTTTTCATCTGAATTCTGCAGGCAAATCTGTAAATTTTACCCCCAAAGAGTTATTCTACTCATTAGTTTTATGGTATAACTGCTTTACCATGAAAGAGTCAGGAAACATGGCAATTTTGACCTCCATGAATGTCTGAACCTGGAATGTTCTCCAAAGCCTCGGGTATTTGGAAGATGATCCAATCATGAGGGTTAACTCATTAATTTTCTGTGCTGCTAAGAGGTGGGGGCTGGTCAGAAAAGGAAGATCACTAGGAATTCACGAGGAAGGGCGGATCACTGGGGAACATTTGGAAAGGACAGGTCACTGGGCCATGGCATGAAAGGATGTAACTTCCTCCCTACCTCTGCCTGTCACTTCCTACTTCCTGTCCGCTGTGAGATGAACAGCTCTTGTCTGGCTACATGCTTCTCCCATTGCCAGCCACCCTTGAATGGGCTGAGACCTCCTGAAACTGTGATCTCAAATAAATCTTTACTTTCTTAAGTTGTAGCTCAGGTATTGTGTGTCAGCAGCAATATTATTATTCTCTCTCCCTGAAGCATTCTAGTGCTCTCTCTTTAATTTTTTTCTAGCTGCAAACATTTTGATTTTCTCTTTTATATGTTCATTTCTCCCTTTTGTTCACTTGCTTATTCAGCAAAACCTTATCGTATGCAAGGTATGAATTGTTCCGAGCCATCCCGGTCCCAGCAGGAACAACACAACACAAATCTATCCTTGCGGGGTATGTGTTCTGATTTGGGGAGATGCGAAACAACAAAATACCGGAGTGAGTAACCTGTGAGACAGTAGTTGATACTACAGAGGAAGGAAAAAGAGACAAAGATTGGGACAGTGACAGGGGGCGTGAAAAGGTAAAGGATTGAATAACATATTTCAGGCAAACAGAATCAGTGCAAGGTACGTAGTGTTTGATGAAGCTCAGAAAGCTGTGAGATTGGATTGGAGTTGGGGAGAGAACCAAGACCATTTCGAGGGGATGGAGACACCATCGCAAGGTCGGGGTGGTTTAAGTTATGGGAGATCTGGAATCCATTGTAGGATTTGGCCTTTTGTAGAGTCTGTGGGCTAAGGACTGTCATGAAATGTCTGTGCAGCGATTTTCTTCTATACTCTGGCGTCAGTGAAAAGGTTCTGGAGGCACTGAAGGTTAAAGCGGGAACAAATTGTGGAAAGCACCACAGTGACTGAGAGGAGGTGGCATATTGTGGAACGCTCAGTCTCCTCAGGACATGGGCCACCTGAAAAGGCGGCGGGACTAGGAGTAAGAACACAAGTAAGCACTCGTCTTCTTTATGATAGGAGTAAAAATGTAACTGAAAGAGATTTGGAGCATCATTTGGTGCCTGCATCTGTTACATAACGGTGATAATACCAAACAGGTAAATGCTACTACCTGTGCACAAGGTGTGGCTCTTAGTGGTCCACACACGCACTTGATGTGGTCCTCACTTTTGATTTTATGTGCACCTCTTGTTATTTTTCCAGTTCAGAAATAAACAAAATTGAGCAAAGACAGTTTAAATAAATTTTTCAAGTTCAGGTCGAGAGAATGTGTAAAAGTCAAGATTTGAATTAGACAAGAGAACTACCTTGCAATTTCTTGAACATCTAATAAAAAAAAAGCCTCAAGTGACTTCTGGGTTTGAAAATACTTTCTGTACACAAAAGTGCTATTTACAAAACACGGTGGTTTCTCAAGCTGCATTGCAGCAATGCTAGATAGGTTTTTCTGATAGTGGTAAGAGGAGGAGGAAGACGATTAACAAAAAGACCTCACGCACAACTGATGTGTAGTGTTTCCTTCTTTGGGGACATTACAATTGTGTGGCTACCTATTTAATTCTACATTGACATAACATTTTTTGACTCAGAAAATCAATATACTATTTTTCTGGGCTGCAGTTTGACAACGACCTGTGGCCTGAGAATCAGATTACTTACAATCAATCCTGGCTTCCCTGCTGCTGACACTAAGCCTCTGGGCATACTACCTCCAACTGTACAGCACATAGCAGGCCCTAGGTGACCTGGCTTCCTGACTGTCTCTGCTGGCACTCTGTCCATATGGCAGATATGCCCCTCTCGGAGGGGCAGATTTGCAAAGGGCTCTCGCCTCTGGGCTGCATGTTATCTAAATCCAGAACAGTTTATTTCTCCATGTGTTGTATAAGTTACCAAGAAACCAGAATTCAACAATCCCCCTAAGGTTACAAATAAGATTTTGCCCTGTAGGAAAAAAAAAAAAAAAGTCTGTCTGCTTTATTGTTCTCCATCTACCCTAGAGTTTCTCCTATAGGAGGTACAAGGGACATCTCTCATGTGCTCAGTCTCGCTGGCCTTTCTAAACCACAGCCTGTCAAGATCGGACACCAGGATTTCACAAGCACCAGCCTCTGATGTGCAGCTCATGATGAGAAAGATACGTTGACTTTTATCTGACTCTCCACTTCCCCACGTTCCAAAAAACATCTTAACATCTCATGTTTTAATCATGTAATGCAAACTAGTAAAGAGGGAGGAGCGGAAGGGGAGCAGTTGGGAAAATTCAATTTAAAAAAGAAGCTGTTAAAAAGAGAAAGATTCAAATTAAAGCCTCAACTTTTTCTTGATCGGGATTAATTTTTCTGATGTGTAAATTGTTCGCAGTATGTAATTGTCAGACACAAATGATACCATTTTATCATGTTCACATTTATCCCCTCCTTGTTTCTTGCAACGAATATCTATAAAGTACCTACAATATGTCATGTGTTGTACCAGAAGCTGGATTTCCTTGAAAATTTTGGAAAAAATTTGGTTTTGCGTCTGAATCCTTTTATAGTGATTCAGTGTAATAAAACGAAAGAAGCAGCTCCCGAACCCCCATTGCACTTAAGCCGAACACCAGCCGGTAGAGTAGGAATAATTCTAAAAACAGAAATATCAGCCCCTCTAGTGGGATTTGATATGAAGGTTCCCAGTCTCCCCCTAGCTGTGTGTTCAAGGGGGCAAGAAGAGAGAGAGATTAACAAGAATCTTCTAACACTGGCTTTTGTTCAAGTTCCAAGAATGAGCACCTCCCTGATTACCGCTGGATTCTGGAACAACAAAACCTTGGACTCCTCGGGGTGGCAAAGGTAACAACAAAAGCTTTTATCTGCTGGATAAATTATTAATCATGGCGATGTATCTCCCTTGACATCAGTAGCACCAGAAAAATCAATTTGTCATGGTCCAATGTGTGCTCATGACCGACTTGCCCTGTAATGTAGGTCAACCTTGGATTTGATGCTCTGATAACCAGAAGTAGAAGATGCATTTGAATTTCTCCTGTGCCCACAGAGTGCAGGTTCCAAGAAGGAAGCACTTGAAGGCAAAAAAACCTTGGGTGAGCTGGTAGAGCAAGGCTGTGTCAGGAAAGGGACAGTCACAGCTGCAGTTAGTGGGACAAAACCAATGCTTCTGAGGAGGGGCTTCAGATCTACTGTAGATGCCACAGTGGCCTGGTGCCTCTGCTGAATTACACGGAGATGGCGACTCTTCTAATGTTGGGCTCTTGCTTCTTGTTAATTTTTGCTATAGCTATAGGTGAAAAATAAGATTTTTTTGGCCTGAAATGAAATGCCAGAATACCAGAATAGAAAATACTGTATTCACCAGATGGTTCTAAGAAGGAAAGAGGAAAGGGGAAGAATGCTCTATCCATTTCTCTTTTTAGAAAAGCCAGCAGGCAAGTGCAGCTAAAAATAACTCGAAGCTGGGTTTCCCCTTGTGCCTTTGCTGCCTACTTGCTCACGTAGAAGCCAGACCTTGCAGGGGAAAGCCAGGGGAATGGCGCCTGCTAGCTGTGATTGATAAGTCTTGTAAATAGCCCACCTGGTGGAAAATAAGGTCAGGTGACCACTCGGAAACCCTGGGGAGGCTTTGCAGAACGCACGTCCACCTGCACACATCTGCATGTGTGTCCCTGTGTGGCCTGCACTTCAGGTCTTTCAAGGCTATTCCAGATGTGCAGGTTTAGAAGCTGCAGACGGTCAGCTAACTGAAGCCATGCCAGTTCCCAGGCTTTGTGCCATTGGCTGTCCCTGGGGCACACCGACGACTATTGAAGTATGTGATGTGACTTCTCTGCAAAGTCCTGGCACACAACCTCCCTGAATGTCCTCTGAGCTGGCCAGATGTGCAGGAAAGTGTCCCCATGACAGTGAATCCAGGAAACAGTAGGACTGGGCTTGGCAAAAGTGATCACTGGCACCAAGTGTCTAGACTGGCTTCATGGGGTGATGGACTCAAAAATCAGCCAGGCTGGGTTCAAATCCGTGTCACTGCTTACCAACTGTGCATCCTTCAGCAATTTGTGCAATGACATATATCTCAATTTTCTCACCCTTGAAATGTACCTCAGTAAACATAAAGATAAAATTTGAATGAGATAATATAATAGGCCCCAAACGCCCATCATGGCCAAGAATGCATGTTTCTGTTATTGCCACTAAGAAACAAGTAGCCCCAATCTTAAATCTCAGGGCCACAAGCAGGTATCTGTCCTGCTCACAGATTTTTGGGGTAGAGACTCACACAGCTTCAAAGCAACAGCATATCTCCATTCCTCAGTGACTGTGTTCGGCAGTGGTGACATCATATCCAGGACTGGAGTCATCAAAATGTGTGTTTGTTTTTTGCTCCGAGGCTGCTGCTGCTGCTGCTGGCTGCTGGACAGAACTTCATCTGGGCTGTCATGGATCAAATGGGACTGTATGCGTCAGTCTCTAACACAAAGTGCCTCAAAATGTGATTCTATTTTGTGATAGGGTCTTTTGAGAAGTGACTAAGTTAAAATGGGGTCATTAGAGCAGGCCCCGGGACAACATGACTGGTATCCTTTGAAGAAGTAGTGATCAGAACACAGACAGGCGGCCATGCAAGGGTACAGGAAGACAGCCGTCCACAACCCAAAGAGAGTGACTTCAAAAAAACCCAATCCACATTCATCTGCAACTTCCAGATTCCATAATTGTAAGAAAATATGTTTCTATTGTCTGTGGCTCTGATGCTGTGGACACCTGGAGAAGGTCTCATGTGGTTGTGACTTCCTCCCAGCTCAGCTCTCCAGCTGATGGGCAGACTAGGGACCTCAGTTCGACAGGATGAAACTGAACCCTTTCCTCCGTTTTGTAGACTGATACATCCCTGTCGGCCATCTGTGGGTGTGGAGCCTGAGCTTATTCGCATGCAAAGAGAAAGGATAGAGCCACAATTTGATGGGACATTAGCTAATTTCAGAAGGACACAATGGAGGAAAAAGATTATTGTGGCCATTATCAAGAAACTCTGACTGGCACTTGGCATTTGTCTGATAAATGGTATTTATTAAGTAAAATAAACAAACTACATTGCTTTCTCTTTCCTTGCTTAATCACTTATCTACTAATGTATTATGTCTAGTTGCTCAAGTTGCTCAGACTTATTGTCTCCAGCAACAGGGAAATTTTGGCAACTGCCTAGATGGAGGCTTATGGTCCATTTTAAACCAGCTGCATCTTGCTAAGAGTAGGCAGGTGCAGTGTCCTCAGGACAGCAGGAAGGCTCTCAGGCAGCTCCATTCCAAGGAAGACATGCCAATCTCCTCACCAAGTCCTGTGTGCTTAATAAAGCAATTCTGAAACTCTTTCCAAAAGTCACCACATCGAAGCCTTGTACTACAATAAAGATCACGAAAGCATCCATCAGCAGACTCCCAAGTGCTCTCTCAGGATTGATCCTGACATCACCAATGTCCCTTAGTTCAACTTGGTGGATCTCCAGGTAAAGATCTTCCTTACTTGTGATCTCTATGAGACATTTATTCATTCACGTACTCAATCAACAAGTATTTATCTACTACCTGTCACCTACCATAGAAGTTTCTGAAGTGAATATGTAAAAATACTGTCTTTGCCTCATTCACAGTGCTTATAGCCTAAGGAGCAAGCAAGCACTTTAAAAACCGAGATGCAGATAGGCTTGTATTATTTATTATGATATTTTAAGTTGTATCAAGTTCTGTGAAAGAGTGGCTAAAAGAAAGAAAATGTAGCCATTTTTTAATAACAAAAATTCAGGCATAATATGATTTTTGTCATTATTACAGAGAATTGTTATTCAAAGCATTTATAAGACTTCTACATAACTGATCAAAAGGGAAGTGTAATTAAGCATGCAATTATACAATATTCAAACATGCTAATAAAGAACACCCCACGTTTTCTTCTGGACAGGGCATCTGATGAGTTGACATTGGAGGCAGAGAGAGAAATTCCAGGCAACATTATTAGAAAGTAAGAGGTACAGGGCAAAACGCACGTGGGTGTGGGGGTTGGAATGTCTTCCCTAGACATAAGCGCATTTGCTCATACCTAAATTATCTTGGTAGACAGATCATTTGGCTGAACAAGGGGAATGTGGAGACCACACTGCAAGGTATGGTAGAAACATGGTAAGATCAGAGCACTGGGGGTCTGGACACGGTCTAGAGAATGGTAGATGAGGAACAGTGGAGGGCTGGTGCTGGGGAGGGAATGGACAGGCATTCAAAAGAAAGGATGCTTGTGCTGAAATGGAGGAATCCCAGCTGTGGCATATGACAAGGTTTATCACGAGACTGAGTGAGTGACATCCAGGAACTTGGAGAGCACTGGGAGCCTCTGTGTCTTGGCCTGGCATAGCTCGGGACGAAGCTGACGACTTCCCTCTCCCATTCATGCTTTCTCTTGGCTTCTGATGCAGCCCCCTCCACTTCTTTTCCTCCATCTGTTCAGATGTCCCTTCCGTCGTTCTATGTGTGACACCTCCTCGCGTCTCAGGGTCTTCAGGGAGGAGCCTTGGGACTCTTCTCTTTTCCTTTGGTAGCTTTCGTTTTCAAAGCTCTCAGTACTGTTCCACGTGGTATTTAATCTGCGGCATCTAACTCACTGCTCTAAGCATAATGCTCTCAAGTTGCTTCCATTTTTCTACAAGTGATTCACATCTATCTGTCTGTGTGGCAGAGCAGTATTCTGCTGTGTAGACACGTCACATTTTCTTTATCCATGGGTCTACTTGTGGACATCTTCCATGATTTAGCTATTATTAGTTGTGCTGCAGTAAACATGTGCATGGACGTATGCGTGTGATACAGCATTTTTAAATCTTTTGAAAATGTATCCAGAAGAGGCACCAACGGATCAAATGAGATGTGTATTTTTGGTTTTTTTTTTTTTTTGAGGAATCTCTATACTGCTTTCCATAGTGGTTTTACTAGTTTTCTATCACAACAGCAATGCAAGAGGGTTTCTTTCTTTCACGTCTTCACCACCGTCTGTTGCTCTTTATGTTCTTAACAGAAGCCATTCTCACTGGGATAAGATAGATTCTCAGAGATGTGGAACATTGTTTCATGTATTTGTTGGCCATTTATACTTCTTCTGAGAAGTATTGCAATTTCAATTGCTTGGTTTTAATTGAGTCTTTGATTTTGATTCTGTTTTTCAGCTTTTCATATATTCTTACTATTAGAATAAGCCCAAAGTGTAGGCGGTAAAAAAAAAAATTCCCATTCTTGTCACTCTGATAACTATTTTCTTTTCTGTGTAAAATCTTTTAAATTTGCTACAATACTGATGGATTGTTGTGGTTATTGCATCAGGTGTTATATTGAGGAAGTCTTTGCCAACGTGTCTATGTTCAAGAGACCCATTTTGTCCTCCAGGAGGCTCAGTGTTTCCTTTATAATATGTAAGTCTCTGATCCACTTTGATATGATTTTAGTACATGGCGATAGGTGTGGGTCTAGAACGATTCTTCTGCATGTGGGTAATCAGTTCTCGCCGCCATTATTTATTGAAGGGATATCATTTCCCCAGGGAATGTTTTTGACGGCTCTAATGAAAATCAGATGGCTAAGGGTGGCTGGCCGTCTCAGCAGCATTATCCTGAAAAGAGCACGAGCGCTTGTTAGCAGGCCCTGTCCTTGGGCCAGTGCATAATTCTAGCTTCTGAAGTGCTTGCACCAATTAATTTTCCTAAACAGGTTGAGTTATACACCTACAATCTTGTTTACTCTGTTCATTTGCTTATCTTATTATTTTTGCGGTCCAGGCCTTGTTAGAATGATCACAATTTGTAAATTAGTGGGGTCAAAAGTAATAAGGTTTTTCAGTATCTTTAATTATATGTAGGGTTGGTAAGATAACTCCCTCATTTAGGACAAGAGAAAGAGAATTAATTAAACACAAAAAAATAAAACGCAGAGGTTAGATACAGGATTTCCTGTCTCTGAATGTGGTTGCACGTTCAAATCTTCACGGAGGGGTGAATCAGTTTCTGTGCAGGTTTTTAAAAATGAATTCTATCTATATTTGTCTGACCTTGCAGGTTTTCCTGTCCTAAAAGTACAGGATATAGAAAATAGGGGAAATGTCTTCTGGACCTTGTACAGCCTGAGCTTTTTTAAGTTTGTGATTTTGTTGCAGAAATTTTCTGAAGGGAGGGGAATGTGCAGTAGTTATCGATAACTAGAAAAAGTGTTTAAGAGCAAACTCATCTCTAAATGGAAATACTAACACTACACATTCTAGGGCCTGGAGTTTAGGTCAGTGGTCAACTGCTTGCCTAGAATACACCATGCTGCAGGTCTGATTGCCAGTATCACAGTAAATAAGCAAACAACAAATCCATTTCATATACACGCTATGCATCCTATAAGTTATAATGCTTTTATACTGTTTGCATAAAGAAAAATAAATTAGGCTTTCTTTCACATCTAAATAGGCTTCCTAGTGTAGATTCAAATTTTCTTTTTGTTTATTTATTTTGCCTAAGACAGTCTTGCTTTGTAATTCAAGCTGAATCTGGCACTCACTTCGTAGCCCAGGCTGGCCTTGAACTCACACCAATCCTCCTACCTCAGCCACCGCACAATACAGATGTGTGCCACCGTGTGTGGGTTATATGGTGCTGGGGAGTTGCTAGAGAGTCGAACCCAGGGCCTTGAGTTTGCTAGGCAAGCCCTCTGATTACAAAGGTACGCCCGAGATCAGTTTTTCTATATAATTTTCTAATGGGTTTAGATAGCATATCAGTCAGGAAAATCTTGCTTTTGAAAAGAAAAAGGTTAGATCTTGCTTTCTAAAATAATCTTTCTGTATTTATTTTTTATTGATAAATTATAACTGTACATATTTTAGGGCACCAAGTGATGTTACAATTTCCTTTTGCTTTGTTTTGTTTTGTTTTATTTTTGAGACAGGGTCTGGCTCTGTAGTTCAGGCTTGTCTTGAACTCATTACATAGACCACGATGACCTCAGGGTTACAGCAATCCTCCTGCCTCCACCTCCCAAGTACTGGGATTACCGGCATGTGCCACCATGCCCTGGTTATGAGGTGCTGCACCTTGTGCTTGCTAGATAAGTACTCAAACTGTTGTGCTATCCATCCCGCTTTTTTTTTTTTTTAAATAAAGGGTGAAATATTCAACTGTAGCCAACCAAACCATTCATCTACTCCGTGATGCTAGCATCCAGGACCCACCCTCCAAGCAGCACTGAAATGTGTAGTACTCAGCTATTAACTATATTCACCACACACTTTGTAAGAGATCTCAAGCAAATCAAACATATTCCACTGTATAAGTGAAGATCAACTTCCTATTTCTGTCAACCCCCAGCCCGTGATAGCCAGCACTGTATTGGCCTTTGATAACCCCCACTCTTGGATAACCATAACTCTAGCCTCTGCTTCTATGATTCAACTTTTTTAATTCTATGCATAATTACATGTAACATGTAGTGTTGTCAAATTTGATGTGCTACTATTTTGTTCAGGATTTTTGCGTCTATATTAATCAAAATATTAGCCTATAGTTTCTTTGTGGTATCCCTACTTGGCTTTGATATCATGGCAATGTTAACCTCAAAAAAAGTTTAGAAATGTACCATCTCAATGAATTATTCTTGACTTTTTTAGGCAAATTAAACAGCTTATTGTAGCTTCGGTGATCACTATAAACTTCCCTGATCCCGGTATCCCTCCAGAGAAGATAAATCTGGTGCATTTTTTTTAACCAAGTTGGGCTTTGTGTAGGTATATTGAAATTATAACCCTGAGTTTGGTCATCTTGGGAAATTTTTTAAATCAAGGACATTGGCAAACACTGTAAATTAGGGATCATTCCATCCCCATAAGCATTGCTAAACACAAGACTTTAGATAATAGTCCAGTCCTACCTACACAATCAAATTCACTCAAGATTTGTTTTGTATAAAGACGAAAGAGATAGTCCACTGGCATACACAGGAAGTTATATGCAAGCAAGATTTGCTTATAGGAAAAATGAGGCAGAATTTGAAATCACTCCAGTTATTACATGTAGCTTGAATTGCCAAAAGTATATAACATCCAGCTACAGAGGCTCATAACTCCCAATAAAAAAATTTGGCCATTGAAGATGGGCTTGATGGCACAAGCTTAGAATCATAGAACTCTAGTATGCTCAGCCGGGATGTTGGTCATTTCAAGCCCAGCCCGGGCAAAAGAAAGTAAGAAGGAAATAGCCATTGAAATCTTTTACTCAAATTATGCAATTCATTCTTCTCAAAGAATGTTTTAAATGTATAAATTACAGACTCAACCAGGAACAGGTTTCTAGATTTGGTCTTTTGACATCTTCTCAAGGGTGATTTAAATCTTATACCGATTTACATATTATACCAGTTTTACTTTGTGATTATTATTATTGGCGATAGTAAATGAGAGACGGATACATCAAATGCCAGAGTCCATAGTGCCCCACTATGCTGACCGTGCTCCTTACACTCACGGCAGGGTTTTCCTCACCACGACTATACCTGCTCGCTCCCAGCCCCAGCCTGCAGCACACAGAACTGTGCCATCCCTAACATAGCCACTGTTAGTTGTGCCGGTACAAACATGGTTGTACAGGCACTTCTGTTACATGCTGCATTTAACTCTTCAATGAACAGAGATACCCAAAAGAGGTATTGCTGGCTGGATGTCAAAATATCTATCAACAGACTGATGGATACAAAAAATATGGAATTTGTACACAATGGTGTACACGGTGCTCTAAAGAAAGATTCAGAGCTTTTGTAGGTAAGTAGATACAACTTCAGGCCATCAAGCTTAGTGAAGTGAGTCAGACTCATAAAATTAAATATCCTATGGTTTCTCTATTATGATAAACCCAGGTTACAGGCAATTTATGGAATAAAATTTATGAATAAATAAAGTGAGGCATTGGGGACTGGAGAGAGGGGACGAGAGGGTCAAAAGGGGGAAGAGGAAGGGATTGTAATAATGTCCCAATATATATGTTCACAAAATTTGGAAGCTTAATGAAGCCATTGTGTAACATATATAATATATATTTATATTTTATATATCAATAAAAACCATAGGAAATAATTGTGCTATCCCTAGAAGACATTTTAAACTTGTGTGGTGCAAGAAGTTTTCACTAAGTGAAAGGCGAACAAAGGTAATTCCCCTAATACTTTGTAAACATATTAACACAATTCTTTAATTTAGGTGAATTTTTCTCTCTGTACTGTCTCCTGAGAGGAAAAATAAACAATAAAAAATTCTATCTCACCCAAACAAAAATAATTTACAACATCATATGGTATTAGGCTTGGTAATGACTCTTGCCCCTTTGATGGTGTTGTTTTGATCTCTAACTTTCAGCTAGAACACAAATTAAAACACCTGTATTTATTATCACCACTATATTTCATTGCTATTAGAACTGACTAAAGAGATTCTGACTTTTCTGTCCTGATTTTTCTTAATCCCTGAAATTCAATATACCTATTTTTTTCCTGGAAATTATGTATCCCCAATGTTCTTGATATCTTCTCCCTTGGCTGGTATCCTCATGTCTGACTTGCTTCGTGTAGTCTCACCTGCTGTCTTTTCCTCCCACCCCCATTGTGAGGGTTGGAGCACCTTGGGTCTTGGATATCAAATCCTAGTTAATTTCCTTTGACCATTCATGATTTCAGCCAATTCTCTGGCTTTAAATACTCCAGAATTTTCTCACTCACCTTTCTGTTTCCAGTCCTGACCCATACCTGATCACTTTACCTGATTGTCTATTTGGCAAATTCACTTAGACGTTGATGAGTTTTTAAGCTTAACATAGGCTACACAGAATTTTGTTTCCTTTGCTAATCTTTCTCATCTCATTAAATAACCAAAGTTATTGAAATGAAAGATTCTAAGTTGGGAACGACGTGCTTCCAAAACCTGTACCAACTCCTTCTGCATTCTTCCATCTTTCCCTATCATGCCATCTGTTTCTTGGCCCAAAACAACACACTGGACAAACGACCATAATAAAAGTCTTCCGTTTTCATGCTTACCTTCCTATACCCGTCTCCTTGTATTTGTCTTTTTCACATGCCACCCTTCTTTGTAGCGTGATTTACAAGCAATTAATCAGGTGGTGCCACTTTTTATGCCTTTCCAGAGACCTTGTAGGGTGCTCGCTTCGTTAGCACATATACCAAACACCGTGTAAGGTTCCCAGTCACCCTCATTTTCTTATGGGCTTAGTGTCCCTTGATCACAATCACATTGGACTTCTTGATACTTCTCAAAACAACCTTGGCTTCTTCCTGTGTCAAGGCCTTTCAATAGGATATTTCGTCTTCCTCAGATGTTTATTACATGTTGGCAAACAGCTAACAGCTGATTTTTAAAAATTCATATCTTAGCTTTCTCATGGGAGAGTTTGCTGACCTCAAAATGTAACGCAGGATTTGCATCACCTGTTTCCTTCTAGGTATAGCATCTTTCCCTTTCTGATCATAGATATTTTATTTGTATGTTAGCTGTCTTTCTCCCTCATGATGGAAGCTCAATTAGACGTCGTTTAGGACTATAGCTCTGTGTCTGGAATACCATCTCATATGTTCTAAGGATAGTAGACATACATAGCATGGATGGATAAATTAATAACAATTTCTTTGACTTACGTAGATGTCAAAGCACAATTAACATGGGAAAGAAAGACAAGTTTTACCAATTTCTTCTTTTGTTTGAAAAACACTTAGTTCAATTCCTCCACTTTTTTTCTCTTTCCCCCTCTCTTCTCTGAATATTTACATATGCATGTACATATACGTGCAAATACACATGTATACATGCATGGGTGTGCATATGTGTGTGCAGATTTTATGATAATTTTCTGTGCTGTGCTGGACTACTTAATTTTTTCATTCATAATCTCTTCACCAATATCTTCCTCGTGTGTAACTTACAAGGCAAGAAGCAAGCCAATGAAATACCAACAGGTTTGGATGGGAAGAAAAATGACAAGAGAAACAAAAAAAGTCAACAAAATACAGAAAATGTTTGTTTTTTCAAGAGCTAAGAATGAAATTTGGCTGCTGGGTTCCTAGTTAAATTTGTCTCTGTTCCTAACTGAAATATTTCCAGAAGCCCTGGGGTTTCAAAGTCATGTTCTGTGCTTGGAAACTCTGAATGATATAAATAATTCTCACCGGGAAAGAAAATGACTGGTATACATAAATAGGAAAGAAATGTTCTTGGATAAATATTACCAAAAGCTTTCCAAACTATCTTCACTTCTTGGCATAAGAGCATGCAATCCGAACTCCCAACGACTGCTTTAGGACAGTCAGGGAAAAAAATAGGTAGTTACAACCTCTTCTCCTATTGCCAAAACAGAGATGTTCTCTGTGAATTTTGGCAATATTGGTTAGCAAAGGGAAATAATCCAATCATAATACGTGTTACAAAAATACAAGGGAGAGAACATTAGGATGGAGTGTTCCATTAAGATAAGGTTGGCAGGAAAAATAATAATCCATAGTCAAGAGGAACCTATTATAATCCAGGGTTCTTTCACAGAGGGTTCCATACGCTCACAGTGGAAATGTTCCTTCTTCCATAACATAGGAAAGAGCCAGGTGGGTAAACAAAAATTGATAATAGGTGGACAATTCTATTGTGCTTCCTTAAATTTCACTTGCGATGCAAGCATCACTCTTTCTGGCAAAATACTATTCTCAATAAAAAGCTTCGTTTGGAAACTTTGAAGTAAGAGTTGGAAATATTCTAGTTGGAAGCTGAAAGATACGAGTCTCTTGCAAGACGTTCCTGAAAACATTGCTGTCGTAGTGAGGTCATATTTCAGAGGAAAATGTGACTCCTTTTGGCTCTCTGCCCCTTCCTGCAGTACCTGGATGGTACTTAGGAACTGAGTCATCTAACAGCGTCAGAAGTATCTGGGGTGCAGTTTGTCACAGCGATTCTTGTGTCCATCTTCCTGTGGGTGATATCTATTTATTCTTTTTTTGTTAACTTGTTTGTTTAGACCATTGTCGGCATTGAGTTTAGTCACTTACTACCTCCAGGCTCTGACTGCACAAAGAAAATGATTTTAAACTGAAGCTTTTAATTATTTTTTTCTATAAAGTGACTTAATACATTTATTTTCCTTTTAGTTTCTTCCAGACTGTAGTGTCTGGAACAAAAAGATGCTGATGCAAATTATTATAGTTTAAATCTAAAATGTCCCCAAAGCCTCATGTTTGGCAGGTGACTGGATCACGGAGGCGCTACACTCCTCAGTAGGCTAATTCATGGATGATTTCATGTGCTGTTAGGTCACAGGGCCTAGTTGGAGGGGCAAGTCCTCGAGGATTGGCCCAGAAGGGTATTTTCTTGTTCCTGGTTTCTCCCTTCTCTCTCTACTCCTTGCCACCATGTAGCGAGCAGAGTTCCACCACACCTGGCCCTTCGCCACGGCTGTTTCCTGTTGTATAGCCAGATGAGCACGCATGGACTGAGACTTCTGAAAGTGTAAGCTAGTATAAGTCTCTTTTCCTTTGAGTTGTGGTTGCCAGAGATTCTATCCCACCAATGTGAAGGTGACTAAGACATCTGCATATCACTTAACCGACTTTGGAATTGAACTTTAATTTTGCAAGTACCCTGGTGTCAGAATCCTAACTATAATCAGTTGAGTGGATTCCAGGGAAAGGAGTCTAAGGTGACGGACAAACAATTTATAGTGTTTTTTAGCTACACAAAAAGTCAAAAAGGCAAAAATTCTGAGAAATTGGGTGAAAATTATGAACCTTGACCAATGTGAAGAAAGTGTTGAATGCCATACCAGGACACATGTCAGTATTATTTTACTAACCAGAATGACATACAGAGATTTAAAAAGAAAAGAAAAGAAAAGAAAAGAAAAGAAAAGAAAGAAAAGGAATGAGATAGGCTGACCTATGGAACAGCGTTAACTAAGATGGGACAGCAGAGTTCAAACAGAACTGGGGCATGTAGATAGACATTTTGGCAAGAGATGTTGACAGCTCAAGTTAGAGTCATGACGGTGAACAGAGAAATGGGAAAATGAACCAATGGACAATTCTTTGGGACCAGAGATGGATAGTAATAAGGACATTTCTCAAAAGAGGACGTGAATGATCATTTGGAGATTTATAACTTGGAAACTTTGCAATCAGTGTCATTATTAACTGCACTAGAAAAAGGAGAGTTAAAACAGACTTGGCATAAAAATTTGCAGATGTCAAATCAGATGTACCTATGGAATGTTCATTTTCCATACCTTCGGGCAGATGAAAATATGGTCAGCATTGAGGAGGAGTTATTAATGCTAGTAGAATAGCTGATTCATGGATCCTTGAAGTCATAAAGAAGGTTCAGAAAAAAATTGAAAAAGAGGAGAAAATGGCAGAACCTTGGGAAATGCAAACTTTAGGGAGTAGACAGAAGGAGACCCAAGATGAAAGATAGAAGAAAGGTTGAAGAGGCAAGAGGAAAACCAAAAGAAAGTGAAGAACAGAAGATGAGGAATAAAAACATAGTAAGAAAGAGAAAGGAGACTCCCAGTTCAGCACAGAACAGGACGCCATATTGAAATGAAGATTGGAGAGCTCAGGGAGAACTACCAATGGAAGAACACGAAGAAAGAACGGAAGACAAGAAAAAAAGGCGGCTTGACATGTTCTATGCTTGGCAAAGTCTGCAGAAAAAGAAGATCAGGGTAGGTGACATATCACCAACAGGATTTTCACTTATAAATCGTAAGTGGTTGTACCCACTATGAAAGAGTCTTGTAAAGTCTAATTGAAGATAATTTTTTACAAAACACGCAATATAGTACCTGTTAGGGAGTAAGTTCCAAAGTACTTTCATTTTACTTGATTTTTAAATTTATATTATTGATATTAAAATTAACAATAAAAATAGAGTACTGGATAAAAGGAAAGATCTGGAGGTGACGGGTGGAAGAAATACCCCAGAGAAAGGCAGAGGGAGGGAAGGGCTGGAAAGGCCAG
The DNA here is from genome assembly GCA_004027205.1 of Ctenodactylus gundi. NCBI lineage: Eukaryota > Metazoa > Chordata > Mammalia > Rodentia > Ctenodactylidae > Ctenodactylus > Ctenodactylus gundi. The sequence goes on from PVKB01000658.1 coordinate 149,806, forward strand.
GAAGACCATAGGTGTTCATTTGGGAAAGAAACAATCTTTTGCATGCACACACACACATGTGTGCGTGTGTTGACATTATGTATGGGGAAGGTAAACTTGAATAAACAAAAAGCACAGAGGAATAGTTTGCAAAATTGAAGGGGCAAAAGCTATTATAGAAAACTTGAACAGTTTGATAAACTGCTCTTGCAGGGAAACTACAACTTACCATGCAACCTGCACTGAGGTAAGGTGTGAAACTGGGAAAATATACGAGGCCTAAAAATTGTCTATGTGGCACAAAATATTTACAGGTAGAAAGAGACACAAATTATCACTTAGTCTGTTGCATCACATAAGACACTTGACTGGCCCCAGTATCTTGTCTTCATTTCATTCTAGAGATTTTTTTGATGACATCCAGTGTTAATCCCGTAAGAGCTGGCACGGACCTCGTTCCTTCTGGGCTCATGTGTACTGAGGACCAAGGTCGTGACCTTGGCTCTTATCTTTGCAGTCCTGCCATTCTGCAGCAATCCTTAATGGCCAGTTAATGGATGCACACACATGTGACATTGTTTACAGGAGCGAGATGTGTGTGTGAGTATGAACGCACACAAGTGAAGGAGGCTGTGTGTGCACGTGTGTTTGTGCTCCTGATTGTATGCCTGTGCACATGTCTGAAAATGACATACCAGTGTATGTGTTCATGTGTGTGTGTGTGCATATCCACGTGCATATACGAAACGAGCATAAGATGGCTTTAATTTCCAATGCTGACTCCCCCAACCAGTACCCAGAGCCGTGAGTTTATACGAATGATTTCACCAGTGTGTTTTCTAGGAAGACCTTCTCAGCACTTTCTTGGGCCTTGCCTTTTGGGTGAGCAGAGCAGCAACTAAACTTGGACCTCTTTTTAATCATGTTAGAAACACGGTGATTAAATAGGACACAGACCTCAAGCCGAGAGGGTGTTCTCCCACAGCTCATGAATAAACGTGGTCAGCAGGAAGCAGTGTTTCTCAGCACCTGATGCTTTCCTGTGGACATGCAACTTGGAGGAACAGGCGAATCTTCTACTAAGGAAGCGTTCGGTAAGAATGTATTTCCTGAAGTTATATTTGCCGCTGCCTCATCTTCACGGGTGAATTAGGGTGTTTCCTAAAATAAGTTGGTCGTGAGCTCCTTGTACCTCATCAAGTATTTTTTCTGACTGGAAATTTCAACGTACAGCTTTATTTACAAAAGAGCTCATATATTAGTCAACCTTTGCACTTCGAATTCTTCCTATTCCCAGTTTTATCACGAAATTCAGAGGGGAAGATTCTCAAAGCACATTTTATTCTAGAAAATAAATTTTCTTTTATGGGGCAAGTGATTTTTCCCTCTGAAGCATTTGGTGAAGAGACCATATTTCAATTCATGTACCATCTTCTTAAAAGAAAGAGAAAAATATTCAGCCCTTTGGGAGGTAGATCCAGGACGTAGATGAGGGACAGGGACAAAGGCTCCCCAGAGAATTAACCAGTATGATGGTGAGCAGTTTTGTAAGTTTTTTTTTAAACTCAAAGCCCTAGTGGTGAGCTCTATTTTTGTTTTTATTATTTGTTTATTTATTTTATTTATTAACAGAGGCTCATTAAGATTACATGTTGTCCAAGCTGGATCCAAATCCGGGATCCTCCTATCTGAGCCCCCCATATGGCTGGGATGACATGCATCTTGCAACACACCCAGCTGATTGTGCACACTTTTAAAAGTTGTTCATGTGATGCAGATGTTATGATAGTATGTGTATAGGTAGATATATATTGTACTCTTGGTTCAGAAAAATGTAAACATTTTTACAAAACTTATTAGGGCAACAACAGTTCTCCAGTATGCTCATTTTATATCTCTGAGCGACCAATTGCGACATTTTGGTTTTGTTCTTTCACAATTCTCTATGCATTTGCTTTCATCGTGTGTAAATAAAATACTTGTTGTGCTACTTTTTGAATTTTCAGGTTTAGGCAGAACGTACAAGTGAGGCATCCTGGGAATCTCTGGGAATTAGCTCCCATATACCCGCCTCTCACCACACACAGAGTCACCTTCACTTCCCTCCTTCCCCTAGTGTGATGAGCTTCGGTGACATTATTCTTTGCCAGCTTGTTATAGCTATAGCTACACAAGCCACAGGTGAGGCAATTAGTGTAACGTGATTACGTTTCCTTCACTACACCTTTTATTATTCCTGACCTTAATCCTTATCTCTGTTTTGATTATTTGACTATGTAATTTATACAAGCTTAATTTCAAATGCTCACTTGATTCAGGCACCGTCCCCTGTCCCGTATGTAGCAGGTGTTGTCAGTGTGTCACCTTGAAGGACGCCTCAGGAACCCCCACTCTGCCCTGGTGTCCATGGTCTGTGCTCTGCACCTGCTGACTTCTTCTCATCCTTCTGTCCCCATCTCTGGGATCTATAGGATTCTCTACCCATCTGTTGCACTAGAGTCTCCTCCCCACCACCCCCCACCTTTAAAAAAAAAAAAACAAAACTTTTCTCCTACTTTTTTTCAGGGCTTCCTGTGAAAGGACACTGAACAGATAATTACTGGGGACTTGCATGTTTGAGTATATGTTTATTTTAATATTCTCAATTAATAGATAAGCTGAACCAAGAATTTAATGTTACGGGTTATTTTCTTTAGGATTTTCAAAGTATATTTCTGTTGCCTTCCAATTTCCACGATTTTGGTTGAGAACTCTGACAAATTTCCGTTTCTTTTGCCTTAGGCTAACGTGTGTTTTTCCACGACGGTTAGTAGTGGTTTATCTTTGTTCCTAGTGTTTTGTTCATATAAATACTAGGAAAATATCTGGGACTCATATGATAAATAGGGAGCGATAACAACTATGCACAGAACATTTTGTTAGATGCTGAATACCCAGAAGACAATGAATGCCCGGGCAGTGCCTGGACCTCTAGGAGGTAGAGGTGACTTAGCATCTGAGGCACTGCTGAGAAACTTGGAATTTTTTCTGAATGCATTCTAGGTAAATACCCTGAAGAAAAATCACCAAAATCTTTGGCTGCTATGACTACATTCTCTGCATTTGCAAAGGTGATTTGTCTACCTAACACATAGACTTGGACAAAACACAATTCTGCAATTTGAAATAGAAAAATACAAATCAGTTGTGCCAACCTTGGAGCAAGGCCTGGCAAGCAATTTTTAACAACAGAATTCCCTAATGTTGAGGGCAGAAATGATACCAAAAATAATAAATAATAATTTTAGCTATCTTATGGCAGCAAACTAAGATGAACATTTAATAGTAATGATGAGATAAAATACACAATAGGATCTGATTCTCTTTATTAGTTGTTTATTGTTGTTCTAGAATGAAATAAAATTTAATAATAAGAAAGGAAGCTCCATTACATTGCTATTAGAGTAAACAGCTGCTGAGGCCAAACAGGACGCAAAGTTGTACACATGTAATAAATGTAACAGAATCTCGCAGCTATCTCTGTCCTCAATGCCAGAGATTATAGATATGATAATAAATTCACCAAGGGAAGATTGATTGATCAACTTGTTGATAAGTAGTAATTTTTCAGAATTAAAAACAGAAGATGAACCAGCTCTGTTGGCACAAACTTATAATTCCAGAACTTTGGAAAGTTGAGGCAAAAGAACCACAAGTTAAAACTCAGCTTGGGTGACTTAACAACTTAATGAGAACTGGTCTTAAAAAAGAAAAAAAGGCTAAGGATGTAGCTAAGGACGTAGCTCAGAGTGCAGGCCTTGGGTTCAGTCCCCAGTACCACAAAAAAAAAAAAATAGATTATTTGGAGGAAATTAAACTCTGTGATAATGTGATGGGAATAGAGTTAGCCATGGGAATAAAAACTCAGAAAGAGCAGTGTCTGAGGTGGACCATGGAAAGACAGCACAAAAGGCACTCCCAAATGGCCATGAATCGAGGCAATCACTGTAGCCGGATGTTAAAGTTGCTCAGAGAGTTACACACATCTGAACACTGGAATCAGATTCTTTAGAAAGATAAATGCTGGAGCCTTCTTCCAAACATTCATTATCAGAAATCTACATTTTAATAAGCTCCTAAACAAAGTTTGGAAATTGCAACTTAATTTTGGCGTGCGACAGAACAGAGACTCAAATATATCACCTGCCTGGAATGAAAGAGCTATAGGAGGTAGTTTCCATATTCCATACTCAAGATCATGTGAGCAGGCAGCATCTACCTGATTCTTCTCTCCCTTCCCTTACCTCTCCTGCCATCTGTGGATACCCTTCAGGGTGCCACATCTGCATATATTTCCAATTTCAGGCTGCCTTTGAAATTCACTGTGATGGGACTTTACTGTTGTATAGATATGTGCCTACATACATACATGTGTGTTCACAACTACTTGTGGCTGAGAATGCAAAGGAAGTGATCACCTAGATGGTGAATAGTTCAATTTTAAAAATTGATCACAGTAAAAGACACAGGGCCCTGAACTCCCTTCCAAATGTTCATTCTTTCTTACTTTGAGCATGCTATTTCAACCTTCTTGCTACATTTCAGAAACTCTTCTTAAATCTGCTTTCTTGAAAGTCTTTATAAAGTTTGATTTTAAAAAAAAACAGTGAATAATGACTACTGAGTGCCGTTCAACAGAAAGACGGGCTCATAAAAACATCGCGATGTGTCCTCATTCACTTTATTCCCTGTATCTGGTATCAATGAGATTTTTGGTTCTTCTTTTCAATCAAAAACAATCACAAAAGATAAGTATTTTGAACTGACCCATGACTTTGAGGAAGCCATGACAGCTCAATACAGACACTCACAAGGAATCTGCTTTAGAAGATGAGAGAAGTGTTTCCAAAGCATGAGGATCTTGAAGAGAATTGTTATCAATGTGCCTGGTATTATAATTTTTAAGTTTAAGTATCCACATATTTGTCAATCACAGTTCCTATGTTTGGTAAGGTACAATAAAAATTGGAAGAAGTGTTAGATTTGGTGAGTGAGGAAAAGACCTTTACTTAAAGAGAGGAGGGAAAGTTCGGACTTTTAAATCATATTTATAGGTAATTAGAAACTTGGAAGGTTGAAAGCTGGAAGCGGTGATAGTAGGGGGATGCTCAGCTGTTGCCACTTGACAAATTAAAAAAAATCTATGGCTACTGATCCAGTAGCCCAGATGGCAGGTTAGCCACTATCCTCCCTCCCCAAAGCCCGAAGGTCTGAAGACTTAGGTCAAACAGCAGCCTACCAGACAACGGTTAGTTAGTTTTGGTGAGGTTTGACTCCCACACAGGAGACTTGAGGGAGAAACCCAACAGTGACAATGGTACTGACCTTAGCTTCCTTTTCTTTTTTACAGAGCCATGCTTCAGAGTTAAAATCAGAAAAAACGGAAGTCTAGCTAGTACATTGATAGAAAGTAATAGAAATCTAGCTCAAGCGAACTGCATAGAAATGGGAAATGAATCCTACACGTGTGGCGAAAGGGTAAGATGAGAGTTTGTCCAGCTATTTTGGAGAAAAGAAAGCACAGGGCCTGCTCCTTGCCTCTCACTTATCTCCAGCAGGGCTTGTTTTTCCTTTAGCCACTCGGATGGGCTACCTACGGGGGCATCACAGACGGAAACAGCTACTTCACCTCAGCCTGACAAGATCATAGCAAAAGAGGAGCCTGTTCTTTTCTCAGTGACTTCGTAGAAAATCTAAAGAAAGTCCTCTGATTGCATAGATTAAGATCACATGCTCACTTCTGAACCAATCATTATTGACCAGAATGAACAAACCCATATTTGGTCAATCCTTGGGTCGTGATGAGGTGTGACCTTAAGCAAAAGCCCTATAGATATTTTTTAAAAGTTCCGAATTAAGGGCGGCATTAGTAGAACAATAGGAAAAAATAGGAAGACAAAAATAACCATTATAGTTGCATACTGACTTTGCTACATTGGCAAGCAAATTAATATCTCGATGTTATGTAGGATTGTTATGAGAATTTAATGTGCTAAATTATATCAAGCCAATAGCACACAGTAGATATTCAATAAATAATTATTATTATTGCCAACCAGCTTTCTTCATAAGAATTTATAAACGATGTTAGTATACGAATATAATTCCCTAGGAATTCTAGTTTAATCACCTTAAGAGATGATGTTTAGGATAATATTTAATCACTTTAGGAGATGGTGTTAAGGATAATACTAATACCTTCTTTGCAAGCTAACTAGATTAAATCTACAAATTGTCCCATAGAATTTTTATATATCATAGGCACCTTTTAGCTTTCAAAAACAATCAAGTCTGGCAAAAGTCCAATGCATTAATCCAGCCTCTCCATTTCACTTGCAGATGAGACAGCCAGGCAGACAAGCTGTAAACAGCTTTGCCTCCAAGCCCACCAGGTGGATGAAAAGTGAGCCGAGTCTTAGAATTAAGGTTTGCCTCCAGCAGAACTGCTTGTTCCTGTCAACCCATTTAAATCTCTTCAGCCCACTGGATGGGACAGAAGAATGCATCATCCACGGGGCAGCCTCCCAGCCCATTTCACAAAAGCCACCTCATCTTGGATGCTGAGCACAATGAAGTCAGGTGGAGAGAACACAGGGTCCAAGAGTTCTATACGTTCTGCTTAAACTGGGATCTCCCTCACGAGCCTGCCCAGAATTTAAGTCTTTCAGGGTTAGAGTGAGCGGGCAATGATGGGACTTCCCCTTAAGTGCAAGCACCGTGTGTGTGTGTGTGTGTGTGTGTGTGTGTGTGTGTGTGTGTGTATGTGTGTGTGTGTGGTGTGTGTGTGTGTGTGTGTGAGAGAGAGAGAGAGAGAGAGAGAGAGAGAGAGAGATTGATGTTGTCTTGCCATCCATCTACCTAGAAGACTCTTTACCTGCTCAGCTCTTTGGTTCTTCTACACTCTTCAGGACTCTCCTACCTGTCTAAAGTATAAGGTCTTACCAACTGTCCCCTAAATTTATTAAACTACTCATTCTGTTTCTACGAACCTCTCACTTCTATAAAGTGGATGTTTCTTCTGAATTCATTCATGACTAGTAATAACCCTGTGAAAAAATACACATACTCACACACATGTGTGTATGTGTACAGAGTAGCTGCAATAGAACAAGGAATCCTGAATAAGACTCTGAGGTCCAGGCAGGAAGTGAATCTGTGTTGAGCAGCTCTACAAATATGTTACAGACACATCATTCTAAAAAAAGAATGAAAGAAAGAAAGAAAGAAAGAAAGAAAGAAAGAAAGAAAGTCTGTACCTGCTGCTGCTATTCAACTGCACCCAGTTACATAAGGCTACTCTGAAGTTTATAACAAGAGCTGGGCTTCTGTACGACCAATGGCTCCCCAGTGATAGAATAATGGAAGCTCAACACCAAGTGACTCACAGACCAGTTGTCCACGTCAAGTAAGAGGGATTTTCCAAGTTGCCCAGAAGGTTTCAATGCATGCACTAGTTCAAGACATGTCTGCTCCATTCTCAGTAATTCAAGATGTTGATTTTTGACCTGAACCCTCAGCTTTCTCTCCTCCCGTATGTGGTTTTGAGCACAGACAGAATTCACTGGAAAGCCTGGTAAATTATTTCTGAGCCCCACTCCCCCACCCCAGAAACTGGAACAAGACCTGGGAATTTTTATGTCTAGCAGATTCTTAGAAAATATGGTACTGTTGTCTGGGGACACTTTGAGAACCACCACGCTAGTTGCCCCCTTTTTTTTCAGTTTGGCCACATTATGCCCTAAGAGGAAAGGCCCCAAGGAGAAAAAAAAAAAAAACAGAAGTAAACTGGATTTTGAATTTTTTTATTACTTTAAGGATACATTAGACATTGTGTTACTAAAATTACAGCCATATACTTCGCCTAATTAATGGAGGAGCTTACTCAAGAATATTATTTATTTTAATGGGTTTTAGGAACTGAATTCAGATAGACCTGAGTTTGAATCTTAGTTCTAGAATCTACTTGTCAGGTAACAATGGAGCAATTAAATATGTTTTTCTTCTAAATATTAATTTCATATTTGTGAAATAGGAATAGTGATAGGCCCTGGAGATATTGTTATATAAAAATATATAAAATAAATTAAGGACAACACACAGCACAACAGAGCACTTCATAAATAGAGTGGTACATAACTCTAAGTGATAAAGAAATTACGTAGTAAGACAAAAGGAAGACTCCCACAGGCTACTTGGGACGTGGTGCTGAGTTAGAAAATTCGCACAGAAGTAGCGTGTACTGATTTAAATCTTAATCTGTGGAATGTTTTGCCTGTCTAGGTACAAGATATAAGAAGAGGTTTCTAAACAGAGATACTAAAACATTTGAAGATTTATAGTGTAATTAATAAATACTACATGTAATCTCTTAAAATACTGTAAATTACTCCAAAAATTGGAACTGGAGAAGACCACGAGGCATGTGAAGCTTGACAGGCACATTGTGGCCACCGTGAGATGAGCATTCTGTGTGGCCCTAAGGAGTTTGATCTCAATTCTATGGATCATTCAGGGTAAAACTTAATCACAGTTGGAATTCTTCAGGGCTCACAATATTACGCTGGATTTCTTTGCAATTTCAATGTATTGGCAATGTAATGTAAGTTTCTTTGAAAGAAGATTTCTCCATCTTAATTGGTAATCTTAAATTGATTTGCAGATGCATCTTTTTGTTTGTTTTCCTGAGGTCTCTTTGGCTTTTTTCCTCAATGGGTTTTATTTTTCTCTTTCCATTTGAGAGAAATACAGTCGTGGTATCTGGTAGGAGGTGTATTTATTCTACTGTATGGAGATGAAAAGTCTGTAGCGGGTGGTAGGAGAACTACTAATTGTGGTGACCATACACGCCACCTCACATATACCCGAGGTCCTGTGTAATTCAGAGAGTCACTGTCTGATTATCTCCTTCTGGTAGAAAACTTGGAAGTCAAATGTATTTGGACTGAAACACATTTACTATCACTCACATGTTGTGTGATCTGTGACGGGTAACTTAACTATTCTGAGTATTTTATGCAAACTGTGATATAAAGCCTATTTGAGAAGGCTATTGTTAAAGGATAATAAAGTAAGTTCTTCATGTGTTAGATGTATGATAATATTCAATAATGTATGGTTGTTATTAGGAGGCCCTTTTAGTCTCTTGGCATTATTGCTAAGGTCCATATTCTAGTACAAAGCAAATATCTTTCTGATGAGCCATTTCACAATATCTTCCATCATTAAAAATCTTAACAGTTTTTAACTTGTTTGTTGCCTTGAAAAGAGAGAGTTTTAGGGGAATATAACTCATAAATTTGAGGGTGGGATGTGCAGATGTTGGTGGTCCCAGCCGTCATGCCATAGTAGAGGAAGACATCAGACTCTAAAGAAAGCTATCTTCGAGGACATTGCAAAAGAGATGGAGACATTGGAAGGGGAAAGGAGCTAGGGAAGAAAAGGGCATGAAAAAAAGTCCCCATCTCAAAGTAGCTGGGACTTCCCTCCAGGACCCAGGTCACATCCGACTTCTGGATAGTGCCTCTGAGCTCCTGGGCAGACAGATACTCACAGAGTCTATGGCCCGACACGTAAACAAGGCAAGAACAATTCTCCACATCGAAATCCATTCATCCAACAGGCTGCTGCATCCCTTTAAATCGCCTCCATCCTTGTTATTTGTTGGGGGAGGAAAGATCAGCCCTGTCATTACTAAGAGCATCCACTTTGTGCTGACAAGTACTATATTTTCATGCACTTACAATATTGACAGGGAGACAAAATACATGCGAATTGAGTGAGGTTATGATACTTATTTAAGTCTGGAAGGTGATAACTTAGGATATTACACAGTAAGGGCAGCATTTTTGGCTACTGTTCAGGAAAGGAGGGAGCCATAAATAATGTAGGTACTGAGGCTTTCAAATTCGTGATTTTCTAGTCTGTTTTTAAACCCTTCACAGGTTTTATTTTAAAATTTTTGATTCTTTTTATTTTAATCAAAAAGATCGAAATATTGATGGAGTGGCAAAAAAGAGTCCAAAATATAAAGAGAGCTACCTGAAAACTGTATCCAAATGTAAAATTTCCCAATTAAGTATAATCCAGCCACTCTTTCAGCTGCGCTGCCGTGATTTCATGTGACTGTTTTGCTACCACTATTTTGACCCCAGGGAGATTGTGATATGACCTAAAAAGATATCATTAAACCTTCAGCTATTTTTATTCTAAGTAATAAGCTCAACAAACATCCTCCCCTTTCTCCAGGGCATCAGCCCCATCTACAACTCCCATGTAAGGGGATTGGAAGGGAAAGTCAGAGAGAGAATAGGGAATCCAGGCTGTCTGATTAAGGACACATTTTATTTGTATGCAATGCAGAGGATGTGGCATTTTTCCAAGCAGAGATCTCAAAATGGCTCCTGCCAGGAACTTCCATGCCAAATTAACCATACTTCAATAACTTATTTCCTTATCACTCATCTGGTGATTCCAGGACTAAGGAAGACCTTGAAGTGTGTATAGGGAAGGAAGAACAAACAGGAAAGTCTACCAGTAGCATGTTCTTCATACTTTTAATACTCACCTTCAAACTTTTTGCCTTGTCATTTAATGAGGGATTAGAAAGATATACATCAAGAAGATTGGTTTTAGAAGTATTTCAATGTTTGCCTCCCTCAGTGTCAACTTTTGAGATAAATTCTCCATGGTTTTATGGCCTAGATGTATGGCATTTTCCTATTTTGTTTTCTCCCATTTGAAGCAGAAATAATTACTTTGTCATAGTGCTAGTACAAATGAATGAAATCACCACCATCAATCCCGAAGAACAGTGTCAGATTTACCATTAATGCTTTGTATGGAACATGTTACCTGATACCTTTCAGAGCATCTCTAACATGAGAAGCCCCAGTAGAAACAACCAAAAGAACAAAATAAAAGAATGATGGTAGAAGGGAAGTAAAAATGATTAAGATTTCAGATGGATATGGGCCAATCCCCCAGGTTGAATGAAATTATTATAAATAGTACATCCAGATTAATTTAAAAATTGTGGGAAATTTTTTGAAAACATAAAACTTTATACGAAAAAAGTGCCAATCATAAGTGAATAACATTCAATTGATTAGCATAGAGAAAAATACTGGAAGATTACTTTGCTTCCTAGCAACCGCCTCCATTCTGGGCATGATGATGGAGAAACTAGAAGAAAATGGGAAAGGTTTTCCAATTTTAAGTGACTTGTTTAACAACAGAAATCAAATGTAGGTCCAGGTTGCCAGGTTAAACAAATAAATATACAGGATGCCCACTTTAACCCAGATTTCAGATCAACCCTCCAACTCAGGGTGCTAGTCTCTTTCCAGGAGCTCATCTGGAGAGGGAAGAGAACCTAACATCAGGCTATGGGCCCCGAACAGAGCCGGGGAAGAGGAGAAGCGGAAACCGGAAGTGGACGTATGTGCGTAGAGGTAGTCACGCACCCTTTGCTGGAATGTGGATGGAAGACACACCCCGACCAGGTGGGAAGAGATATGCCTGACTGGGAAGCGGCGTTTGCCACACTCTGAAGAATAAACGGCTGATTGCTAATTCCTTGTCTAGTTGGCAGCCTGCCTGCAGTTCTTGCAGGTGTCATGAAGCGGAGCTCTCAAAGGAGCCCAAATCGTTCATCATTTCAGCATTTCTTTTATCCTACGGCTTGTCTTATCAAAAGTATGTGATTCTCTCTGTTTATGCATTATACATCATACGGCTAGTCTGGATTATTTATGGAGAGTGTCGTAGGATGCAAATAGGGTGCTATACAGACCAACTTGCAAGGTCACGTCCTTTCTCTTCCTGGCAAAATCCACACTTGCTTCATGGGGGACACCCTGCAGACAACGCTGACGCTGGGGATCGGCTTCCCAATCTGTCTCTCATGTGACCCAGAAGAAGCTCAAAGATGAGCCACACCAAAATATCTCTTTGTTTTCTCCAGTGACATACTATTTCCATTATTTCCAAACCAACATAATCAAAGTAATATTTTCCAAAATTGCCTATGATATTGACAGGGTTAAGGCTAGAGCACCAAGGATGACTTTGCCCCTGAGACACACCTGTGGGCGAAACTGTCTGACTGCCAGGGAAGTCGTTGTAAAACAGGGCTATGCCTGAACTGCAGAGTTAACTAACAAGTTAGTGCAAGAGCAATCGAAACTTCCCTTCTGCCAGGAAAGGTCGGCAGAAACTATGAATAGAGAGAGAGAAGGAGAAAAAAAAAAGAACTTCAAGGTAAATGGACTGTTTTGACTTGAAGAAAGGCTGATTGTTTTTGCAAAAGTCCCCACAGACCTGGCAGCAATTATTAGAGAAGTGATTACAGAGAAGAAGAGAAGGGAGATTTCAGATGAATATGCAAAAGACGAAAGTCATGTTTAATGCAAAGAAGTAAGCAAACAGGAGAAATAATTAAAAGCTGTTAAGGCATATGTCTGTTTGGCTAACACATGTGTTATTAAAAAAACAAGAGACTATATAGTCAATTCCTCTTAGAATCTGTCTTTGCCACAAACCATTTTGATGAGTAACCGTGGACAATAATGTTTTACATCCATGGGATGCCTTTCATCAAACATATCAGTTTCCACACTGGGTCTTGTTCTGCAGCACACAGACATCACGTTCGTGGTGAAAGTAACGCACTTCTGGCGTTCTGTACAGCAGCTGTGGTACCTGTTTCAGCCAGTTGTTAATTATCTTAAAATAAATGCCACCACAGAGGAGGTCCCTTCTGCCAACTTGCTAATCCAATGCCTCTCTTGCTACCGCTTACATTATTCCTGGCCATAAGTGAAGATAATGAGAGAAACGGTAGGTGACTCTTCCTCTCTCTCTCTCTCTCTCTCTCTCTCTCTCTCTCTCTCTCTCTCTGGAAAAACCATAGAGAAAGCACACTAAGTTTCAACTACCTAGCATGTCAACCTATAAAAGATCCAAATCCAAAGATCCAATTAAATTTAGGCTTGATGGCAAATAAGGAAAGCCAAAACATTCATAAAGTAGAGATAATTTCTCTCACTAAAAGCTGGATTGGCCTGGGGTGTCCTGGCTGCCTTATTGTGCAGTGTTGACACACTTCCCACGTGTTCTCCACGAGGTCACGGAGGTGGCGCCAGCCTCAGTCATCTTTCACATTCGATGAACAAGGAGAGAAGAAGAGAAAAACCGGGTGTCCTTCTACTTGAGGAAGTTGATGGACAAGGCACCCCTTCTCCCATTCACCATTTACCCAAGGGGAGTGGGAACTTAGTCACCTGCCTATCAGAAGCTCTGCTATTGCAAAAAGAAAGACAAATAGTCAAGTGTTGTGACACAGATCTCTAATCCCAGCTATCTGGAAGGCTGAGGAGGGAAGTTTGCAAGGGCAAGGCCAGCCCGGACAACTTAGTGAGACTTTGTCTTGAAGTAAAATATCATGAAGGGTTAAGGATGTAACTCAGTGCTAGAGTGCCTGTGGATTCAATGTCCAGTACTGCAAAGAAAGAAGAAAGAAGGAAGGAAGGAAGGAAAGAAAGAAAGAAAGAAAGAAAGAAAGAAAGAAAGAAAGAAAGAAAAAGAAAGAAGAAAGAAAACAAAAATATAAGGAAGAAAGAAAGGAAGGAAGGAAGGAAGAAAGGAAGGGAGAAAAGAAACAAAAGGAAGAAAGAAAATCCTCAATAGAGCCCTCAAAACCCCCCAAGTAAATTTAATACAAATAGCCATTAGCTTGGACAACGACACATAGTTATACTTTATTGAACTTAGGAGCACAAATATATGACAATTCCTAATATTAAGTGGTACATTTATTTCTTCTGAAAGACAGAAAAATACAAACTTGTAGAGCATTAAAAAGTATGACCAAACTTATGATCATTGACTAACAAATTCTGTTACCGATTTATATTTTAAAATCACAGATGCAAGGTAATTTGTTTAGGTATGTTGTTGTCTTATACTATTATAATTACATTTTATACAGCAATTATTCATTATCACTTGCTTACAAATATTCTTGACACCAAATTGTCTTGACCTTGACATTTGAACAGGGTCCATAAAGGTCAACTTTGAATTATCAATAAAAATGCTGTTGTCAGTGCTATATGAATGAGCACCTCACTCAACTACTACGTTCGAAGTGGTGACGATGGGTAATTAGGTTTTATGTGGTTCAGGTAATGAGCTGACACATGAACTTCTCAATCTTTTTCGAGTGAGTCAAGAGTCAGAGAAAATTAGAAATGGAATTTGCTCCAGTAGCAATTTATAATGATTACTTTAAACAAAACAAAGCAAACCGGGGATTCTGGTGGTATACTTCATTGTCTCCTATTAAAAATGACATATTGAGACTGGGTTCCTTGTAACAACGTGTTCTGTTTGTGACCGGGCTTTGTAAAGTTTTTAGCTCATTGTAGAACTTGCTCTGGATTCAGTGGTCTTTGAAACAGCTCAGAGGACAGCCTGGGCTACACAGGGAGTTCAGAAACAACCTGGACTACAGAGTGAGATTTTTGTCTCAAAAAAGAAAGAATTGAAGAAAAGAAAAGAAAAGAAATAGCTTAGAGTAGTATCAGTGCTCAACACTAAAACTTCTGATTTTACTATACCTACTTTATGATGTTTGATATAAATTATGACTATCCATTAATCAGCATAAATTTCTGATTCTCCAGTCTGGCTGCATGGCCTAATCTGTTGAGCAAATCTGTTTTTTTTTCCTCTCTGTTTCTCTCTCTCTTCCTTCTTTTCTTTCTTTCTTTCTTTCTTTCTTTCTTTCTTTCTTTCTTTCTTTCTTTTTTTTCTGGGGATTAATGTCCAGGGCCTTCACACTGAATGACATCAACAGTTCATTTCTTATTTTTCATTTTGAGACACAACCTATTAAGTTACTAAGTTACCCAGGCTAAGCTCAAACTTTTGATCCTCCTGCCCCAACTTCCCAGACTGCAAATTTCAAAGCTCAGCTGCAAATTTCCTTTTAACCGCAGACTCTTGCTTAAAACCTGTCAATTGGGAATTTCTGAGGAAGATCCTAAGATCTTCACTTTTTTCCCCCCCAAAAAAATTTCCAAGACTTTGAAACAGCCAATCTGACATTATTCCTTAGGCCAGGACCTGGAAAATGCTGGTTATGATTTCACAGACTATCCCTTCCATGTGTGGATGGTGGGATCCAAAGTCAGGAGTCACCGTTCTTCCAAAGAAAACTGGAGTAAAGAACAATTGAATATTTAGTGATTCAGAAGGCCTGTGACAAGGTTTCCTTTTGTGTGGCTTTATTTTCCTATGTTAAAATGTTTTCTTACTGATGTTTTAAGTTTGGGGTTTCCTAATCACTCTGATGACTTTTCCTATTCTTCTTTGTGCCCACAAAACTATGTAGACTCTACTTTCTGTGGATCTCACTGTCTCCCTGTGCTTTTTATAAGTGCACAATTGAATCTGTGAATCATGATTTAAGACTGAAATTTGGCAGAGAGCTCAACAGCCCATTTATAAAGTGTGCAGGTTATCAAGAGATCAGTTCCCCCATCTATCACCATCTACCAAGGCACTCCCACCAACGCCCACCCCATGCCTGGCTCATTTTAATCGTATATCGTATTTCAAACACCAGACTGTTATACTGGATGAATGGGAAATTTATGTAAGGTGATCTTATTCTATTTCCTAAATTAGAATTTACTTAAAGCACTGTCTAGAAACTGTGAATTGAAATTTTTGCTGTCAAAAGGGTTACAGAACTTGCCGTTTCATCTTCATCTAGAGATGAAGTATCCATTCATATGACTCACCTTGGGGAGACTGTCAGAAAAGGCCAGACGGAAGCTGTGAACAACAGTGACTCTGTGGCTCAGGAGCTATATCGTAAACACCTCTGAACTGTGCAGTGTAAGACTCAGACTTGTTTTTGTTTACAAGAAAGAGGCTGGCGTGAATGTATTTGCAAGTCATTTCTTGTCCTTTCTCCCTCAAGCTGCTTTCTTGAGGTACATGATGCCGTGTCTCACACAAGTGTGTCCCTGACTGTCTTTGAAGCGTGGCTTCTCACTTGGGAAAGTCCTGAGTTTAACTCAGCTTGCCAAGTCTCTTCTTCTTGTCTCCAGTCACCAATGACAGACAAAGTCACTCAGGGTGACTTCCTGTGCAGTGACACCCCATCTCTAACAGACCCTTTCCATCATCCAGCAGACCTTTCCTGTTGCTCTTTCTTAGTCTACAAGTTCTTACAAATAAAATGACCTTTCCTTACTTCTCTCTCCTCCTCTAGTCCATCGCCTCCCTCAACTTCTGGTATTATGATGTGTGTGTGTGTGTGTGTGTGTGTGTGTGTGTGTGTGTGTGTTTCTTATTAGAATCTCCTCCCTAATGCAGCCATAGAAAGTAGATTTTTTTCTTGTCAGTTGTGTCATAGAAACTATAATCTTCCTATACCTTTGTGTTTTAGAGCTGGCCATAAATGAATTTGTAACATACTCACATTAGACAGTGAGTCAAAAGGTTCTCATTCCAGAAGGGTCCTGCTCCATTCCTAGAAGGAGAAATGCTGCAGAGAGATGGGGAAGAGCCTGATCAGAGACTTTTTTCTGGGTTTCCCTTCAAAGTCTGTTAGCTTAGATAGCAATAAAGTCTCCAATGGCTCAGAGGTCAGGGTTAAAGGGCTTTGTGGGAGCTAAATGCTTTGGATGGCCTTGCCTGGGAAGCAATTCTGGGAGAGCAGGACTGTGCCTTGTCTCTTCCCATGTACCTTGTGCTATGAATATTTTTGTCTTCTGCCTTGATACTGCCTTTTATAATAAACTGTTCAATGTAAGGAAGTGGACCTTTCTGAGTTTTGTGTTGTGCTAGAGGAAGTCAATCAGGTCCGCAGGAGGGTAGAGAAACTCTAATTTACAACAGTTACTCAAAACGAAAATAAGCTGGGACCTGGGGCTTGTCGACTAACGTGAGGAAAGCGTGCAGAGAGGAATTCAAAGTGAGCAGAACCATCAACCTGCGGGATCTGACGCCACCTCCAGGTGCGGGTGCCATTTAAGGGAAAGAACACCTTCATGGTATTGACCTGCACTGGACTGGAGGCCCTGCTGGCACCGCCGAGGACCTGACTTACAGGTGGAGAGAAAGTTCTACACATTAGACACCACAGAAAGGTTGATGTGTGGTGCGGAGCGTGGAGAAAAGATGCAGCCTGTTTTTCTAACGAGACCACCACTCGTCACTCAGTAATTTTGGAATGAGTTGCCTAGTCTTGCTGACTTCAGTTTCTCATGAACAGTTCAAATAACCTTTAAGCATAATCTGAACAGCATCCTGAGAGTCACCAAGACCATCTGCTGCGGCTCATGGGCCACGTGCTGCCTGTGGCCCTTCTCTCACTGCGGGGACCGATTGTCATATCCCCCATCTGGAGCTCCCTGGGGCATACTCTTCTGTCTTCCCTACAGCAAGGCCAAATTCTCACTCTCCTGCACTCTCTTCCTCCATTACCAACCTGTGACCATGAAGGGATTGTGTCAACTTGTTGCAATTGGGAAATTCCCTGGGAATAGTTTTCAGGTGTGTGCTGTTGACTCACGAGCGAAAACGTGGGGTAGGGGCGCCCACCCTGGATGTGGGTGTAGGCAGCCCAAATGGGCAGTTTTATCCAAGTAAAAAAGGGAAGAAGAAACATTTCTGCAGCTTCTTCTTGGAAAAGCTCCAGTCTGCTTGAGTATGGAGATGGCTACTTGATCCTGTCTTTACTTAACTGATCTTTACCACAGATTCCCATCAGTCTCTGGTATTTGTCTTGCTTTTTGGGTAATGATCTGGGGCAGGCTCACACCAGCTATTCTGCAGTCTCAGACTGGTGTCCTTTAGGTAGGAGTCTGAGCAGCTCCTGGACCCGCTGGCTCTCACAAGTGCATGTGGCCAATTTGGACTATCTCTGTCCTCAGACTTGTAAGGCCTCCAAATAAATTCCCTTTATCTCTATAAATTCTATTAACTCTACCTCTCTTGGAACCCTAACCATTATACAACTCCAAAGTTGCCTTGGGCTGGCCTCTCTTTCTGGCTTCTCTTTCTCCAAAATGATTTCATTCGTTTCTGTGACTTTGAGTTCCCTGTCTATGCTGATGATCCCCACATCCCTACCCGTAGCTGCGACTTCTCCCTTTACGTGACTGATGGGCAACTCAGAAACATTCTAAGTAGAGTTCTTGATTTCTGCACCCTTTAAAAATCACCATCGCGACTTCCCCATTTCAATTACCTAAGGAAAAAAGTAGTCTCATTCTTGATTTCACGTCCAGTCTCAGTCTTTACACACGCTTTTTGGGGAAAAGTAGAGTGTACATGATAGAAATTCTGCAGGAAACCGTTAAAATAAAGATGGAATTGCAGGAAAGCTCACAAAGTTATGCTGCAGGAAGACTGGACTGAAAAAGATAATAATGCTGGTGATTTTATCAGGTTAAATAAACTTTTAAAAACTTAATGATGGGTTATATCCCACAGGAGCAGACATGGTTAGCCATGCTAATTGGGTTTCTCCATGAAGAAATCTGGCCATAATCCCCACTCACGTTATCAGAGCTGAACTTTTGCATAAAGAAAAACACCTTGAACTGACCTTTGAATTGTGCTAATATGTCCAACTTGCAAGAGAGATTTGACCTTTTTAATGGGATATAATTAAGTTCCTTCTGGAAGGTTTGATTATGACACTGGGTCAGTGTTTTTGTCTAATCACCTGCCTTTGGATGTCTTTTCCCTTTCATAATCTAAATTCAAGATGAAATAACAATGATGGTTGTGTTTCATATCACCATAAATTATACTCAAAGATGATAGGATAATGGGAAATTTTTAGGGAACTACAGAACTACTCTGTTGTGTTGGTTAATGAGATTTTTGAATATCCACAGAAAAATATGAATTCATACTTCCAACTTTACAGCAGAATAAATTTTGGATGAACTGAAGATATAATGGGAAAGTATATATTGATGTATACTAATAAACCAAAGGGGGATATCTTTAAAGTAATTTTCAGATATAAAGGTTTTTATAATATGGCTTGAAAACTAAAAGCTATGGAAAGCAGACTTTTGATTTCTGCTACATAAAACAAAAACTATCTACTTATTAAAAGTGAACCACAGTCAAAGCACAAATGACAAACTAGAAAAGACCTTTATAATTCATCTTACCTGTGCTCTTTTCATTAATATATAAAGAGCTCCAATAAATCAATAAGAAAATGACAACAATTCTATAGATAAAAGGACAAATTTTGTGATTAGATAGATTAATGACATGAAATACAAATAGATCTTAAAAATAAAATACAGTCAAGCTCGTTTGTAATAATTGAAGTAAAAATTGAAACATTATGGAGATTTTTCTCCCACCCATGCTTCAAGAAACAAAACACGTTTAATAAATATTCGGTGAGCCATGTTATGGAGGAAGTAACAATTGTCCTACACCATTAATAGACTAGAAATAGAGACACTTTGTCAAAATAAAATTTAGCAGTAGCGTGAATGATACAACCATAGATAGTACGTAGCACTTCTACTTTTAAGAATGTATCCAATAGATATAATCCACACACATGAAATCAAGTATCTGGAAGATTATTGATTGCATTATTACTGGTAATAACAAAAGTCTGGAGATAATTTAAATGCCCGTTACTGGGTCAGTAATTAAATTATAATAGTAACAAAATGCATGTGGCTATAAATAATGGTTCAATTCTTTTTGATGAAGTATAGTATTATCTTTTATTTTGTATTGTTATATCTATATAAGCAATATGGAAAATATCAAACATGAGCAACCATTGTAGAAGACAAGAAAAGAGCTTGTGCTGTTATACCTGGACAACTTAGTTCTGAAGCGATAAACAAACAGCTGATAATCTTGGTTGCCTCTTGAAACTGGGACAAGAAAAGGAGCTGTTATTGAACACATTTATACACATTGCATTAAAAGAAAACAAAATAGCCTTTTAAAAATAGGTTGTAATTAAAAAAAAATTGACGATGACATCTCTGGCCACATTTCCTGGGTGGGAGCCAGAACTCTGGAGTCTGGGCTGTGATGTGATTTGCTAGGGGCCTAGAGTAGCAGCACAGGACTCAGGTGGAACCTTTCTGCCTTCTCATATAGAGCTTCAGATGGAGAATTGGACACATTTCAACGGGGGAACAAGGGGTGGGGAGCAGGAGTTCTGAATTCCAGGCTAGCAGAAAGCATAGAGAGTCGCAATAAAACCATATCCAGAAACCTAGTGGGCTAAGGAAGAAATGTCCAAAGAGTTAAGTCCAGAAGAGAGTGAGGGAGTGAGGAGCGCAAGGAGGAAATGCAATGTTCTAAGGAGTTTGGACTTTCAGTTGGCTACACAGTGGATCCAAGGAAGGGCCGCTAACTTATATGAACATAAGTGGACTTGAATTTGAAAACATTGTTCTAGTAACAGAGTGAGAAATGGACTAACGACAAGGTGGGCAGAGGTCAATTCAGTCTGTGGGCAGTATCTTTCCTGGGATGGAATACAGGTTATAACTGGCCTTACGTTTAGCCCTTTTTCCTTGCTAGACCCTGACATTCAGTTCAATTTTCATCCCCTTTTCTCTTCAAGTTCCATAGTGTTTTGCCATTTCAGCCCCTGCGGTTCTGAGTCACGTATGTGGAGTCAGTACCTGTGTCACAGGGAGGGGAGGTCCTATCTACCATGGTTTCCTAGATCATGGCCCTCTGGTTCTTGCTGCTTTGCTCCAGAGTGACAGGTGCGGTTGTGACTCCCAGTCACAATGAAGAGTTAAGTAACAGTAAAGAGCTTTTGAAACTAGAGTGCTTTGTGCAAAATTTGGGATACACTTATTCTAAAAGCTACCTCATATTTATTAGATACTCAAACTTCATTGAGTGTCTTGTGTTTTTATTTGTAAACTCTGAAGATCTCACCTTGGATAGTCTATAAAGTTTTCAATGAGATTTTTGTTTTTGTTTGTTTGTTGGTGTTTTTTTTTTGTTTTATTTTGAGACAGAATCTTGCTCTGTACCCCAGGCTGGCCTTGAACTCACTACAGAAGAGATTTTATTTTGTATGTAATATATCATTTTAAATATAGTCTATATGAATAAAAATGTAATTATTTTAAAATATTTAATATGCATCAAATATAATTATATCTTATGCTCAATACAATTCTGATATTGTATAAAGCACTTGAACATATAATTTATATTAAATGTATATATAATTCAATATTTGATATGGAAATTTAATGTATGCTTAATATTCTATGTAAATTAATATATCTAGCAACCCATGTCTCAGTATGCAAGGTGGAAGGTGAGTCCATTGAAAGTTGAGTCAGAAACCATCTAGTCGGGGTTTGCTAAAAGAATTCTCCTCTCACAGTTTTGATGAAAACAACTAGCTGGCCTGGATTCCCAGATGACTAAACTCACCTCTTTACCCGTGTTTTCCTAGTGCCTGACACGCAGGGAACAAAGTAAGTATTGGTCAGACGGAAACTAAAGAAGTGGCCCTCTTCACACTAGCACCGCCACCCACCTCACACTGCCCCATGCCTGCGGTGTTATCTCAACACGACATAACCAACTCGTCCCTCTGGATGAGTGGCATTGATTGCAATCTTAGGCCTCCACAGAAGAATTCTCTCCCAGGATGCTTCTGAGGAGTCTTGGCATACTTTTTTTTTTTATCCCTCTTGATGTCTCAAGACTCGCAGTTCTTCAGTTCTTAGATATTTGAAATAAATGCTCTCATTTGAACTCGCCAGCTCTCTTCTATTCTAACAAGGAGGGAGTTCAGACCTTCAGGCCCACTCATGGAGATCTGGTGGGAGCAGAGCTTGAGGTGCAGGCGAGCCGTCTGCACGCAGGTTATGCACACGGAGCAGTGATGGCCTGGGCCGCCTGGGCTATTTTATTGTGCTAAAGAAATAATGAGCTGAGGACACTTTACCGCTAAGAAAATGAAATGATCAGTAGCTTAATTGAGCT
Organism: Ctenodactylus gundi; assembly: GCA_004027205.1. Taxonomy (NCBI): domain Eukaryota; kingdom Metazoa; phylum Chordata; class Mammalia; order Rodentia; family Ctenodactylidae; genus Ctenodactylus; species Ctenodactylus gundi. The sequence continues at coordinate 171,862 of PVKB01000658.1, forward strand.
GAACATAAACGGCCCTATTTAAATCTCTTAAAATCTGCAGAGGAAACAAATTTCTCCCTCGTTGAATGTTAAATCAAAACAAATTGTTAGACGATTTCTCTATGTTCCTTTAGCTTACTTCCCCCATGCTACCAAAATCCGTGTGAAAATGAATCTTAAAACAAGAAAAAGAAAGGACATGTTGAGTAAAATATTTCACATAATGCAAAACTCAAAGTAACTTTCCTTGGAAATAAAATATAAAATTCAGTCCTAAGAAAACTGAGGTCCTGAAGTATCCAATAATAAAAATTGCTCAAAGGGAATTATATAATGGAACCAGGTGTCGTTTTCATATCTACATTTCATTAATCCAGCATTTCACAAGCACAAACTTTTGGTGCCCCCCAACCCCCCGTTTTAAGAACACATTTCAAGCTGCCAAAGACTAATTAGGTAAATCATCACCGGTGTTTCAGAATAAATTATCTCTTGTTTTCCCCTTAGGTAGCTAAGCAATAAACATTTGTTTCTTTCCCTTTTTTTATAACCCTTCCATTTTTTTTCTTTTTAATGCTAATCTAGAACTCTGATTTATCAAGACTTCTAAAATTCCTATCTTTCTTCCAGGAAACTTGGCACAGCTAAGAGTAACTAAAAAACGAGCTAAATATCAGGTAAAACTCCATCACATCTAGTAAACTATCAAGTCAGGCTTCAAAAACTTAACTTTCCAAATTGACTGCTCTAAGTATTTAAAAGCATTGATTTTTCTGCAATTTTTAAACATTTTTTTACCCTCCAAATTCTAGGGAATTGGTTCCAGAACAAATATCACAATGTAATGCACTTTCCAAGATTTTTTCTCGTCAAATTTTTGCTAAATTTTGATGCAGTTGAGCAGTTCTTGCATATTATCTCTTTAGTATGACACACTTATGTAACTGTACTTCTGTAGGAGTTTGGTAAGTCTTTTAAAAAAGTGAAGAGAGATTTATTTCTTATGGTTCTGGAATCTGAAATGTCTAGGGTCAGGAGGCTTACATCTACTGTGTAAGGCGAGAGAGAGAGAGAGAGAGAGAGAGAGAGAGAGAGATGTGATGACATCTTCAGAAGTCAAAGTTTGAGTCTGAAGGCTTCATGACCTTTCTCACCATGCACGCTCTCCACTTGGATGACTTCCTTGTGCAAAACATGTTTTCCCATTTCTATGGGACCCATTCTGTGGTCCCTGCAGTGAGTTCCTAGTAAAAATGTCCTCCACACACGTGGAGTGGAAAACAGCGGCAAAAGTGAAGACATATCATTGGACAAAGAGTAGTATTCAAGTTTCCCACATCTCGACTTAAACAAATAATAAATAATAATTGATTCTTCTTACCCGACTAAGTTCCTTGAATTAATTAGTTGATGTCCCTTATACCCTTGTGAATTCAAGCATTAGCTTTGCTAACATATAAAGCATGCATAGAAAGCAATATTGCTCCAAATATGCCCTCTTTACAGTATTTCTATGCAAGAAGGGATCTAAAACATACTTTCAGTATATTCACATGGGTCCCTCCAAAACTGAAATTCATGTTCACGAATTCTTATGGTCTCTTATAACCTTTCCACTGGTTCCTCTATTTATAGCATGTGCATTTTGCCAAGCCTGGGTCAAGAACTATGTCAAATATCCAAACAACGTTGCAGTGTTGAATTCCTGAATGCGGACCATCTCCTGGGCTTTGGTTTCGTAACTGTCATGTCCTCATGAATTGAAGGTTTATGCTTCTATTTTGAACGGATCTGCAAGACTCATTAGCATTCCCGTTGGCTTGCCCTACATAACGGGAGCAGTTTCCCTCTTTAGGTGTGAGAGCAACAGCTGTGGAAAAATATTCAAATTATACTGGTGACCTTGTTAACAAGGGACTTGCGAGCACATTTGCCTCCTTGGGACTATAATTTATAAAAATTCAATTTGGTCACTGTGCTAGTAAAATGGGTTAACAACTATTTTTATTGTCTAGACGGTTTTGTTGCTGCATTCCATATTTGTAATTCCAATTACAGGAGTAAGAACAAGGCGTTTTCCTATTCTCATTAGAAGCCATATAATGTTTTAATCCAAGCAGCGATTTGAAAGGAACATCCGCGCTCTGGATACAGTTGGAGCAGTTAAGTGTATTTTATGAGTAAAACCAACAAAATATAGACGAGCTAGTTCTGTGGTTCAAGTTCCTCTCACCTCCATGATTGTAACGTCTTATCTTTCTAGTTGACTCCAATATCAGCTTTTTAATTTATTTATTTTGCTTAGACTTAACCAATCTTGTCCTTTTCCGGCCCCAAAATACCTTCTATCAGTTCTTTGTGCCTTCTGAGAAGCAGATTAACTCTGTGTGTCCTTGGAGGTTTATAATGTGGTTGCACCCACTGATGCAGCCTCTTGTCCCATTCATGAGCGCCGGACTCCAACAAAGGGAGTGAAGCTCCTCCCCGGACCCTCAGCTCTTCCTGAGCTGCTACCCTTGGCAACGCCTGCACCCTTGCATGTCTCGCCTTGCCTTGCGAGTCACCCAGCAAGGCTCATCACAAGATCAACACCTCTCTCTCGAATTCCCTAAGCTCACCCAGGGAGCCCTGTCTGTGCACCACTAGGCACGCCTTTTATGAGCCTCAGCTCATCTGAGTCTTACGGCAGTTTCTTTGCATACACTGTATTTCAGACTAAATAACCCTCAGGAGTGGAAGATCGCTTGACTATGCAGCAAGCCCCTGTGCCGTTAGCGTGCAAAGTGGGTACACAGTAAGCACACATCACCTTGAACTCTAAAACTTCACTTATTAGACATTTACGAAGAAAGGGAGGGTCTTGTCTATATAATACATTTCCTCTGCTCAGCACAAGCGTATTGCTGCAAATGGGCTGGACAGTAGGACCCACAACAGTATTTCCATAAAGATGGATGCTAAAAGGATAAGGAAAACCAGCAATAAACAGCTTCCTACAGTACTTTTGCCTCCAACCTCTTAAAATGCCTACTGCCTATGCGGATCACTGCATTGCGTCCTTACGTTAGCTTTGCAGCTAGTCTGTGTTCTCGCTGCAAGGGAAGCATGCTGTGCTCGTACCTCTACGTGTCCTCGTCCCCCAGCTTGCCCTGTCCGTAGCAAGCCCCCAGTAAACACTGGTTTTATAATTCAATGGGTTATCTAGGCTGAGCACAGCGTTTGGTTTGCAGCTGCCAATATTTGCTTTAGTTTGAAGATTCACATATGACCTGTCGCCCTGGCTCACCTGCCTGACTTTGCTTTGGCTACATTTCCTCATTATGTAGCAAGCCTCTGACCTGGTGTCCACCTGCTCTTAGTCCTTTCAGGGCTACTTTCCACATCCCTTTCCTCTTAAAAGCCTGATCAAGATGCTCGTGTCAGCTTCTGGGCACTGTGGCCTGGTACCTGCCAGTTCCTAGGATTCTCCTGAGCTACCTGGGGAAGGCAACAGCGGCTGGCACTTGTTCCCAAGTGCTGGGAAAACTCCCACATGCATCTTTGAGGACTCCAGTTAAAAATCTACTTTCCTTTAAACTTTCTTGGGGTTTTTTGTTGTTGTTGTTGTTGTTATTTATTTTTTAGATCACTCATTTTTAAATCTTTTTCCCTCGTGGCCTCAAAAGATGTAGGTGTGAGGACTATTAATATGATTTCATGCATCTGTTTTAAATATGTGCAGATATTCAGCAGAAATAACTTGCCCTGTTGGTTTGGTGCTTTTTCAAGTCTTTTCAAATTAGATTTCTTTCAGCTGTACAGTGTGCTGAGCAAACACTTAGTAAGGCCGGATAAAAGGAGCAGAATCCAAAGAGACGATGAGAAATCCTGAAACCAGTGTCCGGGAAAGGAGCAGAACAGCTCACAGAAAAATGCACACTAACCTGGCTTCGGTTTAGGATTTTGGCTAGATTGCTGCTGGTGATGCCTCTTTGACAGCTAATAAACCAATAAAATATATCTGGCTTTTCAGCTGAGTGCTGAGGCCTGTGTGGAATACGGTGTCTTTCTCGGAGAGGAAGGGGACACACTTGTGAATGTCTGTCTATCAGGGTTAGTGACGAGTTTTTCTTTATTCTGACACATGCTGTTGGAAAGTACATGTGAGGAGGGAGGGTTGTCTCAACCTCTCTTTTTTTTCATGCATTTGTACCTGGGCATGTACGTCTGCATGTATAAGGAGTGATTGAGAGGTACAGTGAATGCTTAAGTTAGAAAAATTACAGTACTAGATCCATTGCCCAGAACAATGGAGTGTGTTCTAAGCAAGGGGAATATTTTGAGTATTTTGCAGTGCAATAATGGTCCTGTATCTTTTACCATGATACATTTAAATTTTAAATATCCACTGTATTTTATAGTCACCTCTGTTGAACTTTGCAGTGATTTCTGTTTTAAACAAAATGTGTGATATGTCCTTGCCTACCAGACTTACCAGAGTTGTCATCATGTGATCCATGGCTCTTTCCCAAAGTCAAAATTTCTATGAAAAGAAAAAAATTCATGTCGATTCAGGACAGTGAGGCAATCATGACAGTACAATTGATACTATCCACAAAACAGAATGTTCCAGAACTGCTTCAGAAAGTGACAGGAATGATGGGATAAGTGTGTTCCAAGCAGAATGGGATATTTTAAGGGGTATTGATGGTACTGTGTCTTTTACTATAAAAAATTAAGCATTCACCATATGTTTTGATCACAATTTATATGCACATGTGTGCAGGCTTGTATGTGTATTTTAGACCAGCACATAAAATTTGGTCATATGGCATGATACGACTCATGCAAACCCATTAGGTCAGTGTTGAACACGCAAACTTTTTTATTTAGATTTAAAAGAAAGAGCAGAAAGGACAATTATTATTAACAGGAAATAAATATGTCAAAGCTTCACAGGATTTTTTGAAGTATAGTAGTCCTATTCAGCTATCACTAATTTTGACCCCAAAATTCCAATCTAAAGAGCTTTTTTCAAATTGTGCCTACCTGATATTTGCAAGTGTTACTGAAATCTAAGTAAGTTTTTAAAAAAAATTTTGATGACAAAAATGTCCGTGAAGTACTAGGTTAAACACAATTAAGATGTGTTTTTATTTCTGGTAGAACTTGGCCATCATTTTAAAATGCGAAATTATGGTAGGAATATCTAAAGAGAAGGGAGCTTCTATTTCGGATCCTAGATTATGATTATATGACCATAGATGACTTTTGTAATCTTAAAAATAGCACAATAACAACAAAAACCCCAACCTCCTCACCTCCCAACACTCTGAAAACTGTAAGCCTAGAAGATCTGGGGGTAAAAAAAGTTTAAAAGGACTCTTTGAAAGGCAACTTAGAACTGTTCTCTTCTTTCTCCAATGGAGAAGACCCTGCTGGTTTTGCTGTTGTGGTGACGGTAGTGATGTGACTGTTGCTGTTGTTCTCTGGGTGAGAGAGCTCCACTCAACTCTTAATTTATATCCAAGACTATTTTTTAAGTCTTTACTCTGAAATTAAAAGGTCAAAAACTTGCCAAGAATATATTGTCACTTCACAAGGGAACACATCTCAGTTATAATTTGTCTTGTTTGTATAGGTTCCTCAGAAACTAATAAACCAATGAGCTTCCATGATCCTTTCAATCTATAATTTTATTGAGGATTAAAAGTGGAATATACAAATTTGCATAAAACTGACATGATTTATGGTCGCATTTCCAATGGAAATTGTCAAGACGGGATCGTACATCAAGGTAGGACTCTTCCTCTTGCAGCCCGTGCAGCCGCACAGAGCCACACAGGGCGCTGGCAGAGCCGAGAAGAGCCATCATCTCTCAAGGCCAGGCCTTTCTTACCTGGGCTTACAACACCTTGTAGCAAAATTAATTTATCTTTTACATTCCTGTTGCCATAACAACTTGGTGCAGCTGTTCTTGTGACTTAATGAGATTCCAGAAGGAAAATATAAACGTTTTAGAGAGAAGACAAAATACACGGAGACCAACTGCTTTTAAATAATTTTATGTAAGCATTAGTTGATAATTGGCTTGCTATTTAACAAAGCTTTGCTGTGTGCCTTTCTTTTTCTCACGCGTTATTCCCAAGGCAGCATTTTCTTTCCAGCTTTGTTTCCTTGTCCCTTCTCTTCACTTCTTGCGTTTTCTTACGTAGCTGTAGATTCTAACTGTGGGTTAAGACAGACCAAAATAAAGCAGACTCTTTTGATTACAAAAATAAATGGTTACTTTATGTGGAAGTATTTCTTTTCTCTTCTATGCTGTTTGCTAATATGGTCAAAATACCTATGTTATATTTGGAATGGAAGTATGGCGGCAGTGATTTGTACATACATCATTCTCGTCTTTATGTTTCTTGAAACTGTATACTGTCCTAAAACATGATTAATTATTTAAAGCCAGAGATTGGGGCAGCCTTTTATGGGCCACTTAACCAAAGGTTCATTCTCTTTCAGGTTTTGTATTTCATTTTTCAACCAGGGACAAGAAGGAGTCTTTTAAAAAAGCACCTAAAGGTTAAAAACATAAAGCTATTCAAAATGTCAGATCAGGAATTGTATTCTGAATCAATCCTCTTTTGTACCTAAATCAAATTCGTTGACTTAATTTTTAATGAGTACAACATTATACATGTTGATTGCCACAATTCTTTAAAAATTGAGAGATAACATAAGGAGAGAGAAACACTTCCATAAGCTCATCATCTGGAGAAAAATTACATTCTAAGTATAGGACAACTCATTCTGGAAAGTAACCTGTGTCCCATTCATTTAACAATTAAATATGTTATAAGGCATGTGTTGGTGCAGCTTAACTTGTGAATTTGTTTAGTATTTTCACCAATTAAATGTTATTAATGAGCATGGACAGATATACACACTTACATACATGTACAGAGGAGAGGTTGAGAGAAAAAACAGCAAAGTAAAGGACAAGAGGTTCAGAAAAAGGAAGAGAATTTTGGGTTATTATATAATTACATCTATTTTGATTTTGGAAATAATTCTGCAAAACAGGTCAATGTCCACCGATTTTCAATAAACCTCTGTTTCCACAGCCACTCTCTAAGTGACAGAATTCCTGAGTTAAGGTGCATGACTGTGATATGTGCTTTTCATGCAATATCCCCAAATTCCTTACACAGAGAAAGCTCAGGGTTATCCTCTCCTAGCCTGATAGCACTGGGCTCTTTCCTCCCTGTTCCTTATACCCATGCTTCATATTATCATTAAAATGTTTTCCCTAATTTATTAAATGAAAATCAAAAATCCACTTTATGTTATATTTCTTGGTTACCAGAGAGTGCTTGCCCCTCAAATTCAGCCGCTTGGCCTTCTGGGGCGTCAGGCAGCCTGCATGGATCTTTCCTCAGTCCAATCAGGCATGAAATTCAATCTATTCTACTTGGTTCCTCCCCACCCAAGCTCTAGCCTCTTCAGGTTCCCGTCCTTCTATATATATGATCAAATATGAAATATAGCTTCAATTGCTAATTGTGCACACTTGCACATGTACACCTAGGGCAGCACAGAGAAGGACCCAGAGACGTGTTGAAATGCCCCTCAGGCAACTGTGGAAGAGCTAGGGAGGAAATTTATATTAAATAGTATAAGTAGAACAAAATGATTTCTTCCTCTTTTTAAAAGACTTTCAGCGCCTCTTTCACTTTTTATGAAAAGCATTGTGATTCCATCTCCCCCTCCTTTTCTGTTTGTTCTCATCAATTTTCTCCTGTGTTCTTGTATAAACATCCGCCTAGTACATGCACCAACCCCAAGCCCAGCGTGTATCTATGTGTGATGAGGTGCTGTAATGCACTTGCCTCCATAAAGAGCTTTAACCCACTGATGCCCACTTTGCTTCAGAACAGAGAGAACAGGAGGCACATTTCCTCTTCCCCTAGAACTGACCTTCTCAGGAAGGAGAAGCAATTGCACCTATAAATAAAAATTTTATTATTCAGATCAGAGACTCAGCTCACATTCACAAGGATGTGACCGGAGCAGTAAGGACAGACCAATTCCATGCCTCCATACCAGGATAGCATTGAATTCACAGTCAAGAACTGAAGTTGGCAGAGTTACCCAGTTGAACAGTACTCAGGCCAAAGGAATGGCTTAAGTGGTCAAGTTGCTAGGTAGATACTCTTAAGCTGATATAAACTCATCCCCTAATACCATCTAGCCATTGGCCTCCTTCTGCTCATATTTTTATAAATAAAACTGTACAAGAGTTAGAAACCAATTCTGTAAATTTATTGGAGGAAAAAAACCCTTTGCTTTCTATACCTTTTTTTTCTGGAGCCAGGGTCTCGCTCTGTAGCCCAGGGTGGCCTTGGGCTCACAACTCACAGCCAATTCTCCTGTCTCAGCCTCCCAAGTGCTGGGATTACAGGCATGTGCCACCATGCTTGGCTTTATGTTGTGCTGGGGAATTGAACTCAGAGCCTTGCGCTTGAAAGGCAAGCACTTTAACCACTGTGCCATTCCTCTAGCGCCTGTTTCTACATTCTAAGACATGAATTAAGGCCAGCATTTCTGGTATTTTTCCTAGAATACCGTTTTTACAGGATGTTAAAAAAAAAGTAACAAGAAACATAAATGAAGGCTGGTCAATCTACTAAGTACTGTGTTGAATGACCTTGAACTTGATTTCATATCACATACCTCTCCCTGCCCAAGGTACCATATAGCCTTAAATATGTATAGTCATGCTCTGAACTTGTTTGACCATGTTGCCTCTTCCAAGAGAACCACAGGAATTTATTTAGTTTCCTATAGAAAAGTCTTGGGGCAAACCATGAGTCAGGTTGATGAAAGCTGTTTTGAAGGCAATGCCGTGGAAAGTGTCACTCAGCATTCAATATCCAGATGCCCAGAATGTTTTTCAATGTCACAATCTTTGACCCTGTGCCTTGGAGTCCATCTATTATTTAAAATTCGTATACATATACTGACAGGTCCCAGATATATGGCCTGTCTTTAAGAGACTGGACCATGCACAACTTTAGCCATCTAGTATTCCCAAACTCAATTCTATTTAAAAAATACACATTTATAAGACATTTGTTGCACTATGTTAGTAGAATACTTATTTTATAAATCAGCATAATTATAGTTCATTCTTTTTCTTTATACTAGTTATCCTTCAGGCTATACAATTTGACCTGCAGTGTGAATTGTCAATTCAATAACGATCCCTGTTACAACGGCAGTAATCTATTCTAATTATTTTGGTCATGATTTACTATTTCTTATTAATAATCACTCACCCAAGAGGTTAAAATGTTTCACACATTTTGTATATTAAATATATTCTGTTATTTCCCTATATGTAGCTTTGAAATTATTCAGTTTGCATGAAAATTAGCTCTTAGAGAGTTCTTCTCATCCCCAAGTCTCATCCTGTTTTAACATTTCTCATGTAGTTCACTGCATGTCAATGGAGTGAAATAATTTTTTTCTCTGCAGTAATATTTGATCTGTCTCGTGTGATTTCCTCCACTCACTACATTGGAAGTTAAAGCTAAATGCTCACCTTCATGTGGTGTCTAAATTCCAGGAAAAATTCAACAATTTCATGACTTGGATCGCGGGATGCTTTCTACAATTGATGAAAGTAGAACTGTAAATATGAACTAGACTTAATCAAAGGAAAAGAAAGAGACATTTCTCTTGCCCTTGACTTTTGCGCCCTGCGATCTATACTCACTGGGCTTGCAGGTCACCCGGGACTTCTCAGGGTCTATGTGGAACCATCTCTCTCCTTGGTCAATGAAAAATCTACACTGAGACTTGAACCTGATATAATAACACAAAGTCCATGACACCAGGACAGTTGGCAACAAAGGAAAAAAGGTGCCTATGATAAGAACAGTGGACTGCAATAAACTTAAAGAGAAAACTGCAGAAGGCTTTATACTTGTGGAAGGCGTAAGGATACTCTACAGAAGGAGAAAAGAACACAGGATACTCTCCTACAGTTTGTGCTTAATATTATTCATTGGGTGCTGGAATAAAATTTCCTGTGGAGATTATCATCACTGCCCACCAATGTAGACGAGCCCTAACGTCACCTTGCTGAACTGCTGTGGGCTCAAATCTGCCCTAAAATTAGAGGCATGAGGTGCTTGCCAGGAGCCAGAGCTCGGGAGGAGGATGTTGGATTGTCCATCTTGAAGGAGGCAACCTTAGACTGGAGAGACAATATTTTATTAAAAAGGTAGGAAAGCACAGGGCTTGTGTCCGTAGGTCACCCATAGAAAATTCAATCTTTCCACAAGAGAGAGCCTAACGCCTTCCCTGAGAAAATACACACTCGGTAGTGCAGAGGTGGCCAAAGTAAGCGTGGAAGGGAGGGTTCTCAAAAAACTTGACAAAGACTCGCAGATCCTGGTACAGCCTGACACTCTAATTCCTGCTTTCCCCATTCTCAGATAAATCAGAAGCAAGAGATAAGAGAGTCGCTACAGCAAGGGAGAGCCTAAAGTGGATTGGAAATTCAGATTATAAGCCAATGTACGCCGTCTACTGCCGTTCAGCTGGGAAGAAGCGGCTCATGAGTGAGGACCTTGTGGGCTCGTCTCTGTGTTACTTGCCAATACTTGAAGCTATTGAAGGAACTACTATTAGCATAGGCTTGTGCTGTCTTACGTGTCAACATTATTGTCTGAAAACAAGCCATTGAATGGAGATGTGTTTGAATTACTCAGAGCTTGAATGCTGAAGCGACAGATGTAGAAGGCAATGGAGATTGATGAGAAACAAATATGGCTCTAGTCAGACTGCAGCTGGTCATTGAATGATCACTCTTTTGGGGGACGCAATACCTTGGCTTTTCACTTTAAGAAGTCAAGATCTATGACATGTGACTAGAAGATTAATAAATATTTATTTATTGAAAGTCAGCTTTTATTCAGGAGGAGTGCTAACAAATCCTTGCCCTGGAGTAAAAAAGACAGGAGAAGCAACAAGAAAAGAAAGTGAAAGTAGGTACTAACGTATTCTTGAGATAGGATCTTTATTTCCCCCTCTGAAAACTGCGTCTTGGTCTGTCTAGGGAAGTCTGATTGAAAGATTCAAGAATATACAACTGCATGGAAAGAAGTTAAAAAAGCCTTCAGCACTTTATGGTCCAGAAGGAACAGACAAATATATTTGAAGTGAAGACAGTGGTCTGTGAGATGCAATGGCAACAAAACAGAGCCATCCTAAAGGATATTGCCACAAGGAAGAAACCTTATTCAAATATCAGATTGCTCTCTTCTCCGTGCCAACTTTGGTGTTCTATGGACCCCTAAGATTTAGATACAAATCTAGCGAAAATTAGACGAAATGGTCCCGAATTGACCGAGATTATGTTTCCTTTGTTTGTTAGAAATAAGGCTCATTAAAATTAAATTGAGAGCAGTATGATTGTATTAGAAAATGGATATACTGAAGTGCCTAGCCAAGGAGTAGATAAATCATAGTGCTTGGATCCTGAGTATTTATTGATGTCTCCCAATAAATATTATGATGCATCTACTTATGTTCTTTAGAAGCTGGTTAAAAATCACTGCCTTTCAAAACATGCTGTTGCTTGAATATTTTGCACGACAAGGAACAGGAGAAGGGAAAGGAAAGTAGACTTTTAAACAAGGTGCCTGAAATATTTAAGAGGCTTTGTACGAGCGTCAGAGAACGGTTACCTGGAAGTTTTTTAAATCATTTCCAGGAAAGAAAAATGGCCTTTCAAGTATCCACCATGATTGTGTTGGTCTTAAATGTGAAGAAAAGTCCTCACTGAATACCATGGGTTTTTTCTCCCCACTCTCTACTCTCTGGTCTTAGAAGTCTACAACGTTTGTGTTGCATTCCTCCTCCTCCACGACTACACTTCCCTGTGTCCTGTGCTTTAATGGGGGCAGATAAACACAACAGGACATGCGTGGCTTTGTCAAAAGTCATGATGAAAATGTGTCTAAGTCCGACCCTACAGCATTCTTTTTGTTCTCTGTTCCAGTTGTTGCCGAACAAATTCCTTCCTTCCTGAAAGCGAATCTGGAGAGAGAAAAAAAAAAAAACATTTTTACATAATAACCTATGTTATCAGTAGAGGAATTCTGACATGTTCAATTACGCCAATGAGGAGTCCAATAACAAATTCTATACCTTAACTAGAATTGGGTGTATACTCATTTTTTTCCTATCTGTGAAATGCAGACATATTGGATAGCAACCCAGCAACTTACATTTCAAAACAGATTGGAGTATATGTTGATTCATTAACACAGAACAGAATTTTAGGGAAAAGGTATTATATATGCTAAATATGATTTTTAAAATATTAAAACAAATCACACTTGTTTAATCTTCTTTCCTGAGCAGGTTATAAGAGTATAATAGTTCTGAATTCTAATCCCTCACAGTTCACTCTACCAAATCACCTTACTAAAGGCAAATTGGAAAGTTTCCATTTTCTGGAGACTTTCTATGGGATTTTCACAATACAGTGTAAAAAAAAGTGCAGAGAAAATTCTACTTGGATTTTCTACCCGAAGTTTCATTGTGATACCATGTGGTTCAATCAAGATGTCCCTTAACGTTCATTTGTTTTTTTAAGTTTTCTCTGCAAAAACAAAAAAAAAATGCACATAAAATAGTTCTCATCTAAGCATTCTGATTTTATGACCTCTGGTTAGCTCTGAGTCGGATACAGTGGCAAGTTCCTGACTTGTTATCTGTGCTTACGAAAAATCACAGCCAGGAAAAGGTTGTTTTTTTTTTTTTTTTCTTTCATGATGACCTGGAAAGGTGCCATCACCTGCTTCACAGGCTGGTCTTCTCCTGTCCTCTGTAGAGTCACCTTTCAGATTCGAAAGGAAGATACTGAGACGTAAGAATGTGATAATTCTTTCATTTTACTCAGCTAGTGATTTTGATATCCACACATGCAACAGAATTTTTCAAAATGCCCTTAATGTGTACCAAATGCTAATCAGCTGCTCACCTGACAGCCCCGTGCCCTCTCCTTCTGCTACAGTTCCCTCAGGAAGGAGACCCCGTTGCAACCACCCAGGGGCTAATACTTTGTCATCCATTCACTCAGCAGAGCTTAGCAGAATTCCCTCATCAAGAAAAATCATCACACTGCTGTTTCTATCTTTGCAAATCTGGCTAACATGTGACTTTTTTAAAAAATCCCCTAGATGTAATAGAAGATGGATATGTGTAATCAAATGGAAGATCGTTTTTACTATACTTTGTCAACCAGTCCTTAATATGACACTGCCCCCCCCCCAAAAAAAAGGAATTGTAATATAACATGTTGTCATGGCAACAAAAAATACTAAGCTCGTTGGAAGAGCAAATGCTTGGACAAATCGAACATTTTGAGTGTAGCATTAGTGTGACTGGAAGATGATGTGCGTGTGTGTGCATGTGGGCTATGTGTGTGTGTGTGTGTGTGTGTGTGTGTGTGTGTGCGCGCGCGTGCATGTGTGTGTTTAATAAGAGACTCAAATGAAGCAAAAATTAAATTTATAATTTTAATTAAGAACCAGATACCTTTTCTTCTAGAACTATGATTTCTATGGCTTTTTAAATTTTGAATGTCTCTCTGGGTAATCTAGTTTTCTGGGAATTTATTGTACTTTTTATCCTTGGCCTGTAACTCAACCAGGTTATTACTGCTATTCTGTTCGTGTTGGAAAGCAGCTGTCCTGACTTTGCATTTTCCACATTATTCCCATTGTTATTTATCTCTTGTTGGCCTCCCACGCCTTTCCTCACCTCAACCACATGAAAACAAACCTTCACCCTTAAAAAAAATATGCACAAGGCTGGCCAGAGACCACACTTCTCCAAAAGCTGTTAGTTAGGTTGCTGATTTTAATTAAGTAATTTATTTTGTTGCACGCATCAGTTTTTTTATCTCAGCATTCCACCACGTGTCTCTAAATATCACTCTAATGTCCACTAGAGTTTATTCTCCGATTGCATCCTGAGGCCAGTTCCAGTGCAGTAAAAAGACGAAAGGATGCTAAAACAAAACAAATTTACATATTCCTCTTCCGGACCTTTGCTGGATTTGAAGGAGACAAGTGGTCCAAGAATTCAGGTAAATGTTTTACAAGACACATTAATCCAGTGTTGCACAGCAAGCTCCTCCAAATTGAAACATTCCCTCCTGGGGGAGGAAGGCGCGAGTGAATCAGGAAGTAAACAAGTCCCAGGTTTGGAAGTTCTTGAAATATACAAGAGTCAGAGGGCTCCTACGGAAGGATATGGAAACGGTAAACAATGGCTGCAAAAGAGACTTCCCTACTAGCAGAGCCGCCTGCAGATCATGCAGTGAGCTCCACAGATGCAGCTTTCAGGCATCCTCACCTGTGCTGGAGGGGCTTTTTGGCGATGCACACACCTCTGAGTCTTTGAGTCATCCATGCTCCTTTCAGTGAAGTAAACTCATTGGTTCACCCAACTGGACTTTGGTGTAATCGTTGCTTTGGTCTACTTGCTGTCTGCTCTATCTGGGGGTAATAGAAATTTATTCACATCTCTCCAGAAAAAAATGTTTAATGCAATATATAGGCAGAGAACTCAGAAAACAAAACATGCAAGGGGTAAATCAAACTGTATGTCATGGCAGGCTTATGGATTCAGGTTTGGAAAGGATGCTAAGAATTATTGACTCTAAACCAGTTTCAGGTTATTAATATTAGAAGATGCTTCAAAAATATTTTAGCATACAGGTTTGGTGTGTTTGCCTTGATGTAGAAAGTTTTATTAGATATATTTTGGTTGAAGCAAGATTTACATCTAATAATTCTGTATGCATTGATCAATATACGTATCCATAACCAATTCCCAACTAAGATGTAGAATGTTTCTAGCACCCCAAAAACTCCTCTCCTTGGCCCTTCCAGAAAATTTTGAACTCCTACTGCAATGACTATATTAATTTATATCATCAGAATTAGTTTTGTCTGTTCATGAAGTTCACGAGTCAGGTAGAGTGCTGACAATTTTTTCTTCAGAGAAATTAACTATTAAACTTAAATGATCAATAATCAACGGGACATCGTTATAAATCATAAATGTGTGTATAACGATATGCATTAATACTAATGTAGGGCAAAGCAAGAAGCTGTATGTGATGATAGCATTGAGATGCATATTGTTGGAGTGGGGGAAGTTTATACTTTTAGGTCTTGCTGAAAATATGATGTTCTATTCTTCAAATTTAATTTATTGATTACTTTCATTTTTAAAAATTACTCATGATGATATTTTTTTTCAAATTTTCTTTCCTTATTTTGGTAATGGGACCAATTCCAATGCCTTTATACTAGCTAAATCTTTAGCACCTTTTTGTTTATTTTGCGACAGGGTCTCACTAAGTTGCTAAGCTTCCCATTATGGGCTCAAACTTTAGTACCTCCTGCTTCAGCTTCCGGAGTGCTGAGATCCTAATTCTGTGCCATCGGGCCCAGCTGAATCCTTTTTAAAAATACTAAATCATGTTTTAAAATTTTAGGAGGTGCTTCACTCTAAACAAATTTACAAGTTTTACTGATAGATGACTTATAGGAAAGAGAATGAAAAAATTCTGGTTTTGCCTACCAGTTTAGATCAATTTTAATATATTATCCTCCCATCAAGAAGATACCATTGGCTGGAAGTTAATAATCGACATGTTCAAGGTCACCGTCAGTAGGCAATAGAGGCGACATATGACTGACATTTCAAAGTCTCTCTTTTTATAATTCATTCTCTTTTTAATTAGATCAGAAAGGCTTACCTTACATAGATTCACAGACATCAAGAGAGTGAATACTATTGCCACTTGTCTACAGGCCTTTATGTTTGATGTTGGCTAATGTCAAGTGGCAATGACAGTTGGGTTTTCTCCGAGGAAGACTGTCTGCACATCAACGGGGAAGAGCAGACCTGAGGTGAGCCTTACTCACCTGTGAGCAACCTCTTCTGATCACAGCCTCCCTCAAAGCTTTAGCACCTGGAGCAACGTGTCTTTATTCACAAATCTGCTCAAATCCATTAATGTCAGCCTGGCCCTCCCTCTTGGAGGCATGAAAAAAATGCTTTAAAATTCTAGAAAAACAAGGTATTTACCTTCGATGGCCCAAAGCTTTTAAAAAAAATACAAAATGTGATTTCATACATAGCCACTGTGAGCATTTTGTTACTATGAGAAATGAAAAGACCACTGACAGGATTAGATATTCTCTGATGAAAAAGAAAGTAAGATTTTGACAGAACCAGGGGGAGAACTACATGTTTAGTATTTAATAGATTTTTTAAAATACAGTAAATCTTCGTCTACCACCCCAGAAACTCACTGCAACCTTTATCCAACTAATTGAAACAATCATGTAAGGATGACTTCATCCTTCCATGACCAAATGAACCGACCACAGTGTATGCACTGACCTCCTGACAGACACAGTGCAATCGTGAAGAGGTCAGGCTTCGTCATGGTGACAAGATCTCAACTTCTCACTGAGCCAAGTTTACGGTCGCTACTGCGATTCCCTTTCCTCCTCTCTACCGGCCATTCCTATATTCCACATACTTACTATAACTTAAGGTACTGCGCCCTTCACAACTGCCACCCTTCTAGGCTGATGGCTACCTTGAATGTGCTTACTGTCTACCTTTCCCATTTTTCTCCTCCTGCAGTGCCCTTACGCCCACCCATCCCATGCACCTCCTCTAAGCTCCATTGAAATCCTGCAGGTTTCATCTGTGTGCATATCTCTACCTTCATTCCTATCTCCAGAGTGCAGAAACCTATGTAATACAGTTTTCCAACAGGATGATGTGATGAGCTACCTCGGAACTTTGCCTCAAAATATTAGTCTTGCTGAAGGAATAGCACAGCTGTTAGAGCAATTGCCAGAAAGCAGCTCTATTCAAGCCCTGAATTCATTTCTCCAGCATCACAGAAACCGGGTGTGGTGGCGCAAATATATAATCCTGGCACTTGAGAGGCTGAAGAAGGAGGTGTGCTATGAGCTGGAGGCCAGCCTGGGCTAGTTTTGGATCAACCTGGATTACAGAGTGACACTGTGTCTCAAAATGCGTGTGTGTGTGTGGGGGGGGGTTTAATTCACACCTTAGATTATAAATTTCTTGAGGACGAGAGTTGAACCTTACATTTTGTTATAATCTGATAGCCTTTCATGTTACACTCTATATTACCTTCTTAATACTGTATTTAAGATAAAAGCCTAACACATCTTGATTAAAATGAAAATAAATATGAGTGTTCTTTTCAAAAGATAGCTTTCCCTGAAGTGTATGGTGTTGTCTTGTACACCATATAACAAAAATTTAGAAAAAAAAAAGATTTCAGGTATCAAAAGGTATGAACCGTTTCTCATTGTTCCTAAATCTGTCAATGTGTACACTGCATTTGAAGTGTCTAGAATAAACAAATAAATACAGGCTTATTTGCCCAGGTACCCATGATGGGCATTCTTACTGACCACTCCTCCACCTCAAATGCCAACACGTGGCTTGTCGTTGTTTATTGGGTTTCTATCTAAGTTATATTCTCATTTTTAAAAAGCTAGTTTTTGCAATTAATCTGTAGTTTTATGGAGGACAACAGAAGGAATATTTGAGATTTGCTGATTCTAAATTAGCTTGTGGACCACCAAATTATTTATAACCAACATGTATTTATACATATTGAACCAGGAATACTGTGCTCGCGCAAACCAAGCAGCAGCTACGTGTACTTCTCCCTAGGAAGCAGGTGGGCACGTGCTCAGAAGGGGAACGGCTGGCCTCAGTTCCATCGGTCCATCTTCTTCCACCAGTCTCCACTGGTTTGCCCCTTCTGGTTCTTTTCTATATAATTTTCACAGCGGTATCATTCTCTATGACCTTGATGACAATTGCAGAGACTTCTCTCTTATAACTGGAATGTTTTTGTTCACTCTGAAATTCATGCTGAAATATGAGTTCTGAAGCAATGATACTGGTACGTGTGGCCTTCTGGCGATGATTGCTACCCGAACGAGGGCATCATGTTCATGAGTAAGACTTGAATCTTTATAAAATGGCTTGTATGAGGAAGTGTCTCAACTCCTGTCCTTCTCATTCTGCTCTCTGAAGTCACGGCATGCCTCCCCACAGAGGATGCTGTTTTCACCAGTCACCAAAGGTCAGCGGCATAATACTGGACATCCAACCTCTACCTCCATAATAATGAGAAATGTATTTCCACTCATTATGAGTTACGCACTTTCAAATATTTTGATATAACACACAGATAAACTAAGACATCATATTGCTTTTCCGTCTGTGAGTCTTCTTGTTCCAGATGAAATCAAAGAACAAGAGGATGGGATCTGGGTGCATCTTTGGCCAAATACACCTGAAAATGCTTTTCCCCCCCTGTACAATGTTTTCTTTCAAGACTATAGATTATTTTTTAACATTGAAAAAGTTCACATATGTAAAATGAAAAAAAAAACAGCCATCTAGATCAGTAGTTCTATAGGTTAAAAATTGGCAGGATTGACACAGCACCTTTGCTTTTTGGGATAGCATAGAGTTCACATGTGAAAGCATGATCTGGTTCCACTAGCACATGGATGCAGTAGATTGATTGCTTGGTTTGTTGGCTGATACCTAGATAATTAGTTCCTGACTCATTTAGTCATTTCAATTTTTGAGTTTGAGTTTCAGTTTCTGCAGTTTTCACGCTGGTTTTGCTACTCTGCCTCCCTGTCTTGCTACCCAGGACAGAGTATGTAATTAATCAATGAAGAGATGTGCGGATGTTCTTCCTGTATCTTACAGTTGTACTCATAACTCATGTGAAATGCTTAATCTTACTTAGAAAGGTTCTCTTCCTCATTATGTTGTCTCTGAATGCCTGCTTCTCTTTCCATCGTGAGCTGAATATTCCAAAAAACGGAGGTTGACATAGCCTTCCTATCTTTAGAAGAAAGGACAACATTTCCCAGAGGAAGCACTACTAAGGAAGCTTTCCCTGCTGTGCAGGAGTTATTCCTGTGTTACAATATGATATGTTCCCTGGGGGTTGTAACCACCTGGGGCTCAGTGCCTAACCATTTTATTCTCTATGTGTCTCTGCGAGTGAGGATCAAGTCGAGTATTTATGCCAAATGAAATTACCCAGTAGTCACTGTCTCTTTTCTCACTTACCAAATTTGACCCCATGGGAAAGAAAAAAATTATATAAAGTATGTTTGATTCAGGTTATACTGCTAGTCATGATGGCTTCCTGCTATTTTAGCCTGGATAATAAAAATAGTATAACTACCTACTCTTCCTGATGTAAAATAATATTTTAATTTTTTCCTTTCTATGAAAGAAGGCTTGAATTTCTTTGGAATTCATCAGACACATGAAATCTTGAAGGCATAAAAAATTAATTTCCCTCCAGTTTACTTCAAGGCTACGTATACCAGTGTCTGTATCAGCCTCAGAATTCAGGATTTTCCACTTCCATCGTTATAATGATATTATTTCCCCATAGAAAATACAAGCATTTTTGACTTCTAAATGTGCCCACTTAATTATGCATGGCCTGGAAGCCATTTTTTATTAGGTTAAGCTCTGATGGCTGATTAAAGTGGATAGCTGGCATCCTTTAGGGTTTTCTTAAGCATTGGCTGATATGAGAGTAGAATGCTTAAATTGCTTAATAGGAAAGAATTATAGACTACTGCCATACAATCAGCAAACATGCATATGCATATTTAACCTTCAGACAGGAAAAGATCTGAGAGAAAACACTATCCCCCTTGATAATAAATCCTATTACTATAATGGTGTCAATCTACCTTTTCATTAATAACTCAGTAAAGAGCATGTTTCTTTTGTAAACATTCCAGGTGGATTTCACAGAAGAATATCAATTTGAGTCAACAGAAATGTTGTAAGAAGCCTAAATAGCACCCACTAATTCCCGTGCTCTCGTCAACAACACAGCCTACTTGTGGAGCTGGCAGTATTCCTGCACTTTTTCTCAGTGAATTCCTGCACCATCAGGGTCCTCTCAGCCAAGAGTACAAAGAGGCCTAACCAAATAAACAAACGATTATTCAGCACCAAGGAAATCCCTCACCTCATTCATTTCCCACTCACTGATTGGTGTTAACTAAATGCACTTCACTACGTCACACGTGAAAGCAAAAGTCTCTTCTCTGGAGACACTGGGGTTTTACACAGAGCAGCAAGCCAGCAATTGTAACATAGGACAGGAAGTGCCCTGACTTCTCTGTGCCCCTTGGCAGAAGCTTATAGGATTTACAAAAATTTGCACTCAGCAAATTTACTCAGCAGTTATATTTGAAACTGGTCAGAGAGTAGAATTAATTCCACAGTTGGAAGATGTCTCTAGTATTATCTAATCTGATTGTTTTTCACTTTTTTGCCTCCGGGAAAACTTTTTCTTAAATAAGATCTTATTGGAAGTGTACTTCTCAAAGCAGATATGAGTAAGATGAGTTTAATAAAAAGGGGATAGAGTAGGGAGGAGGGTGCCTCTCTGGTCTTCTCCTGTCCCTCTACGCCCCCTTGCCTTCAAGTGTTTCAATCCACCTCTCTGAGGTTTTTGCTAAGCTTATCTTGCAAGTTGACTGCACAGATCAGTTCTGTTCTACAGTTCCAATAAAATGGTTTCCAGTAAGAAGAAGATTTTCTAGAATGTATTTTTTTTCTTTCCAGTTAAATTCAGTTATGCTACAACAGCAATTTTATCCTAAATCTTATAGCCAACTTTTATTTCTTGCTCAGAAGACATCTGCTGTAGGCATGTGTTAGGGCGCGGGCCATCAGTCTCTGAGATGTGAATCACTGTTCCAACAATGACTTCTGATGTCAACATCAGTCTCCATGGTCTCTTTAGGGGTTGGGTGAAGTTGGGGCGGCGGGGTGGGGGGAGTTGAGAGTACAGGATAGAGTATAGGCCTCTGATTTCCTCAGCCGGCGAGGCACGTGCACTTTGAACTCACGGTCCGCTGCTGTGAGTTTATCATGGAACCTCTCAAGGGCTGAAGAGGCAGAAAGTGGTTGCATAGGAGGAAAAAAAATATGAAAGGAAGGCTAGGGGACTTTCAATGCTGTTTTTACATTCAAGAAACAACCTACATGGTTTATCATGGTTGGTGCAAGAAAAGAAACTGCTCTCTCCTCCTTCCTATAATGTCACATGGATCTAGGCACCTATTTGCCATATTCTAGAGATAATAATGTCTGTGTTCCATTAGATGTTGCACCATAGTGGCTTTATACATATTGATCTCACTCTCATCGGTGTGATTGGGAATGACAGTATGGTTTGGAATAGGCAGATGAATCTCAGTGGGAAAAATATAAGTGCTTTCAGTGTACCAGTATGAAACACTGACTTGCTAATAAAACCACTTAGTAAGCACTATGAGTTTAAACCTTTTCAAGAGCCAGTCGGATTGCTAGTTTAGGATGGAATCAGCTTAGGCATACCGTATTTGAAAGTTAGAGTACAAAAAGAAGGTACAAAAATATTTCACATTTTCGGTGAGGTGACATTGCCCAGTTTTGATAGGTAAAGAAACTTGAAGATTGGGTCAATGTCATTTTGAGCGCTTTCATAAAAGAAAGCCCTGGTCATTGGAAAACACTACTTTTTATCCCAGGCCAGCCTTTCCCATCTCTCATTAAAAAAAAAGAAATATATATATATATATATGTATATGTATACATTACCATCAATTTGAAATAATTAACAATTATTAAGTTAAAAAGAAATAACCATTGTTAATATTTCAGCATATTTTTATTTATGTATGTTTGCAGGCAAAAATATATTTATGCATATTAAATAAAACCAAGATATGATGTTATCTTGTTTCATATACTTTATTTAATATAAAAATACAAAAATTATATTTACATGTCCTTAAGCATTCTTTGAATATACAATGTTACATTTTAGTGGTAAGATAGAATCCTCAGCAGTCAATATACTCTAACTACTGAGTCATTTTTATTTTTTATTTGAAATAATTAAGCTTTTATTTCTCAGTATTTATATAATGCTTCAGGAGAAATTATTATACATACATTTTGTTGACATTTTTGATAATTTCTTCTAAAAATAGAATTATTTTACTACAGTTAGTGTAAAAGTTATAAATGTATTTAATATTAACAGCATTTCTACTGAATTACACTGAAAAATCTTACAGCACTATGGTATTTTTATTTTTTCCTTTTAAAATAACTTAATATAGTATTGCCCTGTTATTTAAATTTGACTATTAAAAGTATGGCCCATTTATCGAACACTGATTGCTTGTTTATACTTCTTCTGATGGTTACTTTTCTTGGCCCAAGTCTCCATCTTCCAGGGGATTATTCTAGTTTCGTGTTCATTGCACAGCTCCTTTTACATTCAGAGTTTACTATTAACTCTTTAAGTTGTAGCTACACAATTATAATCACAAGATACCACCTACTTAATGAAAAAAAGACATGAAAATTTTCAGAAGGCAACAGTACGTCATAAAATGAAGTAAAAACAATAGAAAATAATAGCATTAAATAATGCACTAATTATATAGTAATGGTACTGAACGTATACAATTGAAGGAACTCTTACTACAAAAACAGTGTTACAGGAATTCACATATTAACAATTAAGACCTGTGGGAGAAAGGTGTTGGTGGTGTTTTGTGAGAAAGGTGTTTTCAGAGGAGGAAGCGCGGGATTAGCAAAGTTAAATAAGAGTCACATGACTCACGTGGAGGGAGCGAGGGGTTGGCTTCAGGGTCTCCTTGGCACTGTGGTGACGTTCTCAGTTCTTGCGCTTTCTGCAGCCTGGTCACCGCAACGCCGTAAAAATATTCTGGGACAGCTATACCGATCAAGTTCAAGGACCCCTGTAGGAACTGGCACAGCCTCTGCTAGGGTCCTGATCACCAAACTTCCGCTGAGGAGTCTAGGCCTCTTCACGCCTGTCCCTCCTCCACATCCATGAGTAATTCACACCAAGGCTAGAAAAGTCACCAGAACCAGTGAGGTAGAACTGCACCCTCTAATAAAATGTATCATGAATAATCTTGGATGAGTTTTTGAAGTTATTTTCATTTTGACTCAGGGATGCAACGTATACATGTAATCAGCAAGAAGTCTTCATCACGTATGGAGTGTCCCTGGTTTTAGAGGCCTTCTTATTAAAATAAAGCTCTTAATGGATTCTCACAGTCATAAAGACAGGCTCCAGTTGTGCAAAACCCCGGGGCCATGCGAATTTCATGGTTCCCAAGCCCAGGTTCTGCAGAGGGGTGTGAGGCCATTCCGGGAAAGCTGACATTAGAATCATAGCTGGCGTGTTCAAATTACAGCGTCTTGCTGTTACCATTTCCTTTACAGTTGCGAGAAAGCAGACGTGGAGAACAGACACCCCGTGGTTCAAACGCAACGTTTCAAAAGCAGTTACTTGGGATGTGTCTCTCTGCTTAAATTAAATTGCTTCAGGAATTCTTCCTCTTTGTAACTTTGACTGCTTTTAGTGGAAAGGCTAAAGGCCGTTTGCATCTGAGACATCATTCTCAGGTGAGCGCATCCCCTTTTCCAGACACCAGAAGACAAAAGATTGAAGCACACCCTGGGGCGAGGGGTGCCCGAACCAGCTGAAAAATCTGGAACTAAACGCTGACTTCCCTCTGTTCCTGTCTTCTGTGGTTGGGTCAGGAGCTGAACTGCAGCTCAAGTATTGCTCCTTGTCAGCAAAGGGCAAGTCTGGGCCACCGTGGCAAATTCAAATTCTGTAGGTACAAGCCATTTTAAATCAATTCCTGCAGCTCAATGTCACTTTCTCACAGTCATTTATGCAGTAAACATTTACCGAGCGTTTGCGATGTGCCAGACAGGCATCTTGTCCATGGTTCTGACCGCAAATCTGGAAACACACGGAAAAATATTTTCAGACGTCTGTATTGGCTGCTCAGTTTGCTTCTAGAAATTTCTTCTAAAGAAATGCCAGAGATGCACCTGAAAATTGATGACAAGGATCAAAGAGTTCTTTATTTTGAAATAAAACTGTTTTTTGAAAAATAAATATCACACACAAAGTTAGCAAGTGGTTTGGTAGCTACTACGTTAAATCAAATAGTTGATTTGGTTAGCCAAGTTGGTAACATTTGAGCTATTAGAGTTTGTTTGTAGTAGAAGTTTATAATCTCTGAGTTCTCTTTTAGAGCCATTGGAAATGGAGCCATATTTATTATTTCTCCATATAAAAGAAAGTAGTCTTGATTCTACTGAGAATTATTTTGTGTATTTTTTTTACATTCCATAAACTTGAGGATTTTTGGGCGGGGACTGCTTACTTGTCTCTTGACCATGACCATCTCTGTTTCCAAGGATTCCCCAGTCTTTTTATACAGCTCATTCCTCATTAAAAGCACGACATCAACGTAAATAAAATCAGTGACAGTTTTGCTTCAAAACTGATGCAGTCCTACTTTTGTTTTCCCAGTTAAGACAATAAGCACTTCTCATAAAAGGTTTTGATAGACGTAGATTATAGAAATCTCTTTACTACGTTAAGATTTCTCAGTACATAATCTCCTGGAGTTTTAAGGTAAGATTAAGTAAGGAGGGAAAAGAACATAAATCTTAACTATTTTTGCATTATTTAATTTTTAAAAACCCTGTTTTGTAGCAAAGTCTGCTCAAGTTACACTTAGTGACATCCACACTAAAGCTAACTTAGTTGAATTTATAATAGCTCTGGATAATTTTTCTAGTAAATGTGTTCAGTACTTCTTTGAGAAGCCAATTTAAAAAAAAAGAAACATTCCTTTTCGAAGAAAAGCTTTGATAAAATGAACAGTTCACACATTCTAAAGTCTTTGTCTTGATACTTGCTTTACACAGACCAAGTCGGACCAATTCCTGACGCGAGGGCCAGTCCTCAACGTGCGAGCTCCTGATCTCTCACTATCTCTTGTTTCTGAACAAGGATTTCAGCCTTTTTCTAGAGCTTGTAAACCCTGCTCCCCGGCCTGGAAGTCCTCAGTCTCACCACGCCGCCAGGGACTTTGCAAACTTCTTGTTTCTCTCCATTTCTCCTGTGTCAGGAACAAACCTAATTTCCTATTTCAGGAAAACTTCACTTTGTTTATAAATCCAGGGGCCTAATGTGGACATGTACGTACACACACAGAAGCACATACACACATGGACATGGACATATGATCACACGAACACACACACATATGTAACGTATGTGTATGCACAGCTGATACTGCCCTAGAAGGGTTCTTCATCCAAACTCGAAACTCTATTTTACTGGCTATCTGACTTGAATTTTAGAACTAGTGTCCATATGGAAATAATGTAATAAATGATGTGTACTCTAAAATTGTTGGAGGTACATATTGCTTTCAGACATATTAGAGCACTTTAGTGAGCAGGCTAAAATGTCCAAACTGGGGGAAACCACTAGGGTTCTGCTCTTGGATTCTTGAGCAAGAGTTTTTCTTTGCTCTCTTACTTTATTGCATAAAGCTTCTGCTTGCTTTAAATAATATTTTTATTTAAAAACTGCTATTCTCTACATCTGAACACATAATAATGGAATCAAGTCCTAGCAGCATGACGACGGGTTGTCTTACTCTGCATAAAAATGAATCTCAATATAAAGGGATTTTTATGGATTTGGTAAATACAAGATTCATACTACTTTTTAGAGGCTTAGCTTCTTGTTCTGTGGCAGATTAAAAACCTTAAGCCGCTCTGAATGGATGAATGGGAAGCAAATAGGGACATAAGGTCCTATCCCGTGCAAGTCACACTCCATCTTGATTTTTGAAGACGTGACTCAGTGAAATAACGTTCCTACTGCCCTTTGTTTTCTGAACTCAGAAATGGGAACAATATGAAAATATGCATGACATGACTCCGATTGGTGTGACATTTACACTGGTAAATGACATCATTTAGTTGAAGAGATTTTGAAGGGTGAAATGTCCCAAAGTGGCAGAGATCGTAAACAAAGGTGTTTCTAGCCTCTACGACTCCAAACCCTTCTGGTTTTTTTCCATAACACACTCCTGTGCTAAACAGATAGGAAGAAATTGTAGTCTGTACCAAGCATCACGTGCAATGAATCAGGTGTGCTGGGCTTCAGTTTTTCCATTTGTAAGAGTATACTTTCAATTACTGTCACAAAATACCAGAGATTGGCACTTTTGAGTGAAAAATTTTTTGCTCACACTGTATAGATTGAAGTTTGAGAATCTGACCCAATGGATTTCCTCTCTGGGGGGGACTAATGGCAGATGGTATGATGGAGGAATCATGTTTAAATGAGAGAAAGAGATCATATGGCAAGACAGGAAGCCAGACAGCAGTGAGGGGCCAATATTGTGCTTTTATTACGGCTCTCTCATGAGCACTACTCATGCTCCCAGGAAAACTACATTAATTACTTCTGAGAGCAGCACACACTATGGCCAGCTATCTTGCAGTAGACTCGACACGAAGTCTCTAAGTTCCAGCTGACCTAGAACTCACGGCAACACTCCTGCCTCAACCTTCTGAGTGCTGCAATGACAAGCATGCAATACCACACCCAGATAATCTGACAGTTGGAGAACAGACTCAGTCCTATGCTTCCTAGACAAACACTAATCACTGAGCTACACCTCTACCCCTACACCCCTCCTCCTAAAGGTCTTACCACCACCTAAAAACACCATCCTAAGAACCATGCTTCCAACTAATAAACTTTGTGCTCAAACCATATGCAAACAATAACACCATTTTTGAGCCTACATTCTTTTTCAGACCACTGTATGTCTTCTAATTACTCCATATTTCTGGTGAAATGCCTGATCAACCTCAAAGAATCCTTCAGTATTTACAGAGATGGTTGTTAGCACTGATTTCATAGAGAATTGTTTCTGGTGACGTCGTGACTATTTGAATGAGAAGGTAGACATGGCTGAAAGATAGCTGAGACCAAGGCTCCTTAGTCAATAATGGCTTTCCTAGGCCAGGCTTCCCATTTGGAAGGCCGCACCCACCAGCAGATTTTGAGGGATAACTTCATAGTTCCCTGACATGATATCCACTGTGGCATCCAAAGCTGTGGTGTGGAAAGATTTCCAAAGGGAGGGATGGAAATTACAAAGAAAAATAATATATCTTCATCAGTGGAGTTCAGGAAGCAACATCAGCCCTACAAGATGGCCCTGATGAACCTCGTGACAGCTGCCTCTCAGCCCTCAGCGGTACTACATCAAGACTCTGAACACACCTTAAACAGCCTGAACAGCTCAGGTGAAAGTCTTCTTTAAGACAGAGAGAAGGAGGAAATCAGCAGAATTTTGTGTAATAATGATTAATAATAATAATAATAATAATGGCTAGAATTTATTGATCACCTTCTATGTGCCAATCCTTATGATGAATTCTTTGCAAATAATATTATTTAACATTTCAAAAGCTGCAGAAGTAATTTCCTTGCATTTTACATATGAGAAAACTGAGAGCTAGGTTTTAGAAAGATAAAGTCAGTTACCAAAAGATATGTTTATAAAAACAGATCCTTCTGATTATGATGCTTAGGAGACTTTATTTTTATCACAAGTGGTAAACTATTATTTGGCTAAAAGACAGATTTATTTAATAAAGTACCTACCTCTTTACTTCCCTCATTTTATTTATTGTTTCCATGGAGACCTGAAGTCTTTCCTTAACAGCCCAGATTGGGGTAATCAAAAATGTTAATGTGCAAGATCTCTCTGGCAGCAATGCAGAACGGCGGGGTGGGTGGGGGATGGGACTCCTTCTTATACTTGGGGACAACGTCCTGTACTCACAACTACAATCCTGCTTCCAAGAACCAGAAGAAGAAAAGTCAGCAGGAGGGTTGGAAACAGTAGAAGTGCCACAACTATCTTACACTTTTCCTTCACCCTTCCTTAGTCGTCCTCCCTTCCAAATACATTTTTCTAAAAATGAGCAAAAATAGGTCTCCTGTTTTTACATAGCATTAAAACACCAAACTCCTAAATATGGAAGGTTCATACTGTTTGAAACAGGATTTTCATTATACTTTTTTATAGAATCCCATAAAACGTAACAAGCAAGAAAATATATTCAGGGACATTCATCATAACATTGCATATAAGAACATAAAACACAAAAATACAATGCATGCCTAATAACTGGGATATGGTTAAACAATTGCATCACATTTATAGTTTGGAACACAATCACTAAACGTTATAGAAGTAATATCTACTGATATGGGAAAATGATTCATGCTTGCTAAAAAAAAAGCAAGAAACTTGTAGGAATGAAATAATTTGTTTTCATTAACTGAGCACAGACACTGAAATGTCTATGGTAACGATATTTGGGTCTGAGATTATTATTAGGAGCGTATGTTTTCACGTGTGCATGCACATTTTCTTAATTTTATAGGCGCCTCGAACTGACTCTGAATGGCATTAAAAAACACAATTTGAATGACATTAGTATTTTCTTATTGCTGTCAAATAATCACTAATTCAATGGTTCAAAACAACATGAATTTATTATTTTCTAAACATGGAGGTAGGATGTCCAGCAAAGATCTCAGCAGACTAAAATCAAGGTGTTGTCTGGATTCCCTTCTGAAATCTCCAGCGGAGAATTTATTTCCTCTTCTTTTCCAGTTTTTAAACACCGTGTTTAGACTCTTGTTCTAATTGGTATTGAATTGAATGAATACCTTTTCCTCTCTGAGTTCTACTAGTAGCTACAATTAATTTTAATTTTAAATTTTTTTCCTAGATTGTCTGAAATTAGATTCTCCACCCTTTTCAACAAAGTCATTGTGTACTTTACTTTTCTTCTAAATCTCAATTCTGCCGTATCTGCATCACCATTTTCTCAGATTGAACAAAAGTGTGCTTTTCTAACCCGGATAGTCATTCTCACTGCTATTTATAATTCTTACAATATTAGAGACTGAACAATTCTTCATGACTTTATTACACATTATTGTTCCTTACACCTTATTTTGTCATGAGTTTTTTTTAATTGAAAGAAATTATGACAGTTACACTAAGTTATAAATTCATTTGGTTTGAGTGTTGCCTAGGGGATTAGTAAAACATTTTTACACACGTCTGGGTAGGTCATGGAGGCGCATTGTTGGGCACTACATCTTATCGCCAGTCCCTTCCTCTCTGATGCTGTTTCCCTTCTCTGATGTCCGGCCACCATGAAGTGAGAAGCACCGCTCCATTGGGCCTCTCCGCCATGAACTTTCTCCACTGGAGTCAGCTGACCCTGCCTGAACTGAACCTTCTGAAGCCATGAGCCATTTTAAATCTCTCCACCTGCAAGTTGCAGGTGCCAGGTGTGTTGTCCAAGGGAAAGCTGACTGATATTGATATGATTCATTATTTTTCAATGAAAGATTTAAGAGTAGTAAACTGCCTGATCCCTTGGGCATCAGAAAATATTCTTTCACTCTAGAACAGATTCAAATTAATTCCTTTCCCACTTGGAAGATGCTTTCACTTTGGCTTCTGTCTCTTTTCTTGTTGCTAAGAATCAAAGTGTTACAATTATCACTGTGGGATTTTTGGACAGATACTCTGTTTCTTTTTATAAAACATTCTAAATTATCTGTGTTATATGTACTATAGTTTCACAGTAATGAACATGGTTTGGATATTCATGGTTTCATAAATGCTCAGCACATAACTTGAATTTTCTACTTGAATGGATTTCTCCATTGCCAAAATTGCTTGACTTACTATCAACTTAAATGTTACCTCTTTTTGGCTCAGTTTTCTTCAAAAAAATTCTCAATCAATCTTTAGTATTCTTTAACATTTTTGTGTATTTTCTATACAGTAATCTCACTGACTTGTCTTCTGAGTTACTTTCTCAGTTGTATCCAACAAATTATTCTTCACATCTATTGAAAATTTTTAGAGAAAATCGTTATATATTTAATTTATAAAACTTCCACTTGATTCTTTCTCCTTGTTGCATCTTCTTGCTTCTCCTTCATCTAAATACTTATGTTTTGGGCCAAAACCCGAGGAAGCTGGAAATATATACTTCAGCTTTTGGTAGAAGCAAAAATAAAGATCCCCACTACCAGCTGTGCTACGGTGGAATTCAATTCCTGTTCCTTTCCAAATCAAAGATTTTGAAAACAACAACAACAATAAAAACTGAAGCTCAAACTTAATTGTCAAACACGGTTCCAGGTTACCATTAACTATGAACTATGTAATATGCCTCCCTGCTTCTGACCCACAGACATTGTACTCTTATTTTTAAGTGTACATAGGTTCTTCAAGAATTATATATTAATGATTTGTATGCATTCTGTATACATATGGTGTCTATTCTATAATTACCAAAAGGTGCATAAAGATGGTAGAGAATTTTAAACTGTACTAAATACAGATCAAAAAGATACAACTTGTATAACAGTAATAGTAAAAACTTACATTTACTAAGAAATGAATATTCCAAGCTAGACATTAATGAAGTTATTTACTTGATTCTGCCAGCTGTATGGAGTATGTGCTAATATTATCTCCCAATTAAAAATAAAAAATGGAAGTACCCACTGTTGACGTGACCTGCTCAGGATAGATGTATATTACTGTCACTCATTACATATAAGTTATTGGCATAAAGAACATTGTCTTGGAAGAGATTCATTGAGGGGGGTGGGAATATAGGCTCCTAAATTGTCCCCAATAAATCCACAGGACTTTTGTCACAATAAAAAGCAGCAATGTAACTATTTTAATATGCCTTTGAAATACAAATGATGCCTTCTTCCAGTAGGCCTTTCCCAGTTAGATAACATTACCCTGATGAAGTCAGAAAAGGGCCAAATTGTCTGCAGGACGGGTAGGAAGTCTGGCAATGGAGGATTAAGATTTCTCAACGATAAGAAGACAAATTCAGGAATCAGGGACCCAGGTGACCTCCCTTATCACCTGGCTACAGCTGACCCCATTCTAGTCTCAAAATTGCTTGGCCACCTGTTCTGGTCCACGCATCTGATTTGACACACTTATCCCAATATGTAGTTAGGCAACCATATTTCTATATACTTTAGTTTTGAAGTTTCTATGGTGATGAATGTTATTTAAAGTATGAAAAAAGACCACTCTGTATTGTTAGCTGATGCATATTTCTAATTACTGTGATGCTTCTGCTCATTAAGAGCCATATAAATCTCCATTGCATTGGTTCTGTTGTGGGGCATGGGAAGAAATGAGAGAGAAATTGGGTATATACAGGATATGTTTAAAAAGCCACACAGAAATGTGCAATTGTTAAAAAGTACAAGCTGAGAAAACAGTGAGACATTTGAAAAAGGGTAGGGTGGGTGTCCAAGGTGATAATCATGTGGATGAATCTTTTATTAGTGGCTGCCAATGTCAGGCAGGGAACCCCTTTAGAGTTTGCTCTGTCTGGAGAGGCCTGAACCAGGACAGGATGGAAACAAATTCTAGAAACTGGTCCAGGAGTGAGCAGCAAGGTATTGAATGAAATTCCACCTCAGGTTTATGGTGATCTCTTTAACAGCAATGCAGAAGGTGTGCTCTTTATGAAATATATTCGGTATACACAATAGCTATCATAAATTGCATTTAAATGTGTTCTCCAAATTTTGTGTCATTGTCCACTCATCTCTCCCTTTGTGTCCTGTGTCATTTTTGTCCAACCCTGACGTGACCGTTGAAGAGATTATGTCAACTTGAGGGAATCAGGAACCACACCTGAATTAGGGTTTGGGAACCATGCCTAGATTGGGAATTGAGAACCAGCCTGGATTAGAATCTGAGTGACTTGTGGGCCAGCCAATGAATGAAGAAGACCCACCCAGACGTGGGAGGGCCAACTGGAACTCCAATGGTGTAAAAGGAAGGAAGAGGGAAGATTGTCACAGCTTCTTCCTCTGGGAAAGCGCTCGCCTTCGCGATTGCCTATGGACGCTGACTTGCTACGTGCTGCAGATCTTCAGAACAGATTCGCTCCAATCTCAACTTGTGCCTGTTGTCGCTGTTCTTCAATCGCCAACCGTCGGGTTTCAGTCTTCACCATTGTTCTTTGAACAACAGAGATCTGCAGCTGATTCTCACCTCACCGGCTGTCCTGCAGTCCTGGACAGGAGATCTACTTCACCACTGAGCAGCCATCTTGCACTATCTCTATCCTCGGATTTGTAAGCCTTCCTAATAGATCCTTTCTGTTCTAAAATCTGTAAATTTTGCCTTTGAAAGAACCCAAACTAATACACCTTGTAAGACTTCTTAGCAAAAAATTGTGCATCAGAAATTAAGCAATGATCCTTTCTAAAAAACCCAAAGTGGTACGTTACCACCAGAAATAAAAGCAACTTCAAAGACATGGTGCATAGGTCTCCTTCTTTTAAATGCTACTCAGTAGAGAAAATGCATGTATGTATTTCCCAAGACCAGAAAAAAATCAGAATGTACCCACTTTTCCTAAATCTTTCCAAAATTTTTTCATTCTTAATTCAAACGTAAAATTTTAATGTCGTGATGTTGATTTGTATCAAACTGACACAAGGTGTGCATTTTTCTGGTGGGGATCTGTGGGGGGAAAAAGCATTTCTGCAAAAAGGGAGAGGAAAGAGAGAAAGTAAAATTAAGTAGGTTTAGAAGAGTTATAAAATAATTCATCATAGTATTAGTAACTCTCAACTTATGATGAACTCTAATTACGCTTGCAGTGTGGACTGTCAGCAAGACACTATTAAAATACTTCAAGCCACTGTCTCTCTGAAGTTCCTATTACGGTTTTCAAAGAAGCTTTCCAATCTGTCAGGTTTATCTCAGACAACTCAGAAGTTGATTTTTATGTCACTATAAATGATTTTTACAGTTGTCATAAAATCAGAAACATAGTAAGCGCGATACTATAACTGCATGGGTCCTAATTAAGGTGTTCCACAGAGTGATTTTAAATAAATGACAGTTTCTGTATCATTACTTTCCTTCTTTGATTTTTCTCTAAGAAAAAAAAAAGGTGTTCATGAGGCTACGCATTCATATATATTTTCAAATATCAAGGGAAAAAGGTTGGCTGGGCTGGATCTGACACATACCGAATTAAATGAATGCCAAGGCAATTAAAAGGGCTGTCAACATTGTTTATGAAAATGGTAGAAACAGAAAGCACAAAGTGAATTGTGCAGAGGCTTAGAGTCAACTATTCAAATGTCTGCATTTTTTTTTTTTTGCATCAGCACCGGAACTTCGCTAGAATGTCATTTGTAATGGTAATGGTGAGCCTGTCTTGGACCCTACAGAAGGCATTGCGTACTCTAAAGTGTGAGAAGGGCTTTATTATTTCCTTTATAGTTCATAGAAAGTCCTGTGAACACTCGGAACTCAGGATATCAGCATTACTAATGTTGCCAGAAATCATGAGCTCTTTTCTCCCTTCATACTGTCCCAGTAGGTGGCCAATCAGGCGTAGCATAAATAATTGCTATGCTTTGGGTTTCTGAAGAGCTCAATTTTAAAAAAAGTTCTTATTTAGACTTATTCAAATAACTTTACTTTTGCCCAGTGCTGACAAATGGATCTATGGTAGGCTATTTGGAGCAACACAAATCAAACGCGGCCTAACTCTTTTCACTGAAAATTCATCACTCAGGAGAAATACGCTCATGGTATTTTGGATCCAGCAAATATTTCTATGTAATAATGAAAAAACAAGCGTGACCACAAAGATTTAAATTATGTGTGTGTGTGTGTGGGGGGGTGGGTTAGTGGTGATGGTCGTAGTGGTGTTCAGTATGTGTGCATGTTATGTGCATATGTGTGTGTTATTTTTTCCACATGTATACACACACACACACACACACACACACACACACACACACATATATATATATATATATATATATATATATATATATATATATATATATATGCAATACACAATGTTTATTTGGGCTTGAGTATCTTGCGCTCATATGTATCACATCAACATTACAGTCCCTTCCCTTCCTCTTTTTTGGCCCTCCCGCACCCTCCTCACCCCAAGCCCCCACCTCCCACTATCACACCCATTTGGTTCTATAGAATAACTGTATTCTGGGTTTCTCATATTAAAGAAACTGTGGTGTTTAATCTTCTGCCTCTGACGCACTTCACAGAGCATGACGGTCCCAAGTTGCATTCATTTACCTACAAAGCTTCAAATCTATCTGTCTTTATGGAACAGTAATACTCCATTATGTACCACAATGTTTGTATCCATGGGGAGGACGTGTGTGTTATTAAGGATTGAACTCAAGACCTTTTCAGTGAGCTACATCCCCGATTCTTTTTAATCTTAATTTTTTTGGTTTCATTTTGAGACAAGATCCCTCTAAGTTGCCATGGCTGGCCTTGAACTTGTGGTTTCCATCCTCAGTCTAAGCTTTGCTTTCAACTTGCTTCTTGCAGTGCAGTGTGGGTGGTTGTCTGTCCGGCTGGCTCACTCTGGCCAGCTCTCTGGGCAGCTCTCCATATCTGCTGTCTGCCCCAGCCACTTTCTCCCATCAAGGCTGTTTTCTGCTGATGAAGTCTGCAGAGTCGGGTGCCTGAATACAGTCTCCAGCCCTCGAAGGAAAGAAAATACAGTCACACATGACGCTGAATTCCAATAAAAGGAGAGCAGCACTCTTGATTTTATTTCTCCCTCCAGGGAGGTGAGCATCTTACCTCAGATTAAAGGAGGTGACCTCATCCTGTAGCCTTTGTTTAGAAAACTCAGGAAATAAATGTGGTCAGAGGTTACCGATATTCGTGTCATAAAATGAGTAAGTGCACACACTTACGGATGGAATGTGTGTCGTAAAAACAGCCACTGTTCTTGGAGCCAGGACACCTAAGTTCTTGCCTTAACCCTGTCGTTGTTATCTTCCTGAAGGACTACAGAATTCCCCAATCCAGATTCTCTGAATAAAATTACGTGGGTTGGATTAGATGATGGCTCCTTTTTCTTCCCTGTTGCAATATGCCCTGCTCAGACTCTGTTCTTAGGTTAGATAAACCTAAGTGTGTGGAACATACAGCTAAATGTTATGAGCTGATAAAAACTAAAAAGATGGCTAAAACTTTGTGGAGTCTGCCATCCCGCGAAAGGGAACATGCATACAGAAGGAAGGAAACAGGAAAAAAGAAAGAAAAGAAATTAAGAAAGGAAGAAAGAATGAAAGAAAGGAAGGAAGGAAGGAAGGGAGGGAGGGAGGGAGGGAGGGAGAGAGGGAGGGAGGGAGGGAGGGAGGGAGAGAGGAAGGGAGGGGCTGGGGACATAGCTCAGTCATTACCTGCTCAGCACCACAAAAGCCAGGAGTGGTGGCACACACCAGCATCCCAGCACGTGGGAGGCTGGGGCAGGAAAACCACAGTGTGTTCAAGGCCAGTCTGGACAACATAAGTTCAAGACCATCCTGATTACAGAGTGAGGACTTGTCAAAAAAAAGAAGGAAAGGAAAAAAAGAGAAAAGAAAACTAGAAGAAAATCAGAAATGGCCATGGCAGTTCGATGTTAGATGGTGACAGCAGTACTTTGCCTGCGTAGAGGGGAGTGGGACACACCTGAGACCAGGATTGGGACACGCAGGGGAGGCTGGATGTAACATGAGAACAGAGAAACGGGGCATAGGAGGAACAGCCCTGGCTTCTAGACTGAGGGAAGCCTTACCATTCCTTTCCCTCCAACACGTTCACCTCAGTGTGGAAAGTCACCTAACTTTGGGGACACATCCCCTCAGGATGAAGCTACTAACAAAAACCTCTGAACTGCTGCTTGGAGCAGGCCAGCAAACAGGGACCTCACCAGGACCAGGCTGACCACGCTGCAGGAGGATGGTCTACGCGCTCTTTCCCTATGGGATTCTCTCTGAATGTAAATACACAAATAGCCGTGAGCCTGGTGTGTGGGGGCTCAGGATCCCACAAGGCACAGCATCTCCATCCTTCCTATTTTAGGTTTATACTAACATCTTAGGCTGCTTCTTGGAAATGTTGCAACATTTGGGCAAACAAAAGCTCATTGTCATGTGCCGAGGGAAACTATAGGAGAAGCAATATAGTGGATATTGAAAAATTGGTTTTTGTCACAAGGTTATCAGACAGATAAACATCTGTCTCTTGGCACTGGGTTTGGATTATCCACCACATGACTGTCTCTGCCTTCTGTTATTACCAGACTTTCTGCTTCTCCTCCCCCTAACCAACACAGGGCCAAAAAGTCCCTGAAAGTTGATACATTTGATTTTACATCATTTAACGCATCCTGCCTGGGCTTTGACCTCTGTTTACGGTGTCCACTTGTCTGTATTTGTTCTCTCTCTCTGACTTTGAATTAGCTCCAACCCAGGGAACTTATCTAGAAGTTCCTTCTAAGAAGGGAATTCTTCTGGGGGAATTTTAGGGACTTGTTTTGTTTTGTTTTCTCTCTGTATTAATTCCTATCTTGTTGTAAAATAGTTTTTTATGAAAGAAGGATCAAATATGGCCTTCCCATCTCATCCTTGTTTTTCTCTCTTCTCCAAATGATAACTGAGTACAATATATCACGAATACTTTCTTAGATCCAGGAAGATATAAACGCATCTGAAAAAACAGATTTTGTCTTTAAGAATCTTAAAATCTCAAAAGATAACCAAAGTAAGTCAAAATAACTTGATAAACATTGTATAATAAATGTCTTCTACTGACTTCTTTGAAAAATGGTCAACTTCTCTAAGCATGGGTACTCTGTATTTATTTTGATTATTTGGAGTAGATTGGACTTCCAGCTGACCTGTATTTTTTCTATCAAACTCAGTTTTAACTAAGAAAGGTTTTTTCATTATTGAAGAATTTAAGATCATGTCATTGAAGTTCAGAAGGCAATTTAGAAAAGGAATTTGCAAAATTATTTTTAATAATGACCATAGTTAGGAGAAGTGCATAGCTTTCTGAGAGAGTTTTGAAGAAAACAACGTCAATGCATGTTATAATCCTTTGTAAGAATACAGAAGAAATGAACAGAAGAGTTCATTTTACTTAATATTAGTAGGTAGAAGAAAAAAGGAATAAGGAAAATGAGAGAGACAGGGAGAAGGATGAAGAAGCTTTTATGTCAAAATTCAAAAGTAGAAATACAATGATCTTTCAGACAAAATTACTTCACTTCTAATTAATCTCCCTAAGTGATATTTAAATGTGATAGTGCAGCCTTTCTTATTATAAAAAAAGAAGCTATATTTTCAGCTCCCATCAAAACTATTTGTTGAACGTGATCAACAGAATCACGCATGGCTGAAACTCAAATGCGGACTCATTTGAGGCCTTGCTGATGACTGTCTCACACTCCAATGGCAACAGGTCTCTGCTCTGTAAGAGATTTTGTAGAGCCAGAAAACTTTTTGAAATGTGCAGGTTAATGGAGGGACTTTATCTTTGTATTGTAGTGCTCTGTATTCCAAGATACTGACAGCATCAACATCCACAAACAAGACAAATGCCTATGAGCAGAAAAGTCATCCCAACCAAAAATAGAACAGATCTCAGCCCAAAGGATCAACAGATTTAGTGCCATTTGGCAAACACCAACTCTGCTCTGTGAAAATACAATTTACTAAAGAAAATGCTTAGGCGCTCATTGAGGTTTCTCAAGTTTATGTTGCAAAGAAGATAAACCCAGAGATGAAGATTTGAGCTACTTGGGAAGATTTAAATAATGATCCACATTAGCTGGTGAACACATGCTGACGTGTATAGTATAGACAGTAATACGCAAACTCTAGTGGGAAATCCATAGAGTCCAGATCTGTGATGAATGCCAGATGAAAGAGAAGAAATTGGAGAAGGCCTTTGAGGATTAGTCTGGATTTGGGTAAATTGAAGGGAGAAGAAAACAAGAGAAGCAGGTTGATCACCCAGGATCACTGAGCAGCCCAGAGTTCACAGGGTGTTAGCTGGAGATAAGGGCGCTTAACAGAGACCCGATTGTGAAGGGCTTTGATGACTAAACCAAGGAATTTGGAATTTTTCCATGAACCTCGGACAGTGCTAAGAAATCGTTCTTTCAAAATTTTTACGGAGACTATTTTCTATTCCTCAACGTAACTATTTGGCACTCTTACCAGTGTCTGTTTCTTGTCAGAAATTGGTGATTTGAAGAGGCATGGGGAGAGGGTTTAAGAGAAAGCGAGTCTGATCCCCCAGGGGGGATGCAGGTGTAAAGAAAGAAATCAGAGGTAGAGGGGAGACCAGAGGCCAGACCAGACGTCTACTTGGGAGGTCTGAGTTCTGAGGTGGCAGTAGGAACGGGCAGAGAGAACATCTAGGAAGATGCGGTGCTCGGGCTTGGGGGCTAAGCAGCTGTATTGGGTAAAAGAGAAAGGAGCAAGCAACCACTGAGGTTCAAATTTGGGGGGAAAAGTTACGTTGAAAGGAAGAGTCATTCTGAAAAACATGTCCATCTTCACTCATAATATATTCCAACAGTATCCAACAGAAATCTAACATGAGCCACATAAGATATCTTAAACTTTCCAGTAGCTACCTAGTTTCATTTGTTCCTGTCAGCATTCATATTGAGGTGTGTTCCCCAAGATTATGGTACTGAGAGGTGGAGATGTCTTCCAGAGACATTGTGGGGCATAAAGATTCCTCTTTATCTAGAAGAAATTATGAGCTTTCTACAAGGGTGTGTTAATGACTGCAAGAATGGATTGCTGTAAAGTGCATTTGGCTTCCCTAGTCAGCTGTCTGACCTCCTCTTTCACTGTAGGGTCTCCTCTGCATGCCTGGAACAGCGTGAGACCGCATCATAAGCCAAGCAGATGCTCTTGGACTTCTAGGACCATGAATTAAATAGAATCTCTTTTCTTTGTAAGTTACCCAGCATCAAGCATTTTGTCACAGCAACGGATCATAAGACATCACATTAAAAATTATTAAAAGAAATAGACTTCTTGTTTTAACATTTCATTTAACCTGATATGAAATATCATCACTTTAGCATGCAGTTAATATAAACAATTATTCACAAGACACTTTAAATTCCTTTTCTCGTAGTAGACCGTTGGAACCTAGCAAATGGTTCACATTTATGCATATCTCATTTCGTCCAGCCAGACCTCAAGTGCTCAAAGACCCCAGCATGCCTGCGGCTACTCCATTGGAAAGCGTACCTCTAGACGATATAAATTGTGTCAGAGAGCTTGAACATGCCCTAGCTAGTATGCCCCACTTTAGGCATCTCACGGATCAAATTACGAAAGTGATACTTGGGGGTGGGGGTGGGGGAGACACGTGTCTCAGGGTGAGTATGTGTGGACATGTGTGGACGCTGCATACAAACATGGAAGCATGAGTGTGTGTGTGCATATGTGTGTCACCAACACGGCTCCACCACACTCTTGACTGAGAAGAATCCCAGAGAATAGAACTCCGGGAGGCATTTCTTCAGCGTTGCTCATGAATAGGCTTTGATTTCATCTGATAAATTTATTGCTGCTCTCTGCTTGTCAATATCTTCTTTTTGTGTGAAAGAAACATCTATGGAGAATTTCCTAAACCATCCATCCTTTTGCCCCGTCAGAGACCACGTAGCCTGTAGCCTGCAACTTTCAAGTACTCGAACAGTCCACTTTGGAAAACAAAAGCAAAAAGGCAGCGTGGAGACTTTGAGTGTTTAGGCAAAGCCCATCCCGCCGTGTCCTCACGCCAGCACCAGCACCTCTGTGAACTTCCATCGCCCTCCTGCCTTGGAAGGCATTCTGCTCTCAGAATTCAGAATTGCTGCCTGTGTGAGCCAGAATCCCAGCAGGTGGAAATTGTGGGCCACAGCACCTGGATGCTGTGGCTAACTGGCTTTCATCGAATTGGTTTTTGCCTTGGGCCAGGCTCATCGATCACCATGCAGCCTCTAGGATGCTGTTAGTGGCACTTCATGCACTCTACCTGGAGCGGAGGGACAGGTTTCTCTTTTTATCACAGTCCTGGAATAGCTGGGCTCCTTCAGAGAAATAATCAGGAAATTGAGATTCATTTCCATTTTCTATTTATATTTGTCCAACCTGCCAGGAATCTGAGAGCCAAGTTTACGTTCTGC
Source organism: Ctenodactylus gundi (assembly GCA_004027205.1). Classification (NCBI taxonomy): domain Eukaryota; kingdom Metazoa; phylum Chordata; class Mammalia; order Rodentia; family Ctenodactylidae; genus Ctenodactylus; species Ctenodactylus gundi. The sequence goes on from PVKB01000658.1 coordinate 212,023, forward strand.
TTCTATTTAATTCATCTGTAGGACACAAATGCATTGTTTTTTGTTAAACTCACTCTTCACTATAACTTGTTTGTAGACTCGATTTTCTGTAGGAATTTCCTCAGGTACTTATTTCATTGTCATTTTTATCATGTTATTCTTCATGTATGACAGAAATTCTAGTATCATTATTTATCTAGAATTCATGTACATCTGTCATCTTTCCATCAATCATCTATTTATGTTTGTATTAATCTATTAGCTGTGTATTTACCTATCATCTATCAATCTTCTCTTTCCCACCTTTCCCTTCTCTCCATAGATGTACAGAGTCATATATTGCTCACACTCTAGTTACATATGTCCCAAGGCAGCCATCATTTTCTTAATTTGCCTATTTCTATACCATAGTTTCTTGTTCTAGAATTAGGCACTTGACTTAGGGCTAGATTATCAAGCCTTTTTCCAACACAATTTGGACTCAGGACTCAGACTCATGTGCCAATGAGAGGAGAGGTTGTAATAATTAACATAGTAACACTTACATAATATTAAGAACAATAGAATGGTAATAATAGCACTACAATATTAACAACAATAAGTGTTATACTAATAGTAACACGTCAAGTAATACAAAACACTTCCGGTAATAGAAAAACGGTGACAGCAACAGTTAATACTAGGAGTGTAACACAAATGTGGCAATTCCTACACTCTACACTGAACAGTTGTCAGCAGTTTAAAAAAAAAACTGTGCTGGAGAGAGAATGAACCCCAAATCTCTACTTGAGGTGTGTTTTTTTCTGAGGTTTAGCTGAATATCTGCATGGCTGAACTTTGGCTGTTTGCTTTGGTTTTGGAGTTCCCAGTAAACCCATCACCTTTTCCAGTGAATATTTTCCTTCCAACCTTAGGGATAAATGAAAAAGTGTCGGGAACTTAAAATTAGAGAGTTGATACCGTGTTAAGACAATTTAGCAAAGACAGTAGAGACAGGTAGGTTTGCGAATATAGCGGTTTTGAAAAGGTTGTCAAGATTTAAGCAGGTAAGACCCAAAACCTATCATTGTTTTTGAACCACTTTTTTACAGATGAATCGTACCAATTATAGATTTTGGCGGACATGGTAGGTTCTGAAGTTTTAACATTGCACAAATAAATATTATTGCAAAATGAGGTTCCCACTGTTTGTAAAACACACTCACTCTCATAAAAACCCACTTCTAATAGCCATAATTTATCTGGAATTGTCTTAGTTTATCCTTTTTATACAGGATTATGACCTAAGGCCAGAACGTAAGAAAGAGTTGTGTCTACTACTTCCTTAGGAAGGTACCATATTTGAACTGGCTTAGAGACCATGCCCCCACTAACCTGGACAGGGTCTTTGTCCCTTAGATATTTTAGCATGCTGATTAGTCTCCCCTAGATTAAATATGAGTTTAAACAAATGGTTTACACTTAGATAATAATACTGTATGAAACGAACCATTAGACTTAAAAACCACAATAATTATAGTGATATTCTCTCACTATAAAGCCTATAAAAACTGATGTGGATGAAATAGCAGATATATACAAAAAAAAACCTTACATCCACACTAGGAACAAATACTCACTGAATGGAAGGTAAAGAGAATTTTCTAGCTAGATTATCTGGATAAACTCATCTGTCCATCTGTCTGTCTTTCTATTTTCTCCCACAAATTTGAATTTATATAAGTTGAATGAAAATGTCTCACAATTGCATTGTACAATGTTACTATAAAACAATTTCTATAACATTTAATGATATTAAACCTTATGCTTGTATTTCATATTTTCTTAATTTGATACTCTATTATAACCATTGCATAGGCTGTTAACAAGAATTGGAAGCAACTTAATGTCAGGGTTTGATAAGATTTTTATGTTCCTCCTTTTTCTCATTGCAGCACTAGAGAAAGGCAAACTAGCAGAACGTCTATCAGGTTAGAATTCCTGGAACTTCCAGAGTAAAAATACCTATAAAACCATACTTCATTCTTATGAATTTTGTGATGTACTTTGAGTTCCAATTTCCAATTGTATTCCCAATGCCTTCTCTTTCATGTGTTGAATAAAATCAAGAATTTCAAATGAAAGTGTTCTAGAATTCTCTTTCACCAGAATTTTCTCCAATGAATTAGATACTTTTTGGCATTACTTCTCACAATTTAAAAATAATTGAACAACTATCTTAAAAGGGCAGTCAGAAACATTCCTTTTTTTTTTTTTTTTAGTTTACATGTGCCAAATAGGAACTTTTTCGCACTCTGAAATTAACCAGTTACCTGAATAATACTTGGGCTGCCTTCTATTTTCTGTTTTGGGATTTATGGATAATATCTTACAAAACATTAATAATACACTGAAATTAATTCTATTTCAGCTTATTTTCTTCAAGCCTAATTCTGGTCTGATATCAAACTCTAGGCTTCCTGAATTTATTTTTCTATGCTTGCTGTCAAACACCAAGAAATTTGTTTTTCTTTAAAAGTTTTTTTTTCATACTACTAACTTTCCTCAGAAAATTTTCCTCAGCAAAATTACTGAACCAGGCAAAAACCAGGGACTTGCATAGTCATAGGGTTAGAATCTATGAGGCTTTTACCTTTTTTATAGTTGAATAACTTTTTCCTTCTGAGTTGATATAAATACTCTTCTAGTTCAAATATATCAGATATTCCTACAAATTTCTCTTCAGTAAATTCCTGGGTTAAAACACCATCTTAGCTCAGATATTACCTTTTTAATAAATTGTCCTTAAGTTTCTCAATAAATATTAGGTTTTCCCTTTGAATTTCAATGATGTTTATTGAACATTCACCACATATTGAATCTCTTCTGGAGCTGGTCCTGTGAAACGCAGAGTTCAGGACACATTTCCTGCCTGTTCTCATAAAAAAAAATACATCTTAATTGATGCAAATTTCTATAGAACTTACTCTTCTGTGGTGCTCTTTCCCACTAGATATGGGTTTTGTGAAGTAAAAAAACCACTTTACATCTAACCCAGTTTCTGTCATCCAATACATTTCAGCAAGTACTTGATGGGTGAATGAATCTTTTATCCAACTTAATTCTACATTTAGGTATTCCTGTCAAATTCCACTTTTACATTCACCATGCCTTGCAATGGTGCCTCTTTAACTCTGTTTTAGCCCGAATCCACTTGCATTCTTTCATGTCGTTTTGTTTCCTTAAAGTTCAAGTGGAAATGAGCAAGATAATGTAGAATAGAAACAACTTTAGCTTGTTTACTTATTTAAAATTAAATTCTTACTTAGATGTCAGAATGTGGAAATACAGAAAAACAATAGATCCTTAGCAAGGACCTCAATGTCAATTTAGAAGTGCTGACACACTTATGTACATACCTATGTATATTTTTTGTTTCCAATATGTAGTATTTGACACAGCTGTGTTTGTATTGGCTCTCCTGCTTGTAGGAAACAGCTGACAATCTCAAAAATATATACAAAAGCCATCTTAGGAGTGCTTTCCTCTAATCTTTAATACCAACATTGTGTTGAACATTGAACAATTATTTAATCATTGACTTACATTTCGGTTTAAATAATCGTGAGATTCACAAAGCTCGAATTTGTTGTTTTCTGGAAGGCTTGGTGATCAGATAGAAAGTAAGAAATCCGCATTTTGCACATGAGGCTGTTGAGGGATGTTAAATGACTACTAGAAAGTTAATAATTCAAAATTCAATTCAAGCTCCATCTTCCAAACATTAGGCTCAGACACTTTCTCAAGAGTAACTTTGAAGAAGTTCTCAGACACCAGGTGATCAATGTGTTAGGAGAAAAAGAAGGGGGAAAAAATGGAGCAGCCAAATTCAACCCAGTGCCAGGACTCAGGTCAGGATCTGTATTCAGGTCCCTTGAAGCTGGCCTGGGTTTTGTTCTGACTGCTGTAAAATGATGAAAGGCTTAGAGAGAATTCTGCAGATCGTCAAGAGCTCCTTAGTACATGTACCAGAGATCATGCCTCAGAATGCCTCTTTTAATGATAGACTAGCTATCAGCAGGTCACTTGTCATAAGTGATGTCTGCTACACATCTTCAGAAAGAACTGCGGTTCAGTTGCAATCTCTAGTCAAACTGTGCATCTTGTAAGTCTAAATGTGTGGCACCCAGAGGAATTCTGGCTTGCTAACACGACCATATGCCCAACACCACGCTGTGAAAGGACGTCTAACTGTGGGTTGATGAATCTCAGCTACACCCATGTAAAGAAGTACTGAAAACTAACATAAAGAACAGGAGTACATGGAGAAATACAGACAGAAAGAAAACATGGTTCCCATAACAGAACATCTTCGAAAACTAATTAAAAGTTTTGGAGGTTGGACATAAATATCCAATCAAAAGAGAGGCTGTAACTTGATTCCCTCACCTCCGAATTTGCTTTGACCTTCAAATCCACTGACTCTTCACATTTTGTCTGCGGCTCATACACCACTTCGCACCTAGTGGTTGCTTTGTAAATATTTCCCTTTAATTAAAACCTTACGTTAAAGTTCATACTTTAAAAAACGCTCCCATGGACAGGAGGGCATGGCTTATCATAGACTTACTTCCAAGTACAGGGTGCAGCGCATTTTAATGCCCAGTGTCTCCTTATTGACTGATTTATTTGGAGAATCTCACAAAGATGGCGAAAGGGAAAAAACAGCTATTCTCTGGTTAATATAAGAGACTTGTTTTCCCGAGGAGTTCATCAGTGCACTGATATTTCAGACACATTGTACGAATTGTCTGGTGATAAATAAATTTTCTTATCATTCAGATTTTATCACCACCAGTCTGGGTGAATTAAGTGAAGAATTCGAACCACTCTGTGCCTGAATGTTGTTTGGGGGGAAATTAGAATTCAGGCTGGGAGTGGGAGATTTTCTCAATCCCACAGTGATCCCACATCCTACCAGTTGCATGGGAATTGGAATCCAGTTGCGTCTTTACCACATCATAACAAATGGCTACTATATTTACTTTTTTATCTCCATACATATTATCTCTCTGTGCCCTCCCCTACCTTTGCCTGCACCAGAAGCCCTGGTTGCGGAAGAGGGATCTGAGTTTTAGCCAAAGAAATGTCAATTCCTGGTGTTTACGTACATGTGACCACATCTTCATTCATTAGGCAGCGGGGACACCCACATCTCATTTCCTCTCCTCCTAAGAATAGAAAAAAAAAGACATGATTTATTAACAAGGACACGTTTCTTAAGAAGATGGGGATAATTTTGAATGTTTCTGAGGCTTTCAAGAGTTTCTGAAGCAAAGTAAAAACTATGAAATATCGGTATGCTGGCAATTTAAATTTGAACCCTTGAAAATGATTACAATTCCAACTGGGAAAAAAAATCTTTTTTCCCACTACTTCATCGATGGTCAAAATTTAATTAGGCTTTGCCTGGTCTCCAATGATTGTCAAAATGGCAATTTTAGCTAAAGAGAAAAGATTCCTTTATGGTTGTCAATGGCTTAGGTCCTGAGATTTACAGAAAACATTCGAGATCTTAAATTTGGAGTAAAAGTCTATGGAATTTGGGTGACTCTTGCTAAGATCTCTGAAACAATCCTGAAACAAGGTAACACACAGATTTTCCACTACTGCCCATTTATGCCATTCCTCTTAACTCTCAAGGGCCAGCACTGCGTTCTTGGCAAAAGTAGCTGCTCGGGAGTAAAAAATTAAATAGTATATCTTCTAATTCTGTGGTTGAAAATGTATCTGTTTTAATGAGAAGGAAAAACTACCATGGCTATTAAAAGCTACTGAGAGCTAATTTTGCTTGCAAAAATGAGTTTATAAAAGGACTCAGATCTCTGGTGTAGGAAAGTGGAAGGTTACTCTTGAACAAAGTCATCCAAAATGACAAGGGCCACAGGCTTGAGCTACACATAATCAAAAATCATTGAAATTGGTAAAACTTCAGGAGAAAAGATGTATTTCCAAGAATGACCTAACATGGTATTAAAAAATATAAACACAGATATTTTCCTACTTTTCTACAAATAGGACGAGGCCATATGTGTATATATGTTACTTCTGTTCTTGGTCAAAGAGACAGCAAATAATTACACCATTGAAAGGATGGGGGAGCAAATGTCATGACCTGGCGCAGGGAAGGTCTTATGTGTCAGAACTGACAGAAAAATTAGGCTTTTCTTAACTGGAAGAAGATGAAGGCTGAAGTCAAGAAATGATCAAAGTTTATAAATTCATGAAAGGCATCGCTAAAACAATCGTAGACCTGTTAGCCAAATCCCAGAATATTTGAACTGTAGGGTTGTCTTTGAAGTGTGCACAGGGTAGTTTTAGGATAGATGAAAGAAAGTGCTTTTATACAGTAGGAAGGAAGTTTATGGAAGTTTTCAGAAGTTACAAGCTGAAAATACAGGCTAAACATTTTCAAGAGGCAAAAGAAATCCATATAAGGTTTGTGCAAGGAAGCTTGGGATATAAGCAAAATAAAAACTCTTAAGGGAATAGAAAGTAACCTTCTTATGACATCCTCTTAGTTTCACATATTATATCATGCTGTGTATAGAGAAAAAAATGCCTAAGATCTTCACAGTCATTGATGAAATCTCATGTATGAAATACACCATGTACCTATAATCTCTAATCACCATATGCCTGTCCTGCACTACCTATAGTCTACCACATACCCATAATCCACACCTCCAGACCAGGCCCCATCTCCTAACAACACTTGGTTCATAAATAACCTATACCATCCAAACACATGAGACTTTTCAGGCCCACTCCAGGTCTAAACCATAATAGAGCGAGTTGGAATAAAAATTAATAATAATTCTAATTTTATATTTATCAGTGCCCAATGAGACTGTGATCTCTCTCTCTCTCTCTCTCTCTCTCTCTCTCTCTCTCTCTCTGTCTTTCTCTCTTCCACCTTATTTCCCTCCCTCCCTTCCTCTCTTTCTTTCTCTCTCTGTCTCTGTCTCTGTCTCTCTCTCTGTTTTCCTTTATGGTACTAGAATTCAAGCCCAGGGCCTTTGCATTGAGTTACATATTTTGAGAAAAGGTCTTGCTACATCCTTAAATTGCCCTGGCTGGGCTTAAACTTGTGAACCTCCTTCCTCAGCCTCCCACAGTGCTAAGATTATATGCATGTACCACCATGCCCAAATGGACTTTGATTTCTAAAAGTTCTCTTTCCAGAAGGTATCAGTGATCTCCTGCTAGGATCGGTGAAATTTCTCTTTGTCAGAGACCTGAAGTTCATGACTGAGAGGCAGGACAAACGAAACCCATACTTCTGTCACAGTTTCTCATTGGGGAAGAGCCAGAAATGAAATCCAGGTTTCTACTTCGTTGTCCTTTCATATTGGAATCCAACTGTATCTAAATAATGACTTCTTAACCATCCATTCTTTTCACACAGGCTTCACATCCTGATTTAGATTATTTCCATAGAAATACTTTCCTTCCTTCCTGGCCATCTGTTCAAATTGAACAATCATTCATCCAACCACAGCTTTACTTTCATGTACATGTTTTTGATCAAAATATCATTACAACATAGGAAGTTTGCTGGACTGACCTCATGGCTAGGCCATGGCATAGTTGTGTAAGATCCTGAGTTTTAGAGGGACTCGGTGGTATCTTGTTTAATGCCTTCTAGTTGTTGACTTAATATTCTGAGCCACTTTTATACAGGGAGCTTTGCATTTTAGTTTTCAATAGTCTTTGCAGATTGTATCATGAGTCCTGGAGAATAGACCTTGATTTTCATTTTACATTTGAAGAAAGAGATGTTCAAAACCATTCAGCAAGTCATCCTGTACAATCTGGCGGGGGTGGGGGTGGGGAGCAGCTGATCATGCGTCGAATGCTGAGCATCTGAATCCAAAACTTCTTTCATGGTGGCCAGACACTCCATCCCTCTAAGAGTACAGCCCTAGACTCCAACATCACTGCCGTAGGAAAGCCTCTGTGGGAGAAGGCAGGTTTTTCAGCAGGTGCAAAGGAAGTATGTCCACTTTGTACATTTCAGCAATAGACTCATTTCCTCTAGTTGACCTTCATCTGGCCTTTGCCATATAGGCAAGGGATGGTGGCTGAGTGATGGGGGTGGGAGTTTGAGGACAAACAATGCTTACACACACTTTTAAATTAAGATGTCCAGCTTCTATGAAGTAAGCCTTTTGGGCATAGGCGCCTCACATACTCCCTACAAGTGAGTATTCTGTAACACATGATTACTTCCTCCTAAGTAGGGCTCTTTCCTGTTGTCCCTCAGTCCTTGCCTCTGTCCCCAAGGCTGCCTGGGGTGAGTCAGGGACCATGACCTCGCTGTGATATCACTGCTTAGGCAGCCACAGCTTAAGGCCCTGTCATCAAAAGCAGAACAATGATGCCATTTTCTTTGTGAGCTAGAAGAACTTTTTCCAAAGCAAAATAAAATGTCCAAGACTCCATTCTCTTTGTTTTCTTTGCTGAAATTTCTCCTCCTTTCCAATGGGTTTCTGTTTTGCTCTTTTTCTAGCAAAAAGATATTTCACAGGCTTGATTCATGGAGTGACCACATACAAAGGTGACCTGCTAGTACTGATGAAATAGAGTTGCAAAGACCACTCTGCTCTTAGGAGCTCATCTTAAATATTGATGTGAGTCTTTGTAACATTATCTATCCACGTGTAGCTTCTCCAATAAAAAAAACACTATATATATATATATATATATATATATATATATATATATATATATTCCAACAGAAGCTGTTCCGTCAGATGGAAAGACAAGGGTCCTTGATATGAACTACAGGTCATTGCTATTAAGGGTTCTGGAAGAACATACAAAGAAGCTGTTTTGTGAAAGAACAGAAAGGAGATCCTTTCTTTACAAATCTTTTTCTGGGTGATCTACTTTGAATTGCGGTTCACGTATGACGTTGAATAGCTTTTCCTGGGTGCTACCTGAAATTGCTTCTACCATTGGCTTTATTAAGGTTACCTATTTGAGAGTAACAAGAAACAGAATGAAGATACAGACCCGTACATGTGCGGGTGTGAGACATGAACTTGGCTTAGCTACTGTCACTGTGCTGACATTCTTACAGTTTTCCTGACATGGAGATCCGCATTCTCACTTGTGGACCGTGTCTCACAGATTCTTTAACCATCAGTGATAGTCTAACTGCACTAATTCTTGTCATGAAAATCCCCAAATTTCTTCCCAGTCTCACAGGGAATTGCTTTGTTTTTTATTGTCTTTATGTGCATGCGTGTGAGTGTGTGTGTGTGTGTGTGTGTGTGTGTGTGTGTGTGTGTGTGCACGCACTTTAAAGCAGTATGAATGAATCAGAGAAAAAGAACCTGCACAGTTGTATTTTGGTTTAGAGTGGCAAAATAATATGGAAGCTCTGTTGAATCAATTTCACATCCATTTATAGGCATATTTGCTCCATCTGCTGCAATGTAATTTAATATTTGTCACCTTCATCTAGGACATGATGTTCTTGGGTGACTTTTGAGTATATTCAATTAGTACTTGATATAATGGGTGACCCCCAATCTTTAGACGTTCCATATTAAAATTGGAGGTGCTTTGCCAATGTAATTCATGTCACATCTCTGACCTCTGTTACCAGTAAACAAAAGACTCAATCTTTTATAAGTTGTAAATTTTGGCAAATTTACTTTAAAGGGATCCCTTTAAATAATTCAAAATTAGATTGTGCTGTAGCATCGACACTGCACTGTGTTCCAGGAAAGCCTGCATTTCTAATTTGAAAGGGCATTATAGATTTTTGAATACATGCATACAATTTATACTGTAAGAAAGAAGGTAAGAGAGAAAATATTCCTCATGGCGGTGTAAAGATTTGACCCTCATGAATTTGAAGAAAAGGAACTTGGAACTTGACCTCTTCTGCGCTGTTCATCCATCAATTTTAGAGGCTGATTTGGTAGCATCCTAAAACAGATCAGCAAACTCCTTGAGTAAAAGGCCAGATAGTAAATATTTTTGTCTTCATGGACCATAATTTCTCTGCTGCAATTGTTCAACTCTTCCCTTTATGCAAAAGCAGCCACAGACACTATAGAACCAATAAAGATAACTGCATTGTGATTAAAAAAAATAGGAAAAGAAAAATGCATACACAGAATGGAGCTGGCCCACTGGCCGTGTTTCATGAAACTCTAGCTGGAGATCTTCACACCTGGCCTGTGTCTATCCTCTTGTTCTTCGCCTTAGTTGCAAAGTGGCCCTGCAGTAGGCAAAACACGAGAATTATTATTGTAGTATCTTACTAGCTGCTAGAGAAGGACCACATAAGACCTCATGCCCAGAAGTCACTGGCTAACAAAACTTCACTTCCTGAGGCACCGGTTGGTCCAGCAGACATCCACAGGCCACAGTGTCTGGGGGCTAGAGGAGGAGTAACCGTGCCAGGTGCCTTATGTTCTAAACCTAGGGAGTCTCATTCCGGAGCCTGGGATTGTAACGATGCGTTTTACTGTCTTCTACTTTTTCCTGTGTCTTCCTCCTGTGCCTCATGAGCGCAGATGCAGGCGGAAGTGGTAGCGGTCACCGTGCGACTCCCAGGATGAAACACTGGTGATGGTAAGCAGGCCACAGGTCAGCTGTGGACTGTCCGTGTTCACAATCCTTGTTCGACGTCAAAAATAAACCCTTTATTTATTTAAGCCATTGTATTGATTTTTCTATTGTTGGGTCAGAACATTCTAGCTGGTACACAAACTTACGCAATTTTATTTTTTTTATTCGTGACCATACCTCAGCCATGTTTTATGTAAATCTCAAAGCATAAGTCGATATGACACATTATTTGCAATATCTTATGGAACTTTGTTCAGTGACTAATCTCTAATTGCTGTTTTTCCTCAAATTATTCTGTTAGTATATATTTGAGATACAACATAATTTGGCTCAACTCCCAAATGATTAATAGGAGCTATTGTATCTAAATATTTCGTCTGTTTCTAATTTTTGGCCGCAACAACCAAAGTCCTGTGGATACTTTGTTTAGTCAAGCTTCTTTGCCCGTGGCAGAAGCCCTGAGACTCTGGCTGATTTAAGCAGAAAAAATAATTTATTGAAAAACTTTTTGGCAATTCACAGCGTCACTAGAACAAATGAAGTATACATTTTTAAAATGGAAGAGGAAAAGATTAGATGCTAGGACGTACAGCCCGGAAGATTAGGCCCAGGAAGTACTGCTACAGACGTTCCCAGAACCAACCGGGTGAGGTCTTGCTCGTGCTGTGCTGCTGACGCTGGGTCCTGCCTTCCGTGGTGTGGATACTGCGGGTCCTAGCTGGTGCCGGGTGGATGCGGCTGCTGGTTCCACCCTGATGCTTCCTATTTGCCAAACCCGCCGCCCAAGTAACATTCCCCCTGCCTCTGCTTCATTGTATAACTAGTTCCAGTTAAAACTCCAAGCAGGGGGCTGGAAGAATAGCACACTGATTACAGTGTTTGCCTAGCAAGCTCAGCGCCCTGAGTTCAATTCCCCAGCACCACCTAAAATGGATGTGATGTCACACACGTGTGATCCCAGCACTCAGGCGGCTGAAGAAGGAAGACTGTGATTCCAGGACAAGCCTGGAGTGGGACCCTGTCTCAAAGAAAAGAGAAAGAAAAGAAAAATGAAGAAATGAAAAAATGAAGAAACGCAGTATAATAATTGAGTTGAGCTCCATCTCTGTCTGTCGCATTAAGCCCTAGGACAGCACTGAGCAAGGCCACCCTTGGGAAAAGGATCTCCGACACCTTCAGTGCCTGTGCTGAGTTGTAGGCTCAGCCCTCGCCAAGGCTTATTATACACAGGGGGGTATTTCTTAAGTAAATGAAGGGAGGTCATGTTCTATAACCAGAGCAGCAAAACATTAGTAAGATCTCCTACATCCTCATATGTGGATTATTTTTGCACTTGAGCGATTTATTTACAGAGGAGACTTTTAAAAGTCAGGTATTCAGATCAAAATGTATACGCACTTTAAAATATGATGGCATTTCCAAGTTTCTCTAACAAAAGGTTTCCAATAATATGTAGTTTTACCAAGAGTGCATAAAAATTCCGAATTGTCCGTACTTTCAAAGCATGGGAAATATTAGTTATTCAAATCTAATGTTTGTATAAGAAGCAAGTCTGTAATCTCAGCACACTGGGAGTCTGAGGCAGGAGGACTACAAGTTCAAATCCAGCCTGGGGCACTTAACAAGGCCTTGTCTTAAAATAAAGGATTTAAAAAGGGGGAGGGAAGCTAGAGATGTAGTTCAGTTTGAAGGCCCTGGGCTGGATCCCCAGTATCACAAAAAAGAAGCACTGGAGAACCTCAAGAAATTCTTACTTGGGGTAGACTAACCCAGCTCTGTCTGTGGGTTTTCTTGTTTATAATATGTGTGCCTTTTCTTAAAACCATAAATAATATTTTCAATACTAAGTATAATAACTATGAATAATTTACTGAACCTTTAATCTTTAATCTTTCTGAAGGTATAAGTTTAGCCTATACTTTAAAGCATTAGTAGAAATAAAAATGTATGATTGTATAAATGCATGCATAAATATGCATAACTCTATAAATACATATATATTTATATAGTGATATAAACGTAAAGACCCACAAACTAAGAAGCTTATTTTTCTCCTATAGTGAGATCACTTTCCAGTTATCATAAAAATGTATTAATAGATTAAGTGGCTAATACACTCCACAAAAAGCAAATGAGCTCAGCAAGATATTTATGCTAAGCAAGCTTTGCCTTCCATGCTGAAATATATCCTGTAGTGCTTTATCTGTGTTTCTCTTCAGATATCACATAATATGTTAAATCAACACTTTTGAAACACGTGGGTGTTAAAAATGATATTAAAAGAAGAACAGCAAAGGTCCAGAGCCTGAAGATTTTGAGGAAGCTTTGCTTAAGTAAAATTAAACAGATTTCCTTGTCTCTTTCTGTCCTCATGTGAAATTAATGATTTAAAACTCTAAATAAAGAAAATAATCAGGAAGGTTTCTCATTTGATGAAGTAGCTTCTCTTTAATTGTGGGAATGCATCTATTTTTGGACTGTATATTAAAATTGCCAGTAGAAGCGTAATTTTAAAACAAGCATCAGATAGTCTATCGTCCTATTGAGGATAATAGCTTTATTACTTTCCTTGAAGGAAACCCTAGATACTAGATGCTCACTGTCAACTACAAGTCACCTGTCAATGTAAGCAAGATACATGCCCAATTTAAGTGGTATAGGTGACCATTTGCCTGTTGCTGAATCACTAACTGGATTAAGTCCATTAATGGCAATTTAGACAATGGATATTCTCCAATAATGTCATTAAAATGTTGACCTATTCTAAAATGCAAGGCATCTAGAAGTAATTTTTATATTTATTCATATTTTGAAAGCTTTTCTTGGTTGAGTAATTATCATATAAATCTTATTTTTTTTCATTTTATATTTCAGTTTGATCTCTAATTTTGAAATAGGATTTTTTTTTCTTAGCTCTCTATTCTCTTATTCATGGGGTTTTCAGTGTAGGGGGTGGAGATGAATCATCATTTTCCCTAAATTTTTGAGTCGCCTGGGTCATTTTACCCATGCCGTGTATGGGATCACGCTTCTCATCACGATCACTTGTCAAACACTTGCTTGTCTTTGAAACTGAAGCTTCCTGGCTCTTTCTCACCTGTGAGGTGTCATGCACACAGTACCCTGTAAATACCTCCACCTGTTGTCTGTTCATTTGTTTTCTGGTCCTGAACACACTACGTAGCCCATGCTGGCCTCAGACCCACAGCAAACCTCCTGCATCAGCTTCCTGAGTGTTGAGATTATAAGCATGCACCACCGTACCTAGAGAATTTTTTTAATGTAGTTCAGCGGGATTGAACCCATGACCTTGTGGAAGCTAGGCAACTGCTCTAACCATAAAGGTACATTCCCTAGCCCATGACATGAATAACATTGGTGAATTGACTTCTCCAAGATCAGTTAGTTTTTCAGGATATATTAGTATCTTAATTTCAGGCTTTTTGGAAGAATAATTGAAACTTGAAAATTCTGCTTCCTAGATCTAGTGGGGTTTTCTCCCTTTAGAATTTCCTCTGAATATATCTTGATTTTTAGAATTTGATTGTGGAACTATGTATATTTTTATATAAGATACAAAATATCAATACACATGCTTATGTCTTTCAATAATAGTGACACCACTTAATATTGATTCACAATATTTTCCACTAAATTAAATATAAATATAAATATAAATATACATTTTTTGTGGCACTGGGGGTTGAACTGAGGGCCTCTGCACAGTTCTAGATCTCTTGGGGTTTTTTTTTGAGATAGGATCTTACTAAATTTTGTGTATCTAAAGAAGGGGTTGAACAACTCAGCCTAGTATAGGTACAGATGAGTTCTCTAGCCCAGAATATCTTAAACTTGGTCGCACACATATGACTATTAGAGCAAAATAAAAAAGTTTTCAAGAATTGAGGTGTCAATTTAAATAATTCATGATAGTGTTAACACTATATGTTATATGTGGTATAAGTACAATATGTAATACATAAACATTTTAAGTATACGTTATAACTAGAAATCCAATAAGACAAAAATTGTATATAATATAAGACTTAAAACCAATGGAATATAACTTAACATGACTTAGTTTAATATGGCACAGTAGGCTTGCTATTAAGAACATGCCTTTCAGGATGTAAGCATGAGGCAGTATGGTATCATCTTTCGATTTCAACATGGCCTTCCTCCAGTCGCTGTGTGATATTCCACTTTTCCTATGGTTTTGGTAATTCCAAACTTTTTAAACATTTTCATCACTTAGTTGTCTCAGCATTGTCCTATACTGTGGGTTGCAATTACTGAAAACAGAATTTATGCATTGATTGAACCTTGGCTGTTTCAACATCAGGCCTCAGCACTTCAATTATTTCATTGTACACCATGTAATTAGAAAGATTTACTGTACTTACGTTCAAAAACCCAAAGGCAATAGTCGGTCATCGAGTGGTTTGAGATGACCACATCGCCTACTTATGTTACTAACACTATCAATGAAATGATGCCCTAGAATTAAAGTTTTTCATAATTGAAACAATTTACTAGGAGCATTACCAGTTTTAAAATCAAAGGCCTTTAAATTCTTCCTAAGCTAATACATGCTGATGCAAGTTGTAGAGTGTAAAATTACTAATCTGAAACAAAATGAATAATTCAGTTTATCAGAACACAGTATTCTTAGATCATGATGCTTAAGGCATGTTTCTAGATATTGCAATATATGTGGGACACCTCTCTCTCTCTCTCTCTTTCTGTGTCTTTCTTTCTCCCCCTTTCCCTCTCTCCATGAATGAGACAACAAAACCTACCATTAAAACCAGAAAATGAACTAAACATTTAAAGCAAAAGCCATGATGGGAAGAAGAAACAGTGAAACAATGATAAATTTAGAATTTCCTCTGATTCTATTTTCCTTTTTAGATTTTTATTGTAGAACTATGCTTATTTTTATATAAGATATAAAATACCAATACACATGCTTATTATGTCTTTCAATAATAGTGATGTCATCATTTAACATTGACTCACAGTAATTTCCACTAAATTACATATAAATATAAATATATGTTTTTATAACTGTACATATTTTTGGTGGCACTGGGGATTTAACTGAGGGCCATTGCACTGTTCTAGATCTCCAGCCCATTTTTAAAAATTTGAGCCTAATATTGTATAAATACTAAATATTGTATAAGTTATGTGTATAGTAAGTTATGTAAGTTGAGCTCACATTTGGGATCCTCCTGTCTCAGCCTCCAGAAAGCTGATACGACAGGCTTGTGCCACCAGGCCCACCTAATTGATATTTTTAAACAAGTTTTTCAAACATCAGTTTTCTAGAAGAGATAATTTTGCCACAGTTTCAAGTTGGCACAAGTTGCGTGAACAATTACAAGAGGCTGAACGTGAAACGCACATTGTACAGAGTAGCACAGCTCAGGAGACCCCAAAATCGAGGCTCTTCTTGTATCCTGTCTGTCGAGAACAGCCACACGCTCCTCAACACCACCTCCTCTCTCACGCATCCATCCCTTCATAGTCCTGCTAGTTTGACCTATTTTGTGTTACGGTTTCTCTTCTGTGCACCTAAGACTTAATGATAAAAACATTCTCTCCAAGAAACCATCATTTCTAGAGAAAACGCAGACTTACTAAGTGTAGCCTCCACTCTGAAGAGTCACTAAAAAGGTTCACTCTTCTCTGTGAATCTGGACAGTAGTTACCGTGTGCTCAGAACCTGAAAGAACTTAAATCAGAAGGGTTGGCATAGAAGTGTGAAGTGTCATCCTCTTGCCTCCTGAGTAGTCTTCCTGTGCCTACAATGAGACAGAAAGAAATGGATAAGACGTGTAGAATGATTGCCAAAAAGGATGGGGATTCACTTCCAAGTTAAGTAAACCTGTGCTAAGTGGCGTTAAAATTAGAATTACAGCATGGTAGGTCTGCTCTATGACATTCAGGGGTCCAAAGTTTACTTTGGTGTCATAATTGATGGGAAATTTTTCTGCCAGCATCAGAGACGAGACAGGGAAGCCTACCATTAAAATTGAAAGGTAAACTAAACACTTGAAATTAAAAAATACCATAGCAGAAGGCAGGAACAGAGAAAGAGCCTTCCTTAAGGCATCTTGTTTTATAGACTTGATTGAGGAGATATATACATATATATATAGTATATGATAAAATTATGCTAAAAATTTAAAAACAATTATAGCTATTAAAAAGAAAATAAACAACCCTAACTGTACTCTCTCAAGTAACTTCAGCTCAATTACTGGACCTCAATGGGCTATGTACTATGGACAGAGTGACCACAAACATATTTGACCATTGAACTTTTCAGTAACTGTAGTATTTGTGGTAGTATCAGGGTTACTATTTTAAAGCTGTTATACATTCATGGTCATAATCAATAACTAATATCTTTAGAAAGTAAGAATTTTAATGCAAGGAAAAATAGGTAATACAATATTCAAAGTTAAAGGAAACCTACAAATTTGAATTTAAATCATTACATATTATTACTATGTTTTTTGATGTATTTTCTCTGCAAATAAAAAAGAGAAATTTCATAGCTCTGTTCAGGGAAAATGTCTAAGAAAACCACCCTACCTAAAAACATTGAGCATCTCTAGCACTCAAATCATGATCTCCTAAGTGCCATTTCCAATTCTAAGTAGGCATCGCTGCGTGAAAAAGCCCCAGATCCTGGCTGGCAACAGGAAATGATCATAGATCTGCCTCTTGTTCCAGGAAGTGAGAAAGTTTCCTGGTCTACCAAAGCTATGGTCAAAAGCACTGGAAGACAACCCAAAAGGACTCCCACCATTCCCATAAAGACAATTTGAGCACCTGGAAACTAATGACTGCAACTGACTGCAGCTCATCTGGCTGCCCAAACCTCTGAGCTCACAAGGATTCTAACACTAAATTAAAACATAAAGGAAACATGATAAAAAACACATTCACCACTTTTGCCAGAACATTATTCAGAAACTAGTAATTGAGCATTCGGCCCATGGCGCCATATGAGATGTGTTTCAAGAGGAAAGAAAGGTATTGAGGAAAAGGTCTTTACAGAAGAAATGTGGGTGATAAAAGACTGTTCTGATGAACTCTCTAGTGACACTGAGATTTGAGTAACAGTCACCAATGCAGCACAGTCATTTAGTGAAAGTTATTGATAAGAGAATTGGGTAGTTGTGGGTGATAACTTGATCATTACAATGCCAGAGGCAAAAACTAGACATTTTGTGGCTTCAGTGGGACAAGAAGTGAGGTGTTCAACCTCTCCAGAAGCTACTATAATCCCTCTAAAATATGAATATGATTAAGCCTCTATCTCAGTGTTATTCAATGGAGATGCATTGTGAGTCAGACAAGAATATTACATTTTCTAGACACAACATTAAAAAGGTGAATGGAAGCAAGTGAAATCAATTATAAATGCATTCTAGCTAATTTATCCAACTACATTTTCATAATGTTACTAGTACAGACATAGTGATGTGACATTTTACTTCCTTACACTATATTTCTGAAATCTTGTATGTGCTTTACACGTGCAGTATATCTCACTTTGGTTGCTAAGTGTTCACTGGAAAAACTTAGTCTCTATTTAGATTTTGTGAAATACACAGCTTAAAAAGTAAGTTCCGGTATCATAGAATTCTAATCATAGTTGAAAGTCTTCCAAGAACTGTACAGGGTATCTGTTTTTAAACTTACATTAATTTAAATTAAATAAAATTAAAATTTCATTTCCTTTGTCACAAAAGCTACACTGCAGGTGCTCAATAGCCACATGTAGTAGCAAGTATTGAGCAGCATGAATGTGGTTCTGTTTACCCATTCACAAGCACACAAGAGGGACCCAAAAAGGAATAGAAGATATCATAGATGGGCAAAAATTAAATTTCAGAGTGTGAAATCTCTATGGAATAAGGAATCTAGTTAATTGAAATTTTGAAAAAAGAAAAGCGAAGAGATACCCAGCAGGACAAAGAGATCTGAGATAGACTTGTCGACTAAATGTAATATTTGGGATGTGTTGGATTCTGATTTAACCATTTTCAAGTGTGTACAAATGCATACATACGAGCAAGCATGTGTGTATATGCGTATTTAATATCAGAAATCTCTCTCTTTCTCCCTCTCTCTCCCTCTCTCTCCCTCTCTCGGGATACAGTATCCTTCTGAGTCCCCAAATTGCCCAGACAGGGCTTGAACATCAGATCCTTCTTCTTTGGCCTCCCACCATACTTGGCACCAGCAGACAATTTAAACGTCCCTCAAATACATACTCAGAAGAAGAAATTACCTTTGCTAATTATCTTTGCACAGGAATGATAAAAGGGTTGTGATTACATTTTTAAATTCTTTGTTATAGAGACACAGCTTTGATTATTTACAAACAAAAAAAATCAAGTCTGAGATTATCTTCAAAGTAAGTCTGGGAAGTAAAAAGAAGAGAACAGGGAATCCCAGGTGAAGCAAGTTAGAAGAGGTTGTATTTCTGGAAATTGGGAGATGCATCAGTGTGTAGGAGTTTGTTACAAAATTGGCAGCATAGTAGATAATAAGAAGCATCAGTTTAGTCAAACATGGTGGTGGTGAACCACTGAATTTTTAAAAGTGTATCTATGGCTAGAATGAAATAATACAAAGTCTTACACGTTGCCTAAAATATTCCAGAAGAAAACTTGGAGGTGAGCAGGAGGCAGGAGGGCATATCAGTTAGATTTGAGTCTGTGTCTTGCTGCAGGACCTGGCTCAGGCTGTCACCCAACTGTGGGAACCCACACTCCCACACACCAGAACCCATGAGAGTTTTGGGAAGAGAGCCACACTGAGAGAAACGCATGCAAATGGATGACTCTGGCCCATTCAGAAGCCATCAGAACCAGCTCTTTGTCACCGAGCACCTCTTACTGCGAGTTAAACTCAATGTTTGGTGTTTTCTGGTGCTTTGGTCTGATTTTCAAAGACCTAAGGTGGACTTTCCTAGACTCTAGCTGGTCACTTTGCTGAACACAACAAAGGAAACCTGAGGTTGACACTTCCATGTACCAATGAGACTGAGAAAAATGGTGTGGAAAGTGTATTCGTCACTTTAAGTCCCCAGTAAAACGCAACTCTTAGTTCTGTTTACTGTTAATACATGTGAGCACCATTAAATCGCAATAGCTTGATGCTGATTACGGCCTGAATTGTCTCAGAAATCTTGACCCGAACCACAACTGTATCTGCCATCCATTTAAATTACTTCCACTTGTGTCAGCACTATTTTAAGAGGATCAATGAAGGTTTATGAAGAAAAAAAGCCGTGTCATCTCCTCCCAAATGGACTAAATTAATTAAGTTACCGGAGCCAAATCCATGGTGCTTTTTATATATTGCTGCTTTTTATGGTCTGGCTGCTGACACTGAGTAGGACAAGAAGATGCTCCTTTTCAGCTGAGTACCGGAGATGCTTTTGCACAAACAGGTATTCCTAGTTTCGCCTTCTCAGTTGCCAGCCTTGGACACCAGTGGCATACTTCTTGTAAAAATGTGAGCAACCCCCAGTCGGTGGCAGGAACATAAAATCTCAGCTAGATGTAGTTGTTCTATAAATGTACCACGTGAAGGCTTTACGGGTCTGAGAAAAGTTTTTATGCAAATGCATTAAAAATTACAGCTACTGATGGAGAGTTAAAAAAAAAAAATATCCCCAGGCATAAGATTCTCTAAGTCCCTCCTGGGGAAACCTTTGTCCTGCCATTTGGAAATCTGCCTTATCGTTCTTCCTGCTTGATTGGGGCTGGTCCCGGAGGTGCAGCTGAGGCAGATGTGAAAGATGGAGGAGAGAACAGATCTCACCCCAGACCAGCCCCAGTGGCGTAACAGGGTCCTGAGCAAAGGGAGAGACCAGGGCATGTGTATATTTGCCTTCCCTCGTCTTACCTTTTCTACATCCTGAAATTGTCATTCCAGGTGGTGTTCTTTAAAAGACAGTAAAGCTGAAGGGTGCTAAACTCAGTCAAGACGTTTCAAGTGTTTTGCAAAGTTGCAAGACATTTCCTTCCCGGAATTTCATTCTCCTTTGTAGGGTCAGCACTGATGACAGGCGCACGGGGGAAGAAGCAATTGTTAACTCCACAGAAAGTCCCCGTGGAAGGTTACCCATCTCGGACAGGGCTCCAACCCGTTTCCTCTCAAAATACGTTCTGAGTCTTTAGAAGTAAAAAGGCTAAATCGTGAAACTAATTTAAAAACAGAACACCTTTTAATAATAAAATGTGTCTTTGAAAAATTTCCTCTCTTACTTATACACCCTTGCTCCCAAGGATGGATATTTTGGGTGCCATGGAAGAGAGTAATCATGAGATGACACGATGCAGAGAAATATCTCCACAGGACCTCACGAGTTGGGCCATTTTTAATGTAATACATAATTTATTTTAAAGCAAGCCCTGTACGCTCATACTGTCAAGAGAGAAAAAAAAACAGGTGGAAGGAATTTATTTTGTAAGCATGGTTCTAGTTTTTGTTTTTATCATCTTCTAATGGAGAAAGATGCCTAACGCAAAGACTGGCTTGGCATGAAGAAGTCACTGAATCCTATGTGTGCCCTCCCTCCCTACGGCTCAGCTGAGTGGAGTTGTGAGATGCAGTGAGTTAAATTTGTTGGCAGACTCTCTGGAAGATGAGAGCCAGCCTGGCTTGGGGTGCCACTGCCATTCTGTTTGCTTCTGGGCCTCATCTCCTCAGCCTGGTTAGGAGCCTTCTGTGTTGTGTTTGCAGGGATCAGACGCATCTTCCCTGTTTAGGCTCCGCAGAGAACTGCAACATGGTGCATCGTGTACATGTTCCCAGCCTGCAAGATTCCCTGAATCTAGTGGAAGACTTCGCACTTCAAAGATTGAAATAAAAATAGCCTTCTATGAAAGGAAGGCAATAAATTCTTCAGTCAAGAAAAGCCATATTTGTGCATAGTAGGCCCAAAAATAAAAGACATTTCTGAAAGAAAGGGGTTCTGGAAATTTCGGTTAAAATGCCACATTAAAATGAATCAGTCTCATGTTCTATTCCTCATGATTACAATGGCAAGATCCTAGTTAACATTACGAGTAAAATACTAGCACATCTCAGTCAAGTCACATGAATTGTTACTATATGCAGAATATGGAGATTTGCCCGGGAATAAATTTGAAGACAATGACACGACATGCGCAGCTTCTTCCTGGAGCTGCCATCTTGCTGCTGTGATGTTTTTGTTCTTGCTAGGAACAATGAGAATGCATGTAGGATTCCTATAACCCCTGATGGCCAAAGTCCCCTGGAGTAATTGTTAAAACTAAAAGAGAAGACCTGGCTCCTTTGACCAGCCACGATTGAAAAATAATACAGTTCCATGTATGCAAAGTACAAATGGAGCAAATTTGCAAACTAAGAAATCATAGAAGCCCCCTACACCAAGGATCCTTGACCCACAAGCCCCAGGCACGTTCCAATCTGTGGTTTTGGATGGAGCAGACCACCAGGACCAAAAATGACTGAGGAGCAAAGCTCTGTCACTTGTCAGCAAGTTCTTCATAGATTCTAATGCTGCTGATGATCCAACAGGAGGTGGGGCTCCCCCCTCCCCTCCCACACACACCAGGTCCTTGGGAGAATGGTGTTCAACTAAGTACATCAAAAAAGAGGCGGGCCACTACTTTACCCAGGCTTACCGTTACATGTACTGCCCTTTCTCTGACTTACAGTATTTTTTTCTGTGATCTGAGTTGATCAATTGAGCCTTAAATTTCACAGAAGCTCAGGATTGTTACTAAAACTATATGGTTTCTTTTACTTGGCCACTGATAATTAAAGTAATTCGCATTCAGATAGTTTTTACTGAGTTAATGCAAACACATACTGGATCTTCGCAGACCACTTATGAGGGGAAAAATACTGTTTTTTAAAAAATTTTACACATAAAAATGTATGATTCTAAAAAGTTAAGAGATTGCTTAAATTATAATGATGTATTTTACTTTTAAAAATCACTGAGAAAGCAGAATGTAAATGTTCTCACCACAAAAATGGATGAATATGAAATAAGGTAATTAGTTTGATTTAACCATTCCACAATGCATACCTATCTCAAAATGTCATGTTGCACCCCATAAATACATATGCCTTTTGTTTGGCAATTAAGAAAACACAAATAATAAGTAAATCAACAAGGAAAAATAAATTACCCATTGTACTGGATCCAAGTGTGCTTCAAACACTTGGCCTTCTAGGCTAACTTGGCTCACATCACCAGTTATCTCACTGAACTTCTCAGAAAATGCATTAATTTTGCGCCTCTCCCCAGTTCTAGTCATGACTCCCTGCTGGGGTTTCTCATACTTGCAGGTGGCGGTCAGGAGCCATCCCCGCTCCAAACCCGGCAGACCAAACCCTAGCTGTTGCCACAGGAGAGAGGTAGGGATTTATTGCAAACAAGCCCTAGATGACATGCAAGATTGTCAGACATGCTAGTGGACTCCCAAAGTACTTCGGCTGCATGTCTATTCTAACTTTCCCAATAAAGACATTCCCTTGTAGCTGAATGAAGAAAATCCCATCTCAATAAATGGGGAGTGATCTTAATTTGGTCCTGTCAAATTTAAGAGGCCTAAGTCCCATCAGAAAAGCTGCTTCAAGTCACAAATGACATGGAAAGCAGACTGGTGTTCATGAGCACAGAAGCATACTTCTGTTTCTCTATTGAAAGAATATTTCAAAGATCTAAGCATAAAACTACATGTCAGTTTCTCATACTTATGATAATAGAAAAAAAAAAACATTGTCATAGATTTAGTGTCCTCTGTATTTTCCAGCTTCTTCCTGGCTGGCTTTGACCTCAAGAGGTCAAGCTCATGTCTTACCTTCATTAAGGCCAACCAATTCTGAATGCTCAGGTAGGTTCATGATGACATTTGGTCCCCCCTCCACCACCACCACCGGTTCATCCCAAGCCAGAACAGAAAGGGGAAAAGCCACAATGGAAGCATCTGGTCAACCAACCAATAGCCTGCATCCTTGACTTCCCCAAGTTGGTAGTTCAATAATATTAAAGAATGATGAATTCTTTTTCATCATCTCTCTTTCTGATGGTGTTATCTGTACAGGATTTTCATTGTAAGTGTTCAGGGGAAGATCTTATTTTTTGCACATTTTACGTCTGCTAAGTGTAGTTTATCTGTTGCCATACGATCTGGTAATTGCAATAATGACAGCAAGGACAAATAACAGCAATCGTGAAACTTGGTGGAACAGAGCCTATCAGCATCTACCAATTGCTGTTACTCACACTTTCTCTTCGCATCTTCCTAGCACCCCAAGAGGATTTAATATTTGCTGCATTCCACATTCCAGGACAAAATCCAAACCAAACATGGCATTTTCTGAGAATCTTGCATTTCTCATCCCATGGACCAAATAAGTAGGCTGACATTTTAAAATATGTTTAGCCCCAAACTGATTTAGTTTCAGGATAAATGAAAATGTTGTGTGCAAGGTTTTGGCAAATTGAAAGTTTCACAGCTACAGGCAAAGGAAGGGAAATCCAGCAAGAAATTGATGTCCCCACAGGAGAATTAATCCTTCCTCACACACATTAGGGGTCTCGGCACAGCTGCTCCAGGGCTGGACTTACCGCTTGAACCAGAACTAGTCAATGGGGCTTTCTCTGCTACTTCAACAATTCTGCAAATTTAGCATTCTCAGCTACTTTTCCACACTCACACAACCCCATCCCCCGACGTGTGCATCTCCACTTCCTCTTCTGGTAAGAATTCATATGGCTCTACAGTCAAGTTCACTTGAGAAAAAAAAAAAAAAAGCCAGTTGTAAATAGACTCCAGGATGTTATTTTAAAAATCTAATTTAAACATGTCATTTTAAATTTTTAATTGAAATACTTTTATTGAGTTGAAACTTAAGAAATATTGAGGTAAGTGAAACCATCTTCCCTACTTCCAAATGACTTAGAGGAAATCTTTAAGAATTATGAATTCATACAGTAAAAATATTTCCTTTTAGTTTTAAATCATGAGAGCATTTTAAAAATATCTTTTCAATATTTCAGCTACATAAAACAATGTTACATGAATATTAGGTTTTTTTCCCCTTTTTTAACCAGAAATAAATGAGCTGGGGTTTTTATTTTTTATCTGAAACATATTTACCCTGTAAGCAAACTTAATCGCTAATATTTGTGAGTCCATTGTTTGTAGTTCTTTTAGAAATATACTTATATTTACCTATTATATGTAAATTTCTCCTTCTGGTTTGAAGAAACTTCTTTTGGTGCAGAATCTGAAATAAGAGGTCATAATATGAAATTAGGAACAGTTTGCGAAACTCCTAGAGTTCCAAAACCTGAGGTCCAGAGTTAGATTTTTCCATTGTTACTGGAATTCTCTAGTATCACTACTCAGCTTCTGTTTGCTTCCTAGGAAGGTCACTTTGTACACATAACACCCAGGGTGGGTAACCAGAGAAGAATTACAAGTGGGCAGCCTTGTGAATGACCAATGGAGAGATATCGGTGGGATTCACTAAAAAAAAAGCAATTTTTCTAACCGTCTGACCATCTGAGTTCGCAGTGATTAATTGCAGTGCCTTAGGTATAATTGTGTCAAGGAGTTTTATTGAATTTGAAAACATTTTCTTTTAAATGCCATTTACAAGCCACTCTTGCCATAAAGTACCCCGGGTCATAAACATTTCAAATACCTGAGGACTATATAAGGATCTTACGACTACTAAGTAACTATACTGCACTGATTGTCACTTGTCGCTCTCTGAATCAAACCAAATCATATCTGATGGATAAAATGTAAGAAGAAAAGATGAACATTTCCTTGAATCAACTGTGGTCCAATTGAGGCCCCAGGAGGCTGCCCATGTAGAAATAATCCTGCTATTAGCACCACATGAGAGGCAGGGAACGTAACTCCAAAGTCCAACCTGTGCTTGACAACATTCTGTGACCCCACGAGTGGGTGTCCTGTGCTGATAAGTGGTAAGGATAATGGAGCAGGAAGGCTGGGATCCCAGAAGCCCTGAGGTGAAACAGCAATAAGGAAGAGAAATAGGGCAGTCAGATGGCTTGCTGTGCGTGCAGAGCCCAGATCCTGAACACTCCTGAAACCTGTTAGAGGGGTTTAGTTCTTTTCCTAAATGCAATAGGAAAGTGATGGAAACTTTCACATGGTAGAAGGGGGTTATATTGGCTACTGGTTGACACTAAGGCATGATGGAGCAAGGAGGACACTTGGAAGTCCAAAATGCACCTGTGCTTGCAGCCAGACAGCAGAGCCTGAAGCAAGGCAAGGTGGACTCCACAAAACGAATCCAGATGTAAGTGCAGGGTCAGATTCCGATGCTAACTACAGAAGGCAGAGGACTCAGCTCAAGGTCCTGCAGCTGGAAGCTTATGATGAGATCTCCAATTCTACTTGCAAGATATTATGTGTCCTCACACAGTGGAAGGAGTAAACATTGCATCCTCATCTGGTGAAAGGTAGATGCCAAAGTGGATGAGTTAGTTCCCTGCACGCACTTTATAAGGCTCTAATCCGTTCACAAGGGCAGATTTCTTCTGGTGGCCTCATCACCTCCTTGGGCTGCGGTGAGGATTAAGCCTGGGCTGAACACATGACCAGACTCACAGAATAATATGACTATTGGAAGATAAAAAGCAAGAAATATGCAAGCTAAATGGGACACCAAGGGGGAGATTCAGCTGTGAATGGCGCTCACAATCAAGAGACCAGAACAGTGCATGTCCCCATTAAGTAGAAATTTGGAAAACTTAGTTCTGCCTGCTGCTTCCAGCCCAGCTCTATAATGTGGTCCTGAACTGCACAGCCTCTTCCCATAAATGTCTTCTTTTTTTATCAGGTCCTTTCTCATATTTAGTAAGAACTTTTCTGTTGTCAGATGGCAGGAATACAGTCTCATAAGTGATTGAATGTTTCACAGGGAAAACACAACTTTCCAAGGAAGAAAAAAAACAGAAAATAAATATGATTAATAAGGGAGGGTTAGTCCTGTGAGATCGACTGGAATTAACATTTTCTGGTACTGGAAGAGGAGGAAAGAGTTTAATTATTGGAAAAGATTCATTTCCGTAGAAGCAAATGCTAATGGAAAAAAACTCAGTAGATAACAAATACAACTTATTCAATAAGTGGTGTTTCAAAGTTTGTAGACTTGGAAGAAGTTAATTAACATACTTAATTCATATCATATACAAACATAAATTGAAGAAGAATTAAACAGAGAAAGTAGAAACTGACACATTAAAATTATAACTAGGCTTTTCTTGTATGAAGAATATTCAACTGCTATCAGGAAGTAAAAATGACTTTCCAGTAGATAATCAATAGAAGAAACTATGAAATAAAGCACAGGTATTTAATGACTTCTCAGTATCAGTAACAGGACCACAAAATCACTGGCCTTCTCTTCTGATCACTAGTGCTCATGAGTCGGGTCCTAGAAGTCCTGTCATCTGGTACAGTCAGGCCACGAGAGAGCAACCTCTGATCCTGCTCACTGCCAAGGTGCTGTTCTGGGATTTTATACACTTGGATAAAGTGAAAGTTTGTCTAAAGAAGAAAATATATTGCCAAATAACAGCATGCAAAAACGAAGAGTACCATATGCCACAGAGAATATAGGCAAATTGTCTTTAGTGAAGAAAGAGCCAAGGATTGCTCATAGGAAAAGGATTACAGAGACTGAAAACCAGTGAAAAAGTCCTCAACTCATTGGGAAGGAAAAACTTCATTTCTTTTAAACACAGAAGTATCTTTGTTTCCAATCTTTCTTCTTTATGATTATTAATAAACTCCTCATGTCTGCCGGAGTTTCTGGTAGGTGGAGAGTCACATTCATTCCCGGGAGATAAGTTGTTACAGAATCTCCAGAAAGTAATTTTCAATGAGTAACAGGAAACTTAACCATTCTCCTTACCCTAGTTACTCTCTTTGTAGAAACATATCTTGATAAATAATATAATGAATCTTTAAAGATTTATGTGGAATGAAATTTGCTCTAGGTATGCAGAACTGTTAACATCAGAAATGTTCAACATGAACAGAATGACTAATCTTACTACGTTGTTAAAATAAAATATTATGTAGTCACTCAAAGTCAGAATTTTTAAGATTTTTTTTAATTCCATGGAAATGCTAACTGCAGAACACAAGATATCATGTTGAACAAACGGCCTGGTTGTCATAAAATGTATATAAATGGGTTTGTGAGCTTTCAAACAAAGGAGACTGCATGGTCATATGTTCACAGCAGTGAAGGCAGGCGAACACGCCCACTGCCAACATAACTGAATAACTGCTACTAGTGAACACAGCTCACACACACGTTTTTTGTCTTTCATACTATTTTGTCCATATTTTCCAAGACTTTTCAAATGCCCATTCATCATTTAGCACCAAAATGTCAATATATGGGATTTGACGGAGATTTTTTTTCTGATGAAGTGATTCTGGCCTATCAAAGGCCCTCCTCAGCCTTATTTTTGTCTTTCTCTGAAGGAGCGGAAGATGGGGTCTCCTGCTGAGTGTGTCATCAGCAGAGTGTGGGAAGTCTCCGAGAAGGGAGCCCCGAGGCCTGGCCTCTGGCAGGAATGAAGATTCTCAGGATGAGGGGGCCCTGTGTGCGGTGTCTGTGTGGAAGGCTTCAGAGACAAAGAGCCCCTGTGTGGGATGTTTAATTCACAGTACAAGACTGTGTAAAGCTCACAAGGGTATTTCCTAAACTCTTCAACTGAATAATACTTCCTGAAAGCTTAGTATGGGAACACAGCAACATTCCCACACACATTGTTATAGATAGGTGAATTGTGTTCGTTCAGATTTGTGTTGAAATCTCCACTTCCAATACCCCAAAATTTAGTGAGATCACTGTGGGCCTTTACCCACTCTATTGATAAGAGGACACAGGGTTTCCATGTGAGAACACAAGGAGAACACGCTTCCAGTCAGCCAAAGAGAGTAGCCTCAGGAGAAGTCAATCCTGCTGGTGCCTTGAGGTTGGACATTCAGCCTCCAGGACAATGAGACAAGTCTTCGCTGCTGTGTAAGCCATCTATCTAAGGAACTTCATAACCCATCTTGAAATGGGCTCTTACCTGGACAAGCAGCAAAAAGTTTTCTGTTGAAATTTCATCTTCTTCCCACTTGACAATCGCTACAAATAAGAAAGCCTTGAACATCTGGTTAACACAACCATGTGTTACTTCCTTGTTATATAGATTGTAATGCATGAGGAGTTAGTGTGGGTTTTTTCATGGACACATTTCTCACCTTTCTACAGAGCCCCTTTCAAATTGCAACCCAAGAAATTTAGAGGATGGAATCCAGGTGAGAGAGGTGGTCTCTCCGTAGGGATATCGGACCCTAGTTACTGATCTGATAGGGA
Source organism: Ctenodactylus gundi (assembly GCA_004027205.1). Taxonomy (NCBI): domain Eukaryota; kingdom Metazoa; phylum Chordata; class Mammalia; order Rodentia; family Ctenodactylidae; genus Ctenodactylus; species Ctenodactylus gundi. The sequence continues at coordinate 241,090 of PVKB01000658.1, forward strand.
CAGCTCATTCAGTTTGATTCTGGGCTGTCACAAAACACTGACTCTGAGCCCCCAAGCCAGCCTGGTAGGTGGGTAGTGGAGAGCCTCTGCATGCTTTGGCATGGTTTTCAAAGTGTGGTGTTCAGAGAGGACCACCAAGAACATACAGCTTCTCCTTAAAATTCCAAAGGATTCGTGATCCCAAAGGTACGGGGTAAGTTCGTGTGCATCTCCAGGAGGGTGAGCTACTTCTACATTACTGCTTACTGTGCTGCACTTTTTCCCAGGGAGATGGAAGCCCACCCCATCTCCACCTCTGGAGCTGCAGAAACACGGAGCAGGGGGAAATGAGCTGTAACTCATACGTGCCTAATTTTAGATGTCCAGTTTTAGATGTAGTGTCATGAGAAGTCCACGTGGGTAATACCCTGGTCACTCAACATCAGCATCTGCAATTTAACTTAAAACCTAATTCCAAGATGCCTGGGAGATCTGCATGGCTCTTTCCTGCCTGAGCCTCCTCTTTGATCAGGAAGTGTGACTCATGGATTCCAGCTCCGACACAAATGCCTCAAATGAATGCAAACTAATAAGAAGCAGAGGACAACTTTCTTTAAGCATATTCCAGAAAGTTCTGGCAAGTATGGGGAAATTGTGATGCCATTTGTCATGATAGTAGAACACAGCTTTGACTGAGCCTGAGAACAAGCAAAAGGAGAGTGGGCAACAAGTTGCTGGGGAACCGGAGGCGCAAACGGGCTCCACGGAGCCACAGTAACGCTACGTAGTGAGAAACTACAGCCATGGAAACAGGCCTTGAATGACCTCATTGACTTGGAAGAAAAATGGGTAAGTTCAGAATTTCCAAAACCAGAAACACACAGCTTAATATTCTGAGGAAAGTACCAGCATCACAGGACTAGGGAGACATTTTATGTAATCTAGAGAGCTAAATCTTTCCCATGTCCTTCCATTCACTGGTGAGGCCTGTAGGCTTTTACAATATGGTTAGTAAAAGGCATTTTATTATTTCTGTTTCTTTTTTTTCCTAAGGAGAAAATTATTTCTATCTCTTTATTATGTGGCTCTTTCATGAAGACCCACTTCTGTGAACATCCAGTGATTTAATCACTAATCAGTTATCAAAAAAACTGATAAACAGACAAGCAAAACATTTTGAATGTATAATAATACTAAATATAAATTCAATGCATTCTTTTCTGTATTACTGTATAATAGTAATAACAACATAAAGTCCTGTCCCCTTAGAATTCACAGTTCCAGTAGATGTTTGTCCACTTTATAGGGTTGTTACACCTCTCCAGTGCATCTGTATACTAAAGAACATGTTGAACCAAAGTTTAGAGTGGCCGCAAAGCATGCTGGGGCAACACAGTGATCTTCAAGCAGCAGTCATCTGCTTCTTGAGAAACAATCATACATTGGTGACAAACAGGCTAAACAACAAACACATCAAAAACAAACACTTCCTTTGTAAAAATTGCTATTTCAACATTTTGGGGGGTTCTCAGTGCCAGATTCTATTTCTGTTCTGTCACCTAGAGTTGAGTGACCAGGAGAAAGTGGCTGCCTAGTTTGTGTCTCATTACTCATCTCTAATGGGGCGAATAATCATTTATGGTATGGGTGCTGAAAGGATTTTCTGAGTTAATATATGCACAGACTTAATTGTGCTTCACATTTAGTAAGCTTCAATCAGCTATTAAAGGAAAGACTCAGAAATAGAATTCCATGTTGCCTTTGAGCCAGATAGTCAAGGATAGGAAACAACGATGTAGGAGGTGACCTGAAGTATCTCATCAGCTGTTTCTGGAAGGAAAACAAACGCCTGGCCTGTTCTATGACTAGAACATGCTAGGCATTGTGAGGATACCAGAGCATTATAAAGCTTACCTTAGAATCGCTCAAAACAGAAGTCAGAAGGACCAGGTGTACTTTTAGTGATGTAATACAAATGCAGTAGAAATACAGGAGAAAGGCTGTAATGGTCCAGGAAGTCTTCTTGACAAAGGTCAAATTTTAATGAGGTCTTGAAATATAGGTAAAGTATCATGAAGGAAAGTAATTTGAATAGATATAGGATCAGAAACTAGAGTAATAGATCTAGACAGAACTGAACTATCACATTAGAAAAAGGCCTAAAAAGTGTCAATCCCAAAATTAATTTAAATAATTCAGTATTGGAAGTAGGAAGTTGAAAGCATTTACTTAACTGACACAGAGCATAATAGTTTCAAGCATCTTAAGTATTTTCAAATTTTATTTCACAAATATCCCCTTTACACAAAGCTTGTCTCTTTGACAAAAAAGATAGAAATATTTCTACATCAGAGTATTCAGTTTTGAATGTTCAGATTGTCAATTTGAAATGATCTTTACAGTAACTTCAGAGTAACCACACACAGATTAAGGTTAGGCATTTCAGGTGCAAAATATTGCTATTGTTTTTATTGTTACTATTTCATTGTTAAAGTACTAGATATGTCTGGGATTTTATTTTCTTTGTGCGAATGTATTTCATTCTGAGAATTTCCATGTCTTCAAATAAAGTCTTTTCATTAAATCTCTGGATGGTTTTCAGGAAAACAAGAATTCTGTGTAATCGGAACAAATGTTTAGAAGGGTCTATTTTTAACCTTACATATTATATGATCTAAATCATGTCACTATTACTGATTACTATTTATTCCTAGATAAAAAGGTGTGTATGAGGGGATGGTGCTGGCTGTGGAACCCAGAGCTATCACTCTAAGTTAGTTTCTCAGTTCATTTTTTTAAATTTTGATTTTAATACATGGTCTTGGAAAATCTCTAAGTTGCCCAGGCTGAACTCAAACTTCTAGTCCCCCTTTTTCAGCTCCTAGAGTGATGGGATTACAGGTCTCTACCACCATGCCCAGTACACCTCTTATCCATTTCACCAGCAGCTTTAGATATTAAAAAAATAGAGAGAAGAGAAGCTTCAAGTATGAGAAAGAAAGGCTAGTGATGGCTAAGTGTGGGCCCCAGATTATCTGAATTCAAGTCCTAGTTCTGCTACTTATTAGTCACATATTTAATTGGATTCACTTTCTCATCTCTAAAGTAGAGACATCAAAAAGCCCTCACTCCCAGAGTCATTTTGAGAATGAAAAGCCAACACATGAAATGCACTGGCAACTAGACCCTGCATGTAAGAAAAAGGCTACAAATGTAAGTGAATTTTGCTCTGGGAGAGTTTAGAGAAAACACAACAGCTATTATTAATTCGCATTTTCTTTTGGAAAAAGTTTAATAAATGACTACATAGCAGGAGCCACATTAAAGACCTGGAATTAAAAAATAAATAGCTGAATCCCTAAGAACTTCATTGTGCATTTGAGTAAGATGACATATAAACAGTTCTTACAGGGTACAAGGCAATTAATAAAGCATCTTCAAAGTACTCTCCTCATAAGAAGAAAGAATCCATTTTTAATTTGCAGAAAAGTAAATTTATGTCCCTGTAGAGGAAAGAATACTAAATTACACTCTGTAGACCAAATTCAGTTTCAGAATCATTCTAATAAAACGGTACAAAATAGAAGTCAAGATATGGCCTGAGGCAACAGAGGGTTCCTGGAGCAGAGAGGATGGTGTGGTACCTGCCCTCGTCCCTGTCCTCACAGCTGGAGGGGAGTGTGGTGTGGTTGGAGCCAGGTTTGCTCATAATAAGAGCTTCTGTCACAGCTCAGGGATTGGCATGTGTAAGGCCCACAGGACAGTGTCACAGCCCCACGTGGGAGGGGTGGTGACCCCAAGCATCATGGGTCCTCTCAATCCCACGTGAAATGCTACAGGCCTTCATCAGCCTAAAATGGGATTCTTTACAGGATTGGAAAGCCAAGGATCTAAAGTCAAGGTGAACTGTGGGCCGTGCTTCCCATTGGAAACCAGGCCTAAGCCGGCCTAATGGACAGGAATGTGGAACTGGCACCAAAGGCGATGGAGAGGGCACTTTTGAATAAGAGGACAAGTCGGTTGGATAACTGGCCCATTTCAACTCCTAAGCACAGTAATATGGGAAGTTTAGTGTAAGACCAAAGAAGGTGCAACCCATGGGTCCATTTAGAAGGTTCAGGGCCCCCTCAGATACACACTAAGGGGGTGAGGGATGCCTGTGTGTGCTGAGGCCCATATGGCTTCAGAAGAGATCAGCCTTCTACAAGGGGGCACTATCAAACTCGCTGCACTCTTTCTGAGCATCCTTGTTTTGAATCAAGGCCAGCTTTAAAACTGTCACCTGTGCTTGTTTAATAACCTGTCAATGGGTTTAGCCTTTAGCACCAAAGCTGCCACGACGCGATGCCCTAAACGCACACTTTCCAATATTTTTCTTATCAAAGCAGATACGGGAAATGTTAATAAGTTAGAGCCCATAAGATAAGGAGTGATGTTGCTCCTAGCTGGGGATTATGGGGTCTGAGGTTCCACTCCCAGGCTCCACCCAGCTGCCCAATGGCTGAGGACCCAGGTCTCCACAAAGCAGGAACCAACTCATGACCCCCAGCTCTGCCGCCCCCAGGTTGGATCTCTGCAGCAGATCCACAAGCAAAGAATTTGTTTTTCTTCTTTTCCTCTGTATTCTTTTCAATTACGCTGCCTTGTTTCACTGTAAACCTTTCTACCAGGTTTTGAGGCCTTACTTCAAAAGAAAACCAATAAAAGTAACAAAAATTAAACAGCTCCAAACTAATACTGACAAATATGAAGAGATATGAAGAAAACATGTTCAGAGGAAATAGGGCAGAGAATTAATTGCTAAGGGTCTTTCCCCCCAACTTGTTATTTCTTGCGCTCTTGATGACATGAGGAAGAAGTGCATCAGCTGGAGGGGTTCTGCTCAGTGACACTTCTCCCCTTCTTAAGAGTGAAGGAATCTATCCTGACAACCAGCCATTGTCTGTTTCGATATGATAGCCTGAACCACTGAAGCAGCACCAGGAGTTAATGAATTTACAGACGCCAAGGAGCCCGTGTCCAGGATATGCCAGGGCAATTTCTGTCTTGTTGATATTAAAGAAATAAACTGTGGCCAGACAAGCAGATGGCAATACATATAAACAAAGATCCCCAGAACCCACTGTGACTGGAAGGGCGAAAACCATGGCTTGATTTTGCGGCTATGTGTGCCTTTGGATTCACAAGGACCTGTGGAAAAGGCAGGAAAGACAGCTGAGTCGGTTTCTCTTCCCCTTTGTGCCCTGAATTATGTCATAGCTGGGCACTAGGGTCCCAGCTGTTGGCTGTTTACATGTAAGGACAATTCAGTGACCTCATTACTACTAGATTCAAGTCCTTGTTCACTCTGAGAATTTCACCTCTCCTAAGCCATGAACAATTGAGTTCCCATTACAGTCTCCTGCAAATGTTTTGAGTTTCGTTCTATTTCAGAAACAACCTTACACCTATAATCCCAGCACTCTGAGAGGTTGAAACAGGAAGATTGCAAGTTTAAGGCATGCTTAGACGCTTTCTCAAACTAAAAGTATAAGAAATAGCAGAAATTTAGGTCACTGACAAGGACTGGGTTCAATCTTTAGCACTACAAATAAACCAATAAAGAGAGAAAGATGGATAGAAAGAGAGAGGGAGGATGGGAGAGAGCGGGGAGGTAAGAGAGAGAAGGAAGAAAAAGAAGAGAGGGAGAGAGAAGAGAAGGGGAAGGGAGAGAAAGAAGGAATAACCGTTTCAAGGAGGGTAGGCATCTCATTATTTTAAGTTTTCTACTCCACTTTGATGTGAAATGGAAATTGTTATTTAGAAAGTTCAAGACTGCTTCTTGGATTAGAAATGTAGGACATTTTTTCTGTATTTGTGCACTGCTTTCTTTGACTATGTAATACACACACATACAAACTTGGTAATAAGTCAAAGATGAATTCAAGTAGCTGAAAGTTTTATATGCTTTAATTACTCATTCCTTGAGTAATTTCAATCATAAAATATGTGGGACATCTCAGAAAGGTCAAACTAGTAATAGATAAAGAGATGAAAGGAAAATAAATATAAGTCCTACCTTCAGTCAGTTCATAAGCTAGTTTGGAGCACACATCCCAAAAAACTGCATTATTTTTAGCTGAATATAATACTACGGGAATACCTTAGTCAAAATCTTTTGTATGCATAGATTCAGCCTTCTGTTCTATTGTTTGAACAAAAGCCCTGTGTGGCATTCTGGGTGAGGCACAACAGAGGAAGTTGTCTCCTCCCTACCTTGTGATATATTTATTTGGACTAAGGAAAGGTTTTCTTTCTGAACTGATTTCAAAAATGAGAAGAAACAGCTGGAGGAATAGTTCAGCGGTTAAGGCACTTGCCTAGCAAATGCAAGGCCCTGAGTTCAAGTCCCTAGCACCACCTAAACTGGGCATGCCTATAATCCTAGCACTCAAGTGGTTGAGGTAGGAGGATTGCAATTAGTTCGAGGTCTGCCTGGCTCCACATCTCCACAGTGAGTTCAGGACCAGCCAGGCATACAGAGTGAGACCCTGTTTTTTAAAAATAAAAGAATGAGAAAAATCTTGGAATGAGGAAAAAGAGAGTGAGGAACAGAGCCTGTATCCAAATAATCTGAAGAATCTAAATCCCTTTGTAAATAAACATCTCTGGGAAATGTTTCCAAGAAGACCAGCTAGAACAGGACAGAAACAAGACAAGAATGCAAAAGACGTCACAAGCATGCAGCTGGCCCGAGTCTGTTGCTGAACGTGTGGACAATGAGAGGGAGTCCGGTGAGGAATCTCAGGGACAAAGTAGCCCCCTTCCCTGTTCCAGCCTCAGAGGCCCAGTGACTAGGACCGACTACTGCACACTCTCTGAGTGAGATCAAGAGGTAAGAGGTGATGCTGCGTTATAACAGGGAAGGATCCACCACAGATCCCATGTTGCTCACATGAGTGGTTAAATGAGACCCAGACAAGCCCAACAAAACAATCAAACCATATTTGCATGAGAATAGAGAGATATAATTAATTGCTTGGATGTAGACACTTCTACAGACCGTTTCCTGTTCGGTATTGGTGCCAGTCTACTGGGAGGTGGAACCAACATGGTTGCCCAAAGGCCTGATGAATTCCTTCGCTGCCTTGTCGCACACAATGAATTTCCTTCAATGTTTGTGTCACACAAATACGTAAGTCATTTTTTAATACAGAACGAGATCGTGAGATTTTTCTCTCTACACCAACTAAAATTATTCTAGAAACACCAACGAAGAGAAACACAACTAATACCTGAGTTTTAAGCCTCCAGATGCAAATAAACTGCACATTCCTACAATCCCAGTACACACGAAGACTCCGTCTCAAAATAAAAAAAAATTAAAAATGAGGCCTGGGGATATAGCTCACTGAGAAGGCCCTGATTTCACTCATCAATACCATGTACAATAATAACAATAATAATGATGATAATAGACATTTGTATTAATCCATCCCAGAAATAATTCCAGATTTACTTAGATCTTCCCAAGATCAATTTTACAGCCCTCTGAGAGGAGTATTAAAACATTTGTTACTTCACACAGCAACTGCTAAGATTAAAATAACTTACCAGTGTATATCAAAGACCTACATACCTTAAGCTTTTACCAGGGAAGAAGCTATTTTTTTTTCCCAGCATGGTACATGTTATGCCTCAACAGCCAAAGCTAAACAGAGAAAAGGTGGATGCAAACTGAGCTGGTACAGACTGGTCAAGGGCTTAGTGGTTTGGTCCTTCCGTAATACTGAGCGCCAACAGACCTGAGAATATTTGAGATAAGGATCATCCAAATAGCAAAAATGGATAGCTTTAGAAAAAAATGTGTCCAGTGCATGCATACACACACATGCATACACACACACACACACACACACACACACACACACACACACACACACACCTCATTCCTGTCCCTGGTAAGATTCCTCCAACGATTAAACAACAAAGGTGACAAGGACAGCAGCCAAGAAAACAGAAAAAGGAGTTGCCGGTGTGCGTCGTGTGGTGAGAATAAGACTGTTTTCTCTCCTGTCTGAGTTCAAGTGCCAGAGACTTGGAGAGACAGAGAGAGAGAGGAGCTTATACTAAGAAAAATTAAACAAAACCTGGAGGATGGTGTTGCCTCAAGAAGAACCAGTTCTGTGATTAAGGAATTAGAAGCAATTTCTAAGCTGTAGCTATTTTCTGCTCAACTCATCAGTTTTGGGCCACTAGGTTAGGGCCAGGAGTTCTTATAAATGAAGGGCTATAAGCCTTTGGGTGTTAAGAATTCATTTTTTTGTGCCGTGAGTGATTGTATCCTGTGTTTCCCAGATGTCCCATAGCAACTATCAAGAAGCCAACATCTACTAAGGAGTCAGATAGTGATGGAGGCCCTAACAACCATTTGTGCAACTAATATCAGAAATCATCAGAGAATGTGTTATGTGAAGCACATTCGTAGAGACCTAGCTGCTTTTTTCAAATATTTTATAGGATACTAAATGCAAGAGGACACAGACTAGTACTTTAAATCATCAAAGGAAAGAGTTGGGGACAGAAGCGCTTGGAAGTGGATTATCATAAAAAAAGAGTGTTTTTGTCATCAAAGTGCCCCAAGGTTTTGGGAGCAGTTTGCTTGATGTCCTATGTACCTTGGAACTGAGAATGAATGACTCTGTGTAACACCTTTGCAGACCTCATCCTGAATTAATAAAATTTACTTGTACATTTACTGAATTGGTTCTGTGTGAACATGACACAAAAATAATTGGTGATTTCAAATACCTAGTCGAGAAAGTAAAACAATTTGACTCTTGTCACAGAGGCTGAACATTAAGCAAATCCAGTTGACTTTGCTGATAATATACAAAATCAGGTGGTCAAGAAAATGTTAATCGTGCTTTGAGTTACAGGGAATTAATGAGCCTAGATGTCTACTTCTTTCCTTTGCCTTCTAATGCTGGGTCTTCACTGCACGGTCTTCACACTATAAGGTATTCACACTACTACGTCTTCACACTGAGCTACACACTTGCATACTTTATTATGAAACAGGGCCTCATTAAGTTACCAGGTTACCCAGCCTGGGCTTGAACTTGTGATCCTCCTGCCTCAGCCTCTCAGAGTGTGAAGATTACTTGTGTGTCCTGGTTGCTTTCTGATTTCTAATACTCTAATACCTATCAGGCACACACCACATTATTGTTAACTGTTGAGTTCTCCACTGTGGACAGTAGTCAGCCAATATTCCCTGTGGGAATGGCGCCGAGACTGACCACACTGCTCTCCTGTGGCAGTGGTTAACGGAAGGCAGGCTTCATGACCAAGCATGACAGAATTCTGTGAAGGGAACAGCCATCAAAAAAGGGCCTGGCAAGTCAGCATCTGAAACTGAGGGAAGCTTATTAACAATACTGCTGAATACTAAACTATGTATCTCCAAATTTAAAATAATCGTGCTCAGAAAACTTTGCTATTAAAACTGAAAGCTAGTGAGGTGCTTAACAATTTTGACTGCCCTAATTGTTGGCCTCTTCAGCTTTCTTAAAGGAGAAGCTCCAGTTGAGCCTTGGTTATCCATAATTGATAATAACTAGCTAATAAAACCATCTCTAGCAAAACCTTTCCCAGGCCTAAATTTCACATATCTCAGGAAACCAGCTATGTTTGACTTAAATGCAAAATTGACAGTAATGATTTTTTGTGTGTTCTGCTTTTAGTATTCATAATGTGATTCCCTGCTGATACGTTCTGTCTGAGCTACTGGACGGACGCTACAAGATATGCTACAAGATAACTTGTGATGGGAGATCTTAATGCACAAGGTCAAAGTCAGCCAGAGAAAGGAGAAACAGCATGGTGCCTGATCTCTATGGCCGGAAAACACAGATCTACATTAAACTTCCATGAGTAACCTGGAACTAGATCTGCGAAGAGCTAGTTTATGGTGATGATGATTTTAATCACTCTAACTTTAACAGTTGGTTATTTTTAAAATAGAGCTTCCTGTTGTTACCTTGGAATCCAGGGAAAGAAGCAAGTCAGAAAGCCTTAAGGAATTGATAAAATGCTGCCCAAGAAAATTTGTGACTAGGAACTGTGAGTCAAGGCAGGCATTCCAACCTGACTCCATTACTGGCTAAGTCATATTTTTCTTTGTTTCTTTTTATTGAGGGTATTGCTGTAACTCTGTTATAATTCAATATTTTTAAGGAGTATACATTGGTCTTTCGAATGGCCATATGTGCAAGCCCCACGTAGAAGGCCTATTTGCCAAAGACACAGGAGCGTCTTTTGTACCCGTAATCAATGACTTGTGTTTATTAAACACTTCCTCATCCTTCAGCACTACTGTAGGCTCCAATGCCTTGACACTTTGACCCTGAATGGGTCTGTTGAAGCAACCATCCTCACCATGACTTAAACTCATGGAATGCTCCCCTCCCCTCTTGGAAAGAGGACAGAAAGCCCTAAGACGTGCCCCTGGGTTGAGGAGGACCAAAGTTAGCCCAGCTGGATTCTTCTATCCTATACATTAGAACAGCTTGGAAAGAGTACACTAAAGACTTCCATCAGAGCTATGATAGAATTTATCACTAATGATAAAAACCACGATCATTAGCTGCTCCAGGGTACTGCTTAGAAATTACCAATATTTAAGAGTTCTTTCAACTGGTTTCTGTACCCATTGTATGAATCATTAGTGAATATCCACTATTTGCATTCATGGCTTATATTCTGTGTAATTGTGCTGCTGGTTCTAGTTTTTATTTTCACTGGGGACAAATGACAAGTCTGTCACCCACAAACCTTCAACCTAGTCTTTCCTTTTGCTGTCCACAAATAGATAAAATATTCTAATTCAGTATACTGATCAGGTCACAAGACGCAGCGAAGAAATCTTTTATATTCAAGACAAAAGAAATGTTGTATACAAAGAAAAACTAAACTAAAGAAAATTAATTTTTCTGCCTTTCCTGATGAGACACTTGCACATTTACATAGCAGCACAACTAAGGAAGAACACAGGATGATTCAAGGAGATAAAATTTTCAAGTGGAAAAATCAAGGAAAAACAGGCTCTCCTTGTATGATTACTTATATTCAATGGACCACAGCTTGTTTGAAATAGTACAATCTAACTTCTTAAAGATAGGAAAAAGTAATCAACATATGCACAATAAGAAAGAATAAATTCTTATCCCAACAAGTCTAAAAGACAAATCCATATGATACCCCAAAAGGATATCATGGCTACTTCCATATTCTATATCTATTTCCCTAAGTCTATCTTTGTTATTATTGTTATTTTCCTATTATTTAACTCATGCTTTAAAGAATGAAAGATGAATTAGCAATAATACCCCCAAAACTGAGAAAAAGCCACTGAGTTTTTGAAATTAAATGTAGTTTTAATGTCTCCATTACTTTTTCATAATCTCCTTATAGGCTCTATTTTATGGCAAAAATAGCATGAGAAGGGGAAATAAAATAATTTCTTTTTCTGTTGTTTCTATTTATTTATTTACTTATTCATTTATTTTTGAGACAAGATCTCTTACTCTGTAGCGCAAGCTGGTCCTGAGCTCACTATGAAGGCTAGGCTGGCCGTGAACTCTTAGCAACTCTCTTGCCTCAGTCTTTCCAGTGCTGAAACTACAAGTGTGCACCATCATGTCCGTCTTGTACGGTGCTGAGGATTCAAACCCAGGGCCTTATATTTGCTAGGCAAGCCCTTGAACTGCTGACCTATGTCCTCATCCTCTTCCCTTTATAATTTATGAGACCACCTGAAATGGGTTTGAGGTCCCCCTGGTCCTAGTTAGTTGACCAGTCGGGAACTAATTTATGAGATAATCCTTTGAAATATTAAAAGAATTTCTTCATATTTATTTCTACTTTTACCCTGAATTGCTCATTGTTAAGTCAGCCTTACAACATTTCAAAATTTGATTTAAGTAACAGCAACAATCATCTCCAGATTCCCAAAAGTTGTTTCCCACCACCATGGTGCCGGCTGTGGATGACAGAAGCCACATGTGTTATAATTAACAAGCGCCTTGTCAGACTGCAGAGCTGAAGGTCTGGACCTCAGCTCCGGACTTCAACGGGAAACATTTATCAGTACAAGAAGGAAACTAACAATAATGACAAACCTAAGCATGTTTCTGTAGTGTTTGAGGACAAGACTTATTTTGAGGAAATGTATGGCTGGTAGGACATGAAGAAATAAAAATAACAGAATTTAGGAGTGTTTTGAAAGGGTACACGTGAGCTTCCCGACTTACACTGGTGCCTTAAGTTTGCATCTGTGAAAAAAGCTGGTGAGTTGGAGAAAAAAAAAGGAGATATGAGATAGGAGAGAGCATAATTTGATCTCAAAGGCTGAAAGCCAGTTTGAAAAGGATGTAGAAGTCATTCTGGAGTAAATTTCCCTTTTCTTGACTTTGAAGCATTCATTTTACCCCAGGGAAATTAGAAATTTCTTAGAGACGAGCTTGACTGGAGCAGCAACATGGAAAAACATCCCCACCACAAATAAGTCATTTGAGAAACAACTCAGCTTCTCAAGTATGTAGAGCCATTGATGCGAAATGCATTTGACTCATCTTTGGGAAGGAAATTATGTTTAGTGGTGAAGCTGGTGTGGTATTTTTAGAAATTGTGAAGTTCATAGAATTTTTCATATATTGAATGTTTTTAGAAGCTGAGGCTTTTAGTGGATGTGTAGAAGTGACCAATTGCCACCTGGATTGAAAGGTTAATGGCAGTTCCATCTTGCCCGGGTCCTTCTACAGCTGCACCTTAAGGATGACCTCTGCAAGTCAACCTGGGCAGGACTCCGGGTGAGGCTCGTGTTTGATCTTAGGAAGATTCTGGAGCTGGGTGTGTACATTCCCAGACCATTCCAAGAATTTTCAGTCACACGTAGCTCCTTGAGAAAGAAATTCTTAGAACTCCAGATCCAAAACTAGCATTAATAATCCATCTCTGTCTACTAATCTCAATTTGAATCGGAGTAAACTGACGCCCAGATATTTACTCACCTTATCACAGTTGGCTCAGGGCATCAGTGGGTTCCCTGCACCCTCTCCCACACCTTACCAATTCCCCAGACACAGCTGTTTACTGTTACTGGCCAGATGAAGTTAATGAACCAAGGGACTGCAAAGGGTGGGGGAAGAATTTTGGCTAAATTTATACATTGTTGGCTAAAGTTGAGTTGTGGTTTTCTGAACACTGGGTTGCCTAGTCTTCTTGAATTTTCTATCTTGAGTTATAAAATTTTTCCACGAGTCAACATCAAAAGGATATCATCCATCCAAGGACAAGCCATATAGCATCAAACGTCCACCTGGCTCCACGCTTCCAACAATTCCATTGATCCTTGGCTTTTCGCTCTCACCATTTTCCCTGGCTCTTTGATGTGCGTGATTCATGATCTACTTGCAGATGCACATTTTCTCTGACCACATATTGTTCCACATGACAAGTAGCCATCAAGTTCTGAGTGCAATCACTGCAACGAACATGCAAGACAAAACCAAAGCAAAGTGTGTCTGAAGAAATCAACTTGCCTTTAAAAAGGATATCTCCATCCAGATGCGGAGGTACATTCTGTATGTGATCCCTGCGCTTCAGAAGGCTGAGACTAAAGAATCGCAAATTGAAGCTCCCACTGATCGACAAAGCAAGACCCTATCTCAAAATTAATTAATTAATTAAATTTAAAAGACTGCAGGCACACTATTCAAGGATAGTGCATCCTTACGGTTTTTTGTTCATAAAAAAATCCCATTTTGATTTGATTTAACAAAAGTAAACCAGACAAGTCATCAGATTTAAACAGCCCTTCCTTCTTATCAATGTTTTACTCTCTGCAAATTGACTCCCACAAAGGTAATTCTTTAAAGACAAAATTTCAAAAGGGGATCTTGTACAAGCTAATGTGCTTTAAAAAAACACAATACATTAAAGATTTTTTCCTCCAAGCCAAATGAGTTGGACTTGATACTTTGGCAACTTTTTCTCAGCATCTTCCAGTCTACCCTAATGATTTCTCACACTTTGTTTTGTTTTTTACCCAATTAAGACATAAATGTATTACTAAGTCTTGGATCTATTTACTATCAGAGAACTAAATATATATTTTGATGATAAGAAATTGATGAGGAAAGTCCACAGAACATAATTTCTCATGACAGCTTTAAAATAAGGAATGCGAAATTCCAACATGACAGTGTGTTTGCTGTCATGGCCGATCCAGACCAGATCTTTGTTTCCATGTGGAATTTGGAGCTTGTAGACCTGTTCAAGGCTGAGCAAGGGCAGAGGCGAGAGCTGGCAGCCCATCTGCAAGGACCAGAACTCTCAGATGGTATTTGGAGAACACTGTCAGAAATTCCTGCAGTAATCAGGCTTCTGAAAACTCAGACATTTAGACAAACACATACATAAGTTTTGTTTCTGAATTATTGACTCAGGGGGTAAAGAGTCACTCCCAATAACATTTTTTAACTGTGCTTGTTGGCTTCCTAACCTTCTTCAGTAGTGAAGCAAATCCATCATTTTAGATGACTTGCCGTTTTGAGTCCTCACTCCGTGGGATGGAACAGTGTCACAGTACAGAGGACTCAGATATGTAAATAAGCAGTCTCAAAAGTGCATCAAATCTATCGGATCAACTTCTAGACTGTGCCAAGACCCACTGAGATAACATCACCTCCCTCCAATCTGTAGGTGGCCCTATCAAGAATTCACGAGAAACCCCTGAAGAATTTGGGGATTTGTTGCTGCTATCTAGACTCTTGAGAAGCATCGTTAAAATTGATATATGCGATGACACTGCCAGAGATCCCCACTACATTAAATTTCAACTTGGGGTGAAGCAGGAGACAACATAGATGCCTTAAGAGCAGTCACAGTCCAGGACTGAGAATTTGGGAGTTTCTCCTCTTTCCTTTGGAGACTCTTTCCTTGCGATAATAAACAGTTTCCTGGCTCCGAAACTTCTTTTTGTGTGGATCAAATTTGTATTTCTGTCTCAGATCGCTCTGCTTTCCAAAGAGCGTATTAAATCACTTCTTCAACATTCATATTTAAATGGCCTATGAATGTCTTAAAATCAACATGGCCAAAACTAAGCTAATGACTTTCTCCTGCCAAGCCGCTCATCCTTCAGCCTTCCTGTTTTGGTGGAGGCCAATTTCACTCTTGCAGGTGTTTAGAACAGAAACTTGAAGTCTGCTTTCTCTCTTTTCCATATATTCAAAACTGAAATCATCAGATTTTGGACATATCTGTCCTTTGAATGCTAAAGTTTCTCACCCATATTTTATGCAAGAGCCTACTGGTTGCTCTCTCTGCTTCTGTTCCACATGGCGTCAGTCAATTTTTGACACAACAATATGTGTGATCCTTTAAATACAAAATAGAAGTCAAATAATGTCAACCTATTGCTCAGTAGCTCTCTGCTCCTTTGTAAAAGCCACATCCTGAAAACTCTACTTGACTCCTGTTTTCTCTCTGCTGCTCTGATCCCTCTCTGATCGCTACTCCAGTCCTCAATAGCTGGATCATTAGGACTTTCCCGGAGCCGTGCGACTGTAGAGCCTCAGTTTACAGCAACACCCCTGCTTCAGCTAACTTCCTGATATCTTTGTTTCTTTTGTTCCATGTAAGTTAAATATCAAGCACAAGGCCCAGCCCACAGTTGGCAATTGGCAGGTAAATTCCACATTGACTCCGAAGGATGGAAGTGATTTTACTTGCCCTACAGCTTTTACTAAAGTTGTTTGCACAAGGCCCTGAGTTCAAGTCCCCAGCACCACATAAGCCATGCATGGAGGCACACGCTGTGAACCCACCACTCAAGAGGATGAGGCAGAAGAATTGCCTTGAGCTCAAGGCGAGCCTGGGTGAGGACTAGCGAGTTCAGGACTAGATTAGAAAGCAAGAACTTGTGTAAAATAAATAAATAAATAACCAATAAATAAACTTGTTTCCCTCAGCTTGTAAACCATAAATTTGCCCTGCAACAGCTCTATTTTGTGAGAGTCCTTGCGCCAACAACTCTCAGCACGCAGAGTCCTTCAAAACCTCACAAAAGCAGAGGAGCGGAGGGGAAAACTCAAGCAGGAAGTCAGCCTTACGAGGCTGGCTGATTGGTGCAAACTGGGGTTCTGCAGTCACATGGCTCTGTGCAAGTCCTAGTCTACCACCGACTTGCCATTCTGTGCTACTTAATTAACGTCACCTTTTCTCATTTCCTTATCTGTGGAATGGGCCTAACAGGACTGTTGTGGATGTTACATGGGAAAAGATATAAAAATTCCTTAGTCGACTCCCTATTAGTGCACAATTAAACAAGCTGCTTTTGTTATCTTCTAAAACTAAAAGGCGCAATTTTTGTTGAAGAAAAAAAAAGAAGTCGCTAAGCTGAACATCAGAGATAAAATAGTTCCTTTCCAGAAACGACTCGGGTAGTTTTTACTGCAAGGATAAACACATGGTGTCCTACTGTCATTCTGCTGGTTAATGTCACGGAACACACCATTCCAGGTTCTCCCAGTTGTCCCCCGCTTTCTGTTCAGGCCTTCTCTCTCCTCATAAAGTCTGCACAGCTTCTCACACAAGCTCCTCATCCATAAAGATAGAAAGTGTTTCGTTTTGTTTTTATGCGCTGCAAAGATACAATCAACAAAGTAAATAGCCTACAGGATGTGAGAAAATGTTTGCTGGCCGCTCCGCCGAGAGAGGGAGAGTATTTGGAGTATATAAAGAATTCAAAGAACACCATCAGACAGCAAAAAAGGCCAAGAGACCAACAACAAATGGGCAAGTGGATTCAATAGACATTTCTAAAAAATAGTCAATAAATATATGAAAAAAGGGACAATGGCAGCCATCATGGAAATGCAAATCAAAACTATATTGAGATTCCTTTTCATTCCAATAAGAATGGAATATAAAAGATAATTAAATAAATTAATAATTAATGAATTAAAATGCTGGCAAAGATGCAGCAAAAAGAGAAATTCTTCTACACTGTGGGTCAAAATGCAAATTAGTACAGCCAGGATAGAAATCAGTACGGAGGTTCCTTGAAAACCTAAAAACACAACTTCCATATGATCCAGCCATACCACTCCTTGGTATATATCTGAAGGAATTAAAGCTAGCATACTACAAGGATGCCTTCAAGCCCACGTTTATTGAGGTAAAATTCGCAATAAGCAGGGTGTGAAATCTGCATCGGTGCCTGTTGGCGGATGAAATGAAGACGATGTGGTATATATATCCATACTAGCATGTTATACAGCCATAAAACTGAACAAAATCATGTCATTTGCAGCAAAATGGACAGACCTACAGCATAATATAACACACAATTAGGAAGACTGAGAAAGACAAGTATCACATATTTTCCCTAAGAAGTGCAATTTTAAAAATTATGTGAACGAAGAAGCGAGACTATAATATTATATTAGGCTAAAAGGAATATGGGAGAGAGAGAGGACAGAGTAGCAGGAGAATGGACGTGATCAAAATGCATTAAATGCATGTATGAAAATACCACATTGAAATCAAATGTAATATTTTGCAAAAGTAACATAAATACATATAATTTAAAAAGTAAACATTTAAAAAGATAATGTTTTTTAATTACTCTAGCATATTCCAAAGAGTATTTTGAAACAATCAAAAATAATGTTCTCATCTAAACTAAGATGTTAGGTCCTGAGTTTTAGCATACCTCAACTCAAAGCCATTCGGTCTATAAAGCATTAAAAAAAAAAAAGATGCTAAGTCTGAAGTGTATTTTTGCTTGAGTTGAATATTTTACATAAGTTCTTCATTCCGTAAAGATATAGTAGCAACTGTGTACTTTGTGACCCCAAGCCAAGGGACTGAGCTCTAAGAAAACTGCTCTGGAGTTCAGAGTACCTGGCGCCCCACACCATGACGCAGCATTTATTGGACAAGAGAAAGCTACAAACTGTTTCCTGTGGCCCCTATCAGAACACATTGCAGAGGCTCTAAGAAGTCAACATGGGGAAGGACACAGACTTTTTTCCTAAAATGAGAGGTTGGCAAGGCTGGAGCAGGGGTAGCAAAGCAGCATCTGTCACTCCCCCCACTTCCCAGAGTTTGGTGTGGAAGTGGAAATAAACTTGAGGGAAAATTATATTCGGAGGGTGGCACTGAGTGACAGTCTATCTCCCTCTGAGAATTTTTCTTGCATGACAGGTTTCCTTAAAGGGAGGATAGGGGTGGGTTACCAATCATGTTTCCATAACTCACATAAAAGTACTCCTACTATTCGACATGGCCTTCCCCAATCTTTTTAGATTAAAAAACTCTATCATACAAAGGAGGGAACATGCCCGTGGGGGCTGAGGTGTGAAGCCAACACAAACGTGACAGATGGCTCTTTCGGGGCACTAGGGCGGGAGCTTCTTTTTATCCATTTTCCTGTTGCATTGAAGTGTGACTTTTGCAGCACAGTATCATCTCCATGACACAATATTTCATAGAAAAAATGCTATAGCCCTGATCAATCTATACGCTTGCCACTGGGTAAGCACAGTGTCCACAAGTTTTATGCTTGGGTCACTGGCAATAAAGCACTCTTTATAAGACAGCTCATCATGGGAGCATCCAAAGTGTCTAATATAAACATCAAAGAAAAATCAACATAGCTCCGGCACAAAGAAAATCACACACAATGAGTTCCGATTTGTTTATAAGATTAACCACAGGTAAAAAACACTGCATTCTCTTTATTTACATGTTAATAGATATGTCCATTTGCTTCCAGAGATATTTATTGAGAAAATGAAGGTGTCATTTATTTCAGAGATAATAATATGGTTGAGCACACCTGATCGAATTATTAAAAGAAAGCTCATTGTGAGTTGCTTTCAATTTGTTATATATAATCACTATCTACAGAAGACTAAATGTTTAACTTTGTCTCCACTAGGAGTAGAATTTTCAAGCAGAAAGGCAACTTTCCGATTGTGTAGTTTAAGCCTTTCATTTTACATTTGGCCCAGGGTGTTTTTTGTTTGTTTGGTTGGTTGTTTGGTTTGTTTGTTTTTCATTTTCTCAAACTTAGAATCTCAGGTCAGTCTCTTACTACTGTCACTGTCATATGTCTAGCTACCCTTTCAGTGCCATGGATTTTTCACGATCCTTATTCACATCCAGGCTCTGTTTGCTAGTAGCTGTGTGGTCTTGGGTTTTAGTTTTCTCATCAATTGAGATGAGTCAGTCACTTAGTGAAGCCTCAGAGACTTCTCCCCTAGCTCTGAAATCTAGTGTCTGTAAAATTCATAGGTTCTTTTAATGAACAAACATCTTTTAACATAACGGATATGTTTTATGCAACAGGGAAATTAACTCTGGAATGTGCAACGTATTTCTTCTTTTGTTCCATTTATCAGTACATTGCTTAACCAATATTCCTTGCATTCTGAAATATATTAACCATTGCACTGTTTTTAAATCTTCTAATTGTACTGAAGGCACAGTTGGAACTGAGAATTGGGCAGCCACACGTGGCTGCCCAATTTCTTTAAAAAAATCCTCTTCGTCCGCTCCTACCACATTTATCTATAATTTCTCTCATAATAAAATAACGGTGCACTGATCTTGTAACATTCAATATGACAATGACTCGTTTCCTGTGCTGACCTTGACCATGTGCAGTTGCCTGCACTGCCTGTGTTAGTGTGTTCATCTTTTTGTTTCCAAGCATAGGTAGGGAGATGAGGCAAGGCAGCGTATTCACCATCTGTTATCTCTCCCATTGCCAAAAAGGACTGAAGCAATGGTATATAATATATTCGTGTGGCAGGCATCAAAACATAAAGAGAAGATGGGCTGGCCATGGTGGCCGTATCAATAAGGTAAGCAGTTCAGTAGGGGTGGGCTTAGGGTTGGCATTTCCCTGATAAATTTTCCATGACTTGGGTTTCGTTTTCAACCATACAAACCTGACATTTAGCAAGAATGATAATGTAGACAGCCTGTTAGAGATTTCTGTCTTGAAGACATCTCAGACACTTAGAAGACTCGGGATATCTTACTTTTATTGAGAGCTAGGCAATATGCCAAAGTTTCACATAATAATTCTTACAAATGAGTTTTACACACACATAAAAATTCAAAAGATGAAGTATCTGTTCAGGTTAGACTCTGACACCAAACTCTAGTTCTTTCCATTGGAACACATTGGATCTTTTGTCAAAACTGCAACAGAAAACTTACCCCGTCTGAATGGAGGTCAAATAGTATTTATAAGTAAAGGAGGAAATTTCATATGTATCTCTCATTCAATCCTCTAAGAAGGTTGTATCTTTACCGTTGCAATGAAGTAACCTGTTGAAAGTTAATTAGATTAATGGATCAATTCAGGTGAATAAGAAATGCAGAATTTTTAGCATGCTAGCTCTCATCAGAGTGAGTCACAAAAGATTATTCATAGAAACAGTGCAGCAATTATGTTCATTTAAAATTCAAAGGAAAGTGGAAATCCAAATCATCAATTAATATCTTTAAAGAACAATAATGTCCATGCTAAGATAAGAGAAATGATCTCAAATAAAATCCTAAAAATCCTTCAAAAATGTGTGTTATTCTTCTTCCACTACTGCAGGCATAATGTAGTCGGAGACAGTTTGAAAAAATTCCCCTTTCTTTGTGCCTAGCTTGAAACTTCTCCGCCTTTAACTGGAAGCTGGCTAGAAAATGAAGAAATCACTGTGGAGGCTACTCCTGACATTTATGGACACTAATGGGACAAATCACATTGGACAAACTTGATTTCTTTTCCTGATAGAATTACAAGATTGGTAGAAACAGGGAAGATAGTAGATGATACATATTGTATGTTTGCTTTAGTAAAATAATTGATATGGTATTTTCATGACATTTTCCTTTGTAAAAAAAATTAAAACAGTTGGAAACAATCACCATCACTGAGTTTGAAAATAGCTACATTGTGATACATAAGAGAAATAATAATAATAAAAAAACTCAACAAAACTGTGCCTTTCCCAGGTACTAGGAAATAGAATGGCAAAACGAAATTCCCAGAATGCCCAACATTTAAGGAAAGGCAGAGAAGTATCAAAGTATAAGTGACTTGAAACACTAATTTCAAGCATACAAAAGGTATATAAGCCATAGAATGAAAGCTTAATGGAGAATCAGAGAGAATTACCCAAATAGGCTCAAATCCAAAAGTTCCTGGAGATACCTTCGAGGTTAAAATACAGGAATATATCCGATCACATATTTCCATTTGCTGTTTTTCTAATGGTAAGCTATGCCACCTCTTGTTAGATGAATGTCCTCAACAATGGTCAGACAAACCATCTTCCCCAGGAGTCATAGTGTCGGGCATCCATCTCTATAAACGGTGTGAATCTGGCCTCATACACCTGCAACATCTCCAGTCCACTTTCTATTGATGCATTTTGTCACGGTATTATAAACATTTAGGTTTTCTTCTCCACTAGTTTTATTTCTTTCCTGTCTACCTTATACCATTTTTCTCCTTTTACTAAAAAAAAAAAAGTATCAGAAGATTCCTATTTTCTCATAAAAAATAAAAATATTGTCTTTTACCTTCAGCAGTTTCTTAGAAAGTACAACAAACAAACAAAAAATCATTAAGGGTAGTATCTTTTGAAAAAAAGTAAGCCAAGAATTATTAAGGAAAAAGCTATGCAGCTGTCTTATTTACAACAATTTTTTTTGATACTATTTATTTTAACACCTTGACATCTATGGCAGAAGATTTAATGCCAAGAGTATCTTCAAACTTTTCTTTTTCTAAACAATAATGAACCAAATTATAGTCATACTGATTTAAATCTGGAAGGACACTCAAGGATTACACAATAAGTGCTACAACTTTATCTAATGCATCATTTGTTATCATGTTTAAAATCAGTGAGATTGAAATTTCAGAGTCTCATGTCCATACGGGACCTCATGTAGGCAAGAGATTTTCATAGGGCACCATAGTGTTGGAGAGGCACTGGCTAAGTTCACGGCTTGGCTCACAGTGATACTAAATACCAGAATCTGTAGAAATGAGATCCAGAGCTGGTAGAAATGAGATTAGATCCAATATTGCAAACACACATATTCTTGTCCAGCCAAAGCTTTATTGGGAAGGAGGGTGTCTTCAGCCAAATGGGACCTTTGCACGAAGACAGCATTCATTTTATCAGAGAGTGATCGAACTGCTATTTACAGAACAAGCAGACAACAGCTTTTACAGATTTATGGAGATGTGCTAGAATCACAATTTTCACTGGCCAGGGGCACAGTTTCCAAAATGCTTCTTCTCATGAGGAACTTAACCCACTGCATGATTACAGTCAATTCATCCTGGAAGCTGATGAATTGTATGGTATCTGGTGCCCCTCATTCTGGACACAACATCCCAGCCTGATATTTGGTGGGCTAAAAGGCAGTCACTTTCATTCAAGGACTGCTGAGCTATTCTCACAGCTGGTGTCATCTCACCTAAACATCCTGGCCTTATGATAAGGCTGAAGGACTTTCAGTGTTTGAGCTGCTGAAAAAGCACAAGGCTGAGGTAAAATACACACGCCAGCTCCAATGAACAATAGACAAAATTAATACTGTGTCTTCGACTTGGGCAAAGCTTTTCATGAATGATGGGTCTCACAATCCATCTGTTGAAACGTATCATATTCACTGCACCTAGGAATTTATTTTGTAATCCCAGACTTTTGCCCCATCCCTGTCCCACCGTGGTGGTCCCTGTTTCAACAGGTGACAGGTGTCTACATCTCTCTCACAAGACAGGAGGTGGTCCAGGAAGTATAGGCCACTCACTCCCATGAGGTCATCCACGAACTTAATCCCCTCTCTCTCTCGCTGTCCCTCCTCTGCTGTTTTTCTGCTCTGCAGGGTCGAATCTGGTTTCATCAGCAAGTCCACAGGACAAGAGAGAAAGACATGAGTGCAAGAGATTGCGCACAGCTCCGATCACATGCCCATGTGCCCAAAGCGGTCGTGTGCTCTTACACAGCGTCACCTGCTGAGATGCAGTGGGGGTGAGATGGAGGGGTCAGGTGGGCTCTGTGCCTAAGAGGACGAGGAGGGACAGCTAGAGGATGACAACACAACCGCTTTCACCATAACTCATCCATGTGTAAAGCATACAAACATTATCTAGACAAGGAAAATAGGGTTGTGGCTAATCAGAAACAGGTGTGAATTGACTACTTAAAATCATTTGGGGGGTGTTTTCTGATTAATATAAGAAACTTACTGGAAACAGAAGATAACAGCCCCAAATTCTTCTTTGTTAGTGTTGCTGAAATGTATCCATTACTCTCCAGCCTGAAGATACCACCAGTGGGTTATCAATTAAGTGCTATAGTTTCCCCCATGTCTAATCTGATTCAGGTGAGCCTGACTCCTTTGGTGCCCTCTGGCAGCTGTGAGTGGCTTCTCATCCTACAGCCCCCAGGCTCTCTGCCTAGCTGCTGGTCCTCCCCAACCCAGCCGCGACACCGGCCAAGTAGGAGCCGTTTCTCCTTCTTGCTCGGAAACTACAGGCAGCATGTGCAGGAATCTGCCTTTGAATCCTTTTCTGGCCACTCCATCTTTTACATCCTTTGTTAAAAAATGCTTTTCATTTTAATTCCTCTATACTTTTTGTTTGTGTTTGAAGTCCTTTTCCTGTTAATGACCTCACAGTGGATGTTTCCCTTAATTGAAGACAGAACAACAAAGCCTTAGACACCACCATCCGCGTCTCTTCTTGTCTGTTCGTTCCTTATTAAAGTATCATTCGATGCACAAACAGCTGTTTTCTGGGAGCTTTTTACTTAGCTCCACAAAGAAAGTATAATGATAAAAACCTGTTAGGCACCCCAGTGGGCAGAGCTACCTACTTCCAGAAATAATCACTCCTGATGGGATCCCAAACAATATGTATGTATATTTAGGGGGAAAAATCAGTCAAGAACATTCCTTTTAGACCAGTTGGTAAGACAGACTTAACATAATGGCTTTAGCCCAACAGCAGCTCCACAATCCTTTGATCTCAATTAGCTACTGCACCAGCCCAGGCAAAGAAAACAGACATTCCTTTCAGGAGGCCAGGTCTAAGGGCAGAAGGTAAATTGGTAATTGGCTGCCTCCCTATGGCAAAGGCTTCACTCACAGAGCAACGGGGAGACGGCTGGGGGCCAGCTGACACGGTGGCAGGAGCAGCGTTTGTGTGGAACGGAGCGATCCCCCCGCCAGAACCCCGTAGCTGCATCACACACAACCAGTGGTCAAAAGCGTGTCTGATTCTCTAGCTTCAAAGGGCTTTGTTCTTTCTCTACTAAATCTTGTTAATAGCTGCTCTTCGGAAGGACAGGGACAGAGGTATATCCTACTTTTGGGAGAGTCCAATCAACGTAGGACTTTGACAAGAGGCGCCAACTCCTGAGACGCACCTCCTCTTGGGGGATACAAGATGTGGATCCGGGTGGATGAAATTTTGGCCATTTCTAAACAGGGTATTTTCCTGGGTAGTAATGGTTGTAATGAAAAAAGTATTATTTATTGTTATTTTAGGCAAAATGTGATAGGATGGCCTACAATAACATTCAAATAAAGCGTAAAGCATCACTCGGCAGGTACGGACCTGAAGGGAGTGAAGGCTGGGACTGAATTTAGCTGCAGACGCGTGGTGTCTATGAGGAGAATGGGACATCTTTTCTTTCTTAAGAACATTCACGGAGGAAGTGAAGTTCATTCCTGAGCATTCCTAAAGACGGGTGCAAGGATGGAAAGTGAGCAAATTGTAGGCCATGAGAGGCTCCGACTCCTACAGAAATCTTAGTAGGATGTTACAGACCAAGCTGGCCCCTGGGAACAGTACCCTGTTTCTAGGAATGGGAGCTGGGGTACATAACTTGTAAGTCGGTACCCTAGAAATCGTGGCTTTAAGTATATTGAAAACCAGCCTCGAGGCTATTTCCTTGCTTGTGGACCGTACAGCAAAATCCTGAAAGCCAAGATGGGAAATCTTTGATGTAAGCTTTTCTTGGGGTTTCTCAGGATATAGAATAACTGGAAATAGTATGTTTCTTTTGTTGTTGTTGTTTACAGTTCACTGATGAAAGGAAATAGTTGGGCCAGTCTCTGGGTCTGTTTCACATAAAGCAAAGCTCGTTGTCAAGTTTATTCACTCTCTGCAACAGATCTTGCTGCTCCCGGGCCTACAGTGCCTGTCTCCACTCTCAGGCCGCCTCACCTGCCTTCACCGTGGTTGAGCTTTCTTGTGCTGAGAGAATCCCGTCAGCGCACAACTCGCGCGTGGGGGCTCTGGCCATCTTCGCCGGCTCCCTTTCTCCCCGAAGCTCTACGCATTGCACTTAATCGTGTCAAAACGTGTGCTCGTCTCTTCTAAAGACCGTCTCACCCAGCTGTGTGTTCTTCCCACCCGGCATGGCGGTGTCGGAGACACACAGGACGCACCGGGTCAGTACACGAAGCGTGATAAGGAGCCGTGCACGGAGCGCACCATTCACTTGGCTGGGATGGCGCGGAGGAAGGCATCTGCGGTTCTATCCATGTGTGCACGCGGGAGTCTGCAACTCACAGTTTGGGAAGCAGGGATGGGAACAAGTCTAGGGGTAAAAAGGAGGAGGCACGCGTTAACTCCGCTCATTCTTGGGAAGCCAAGGGGATTCTGTAGAAACCTCTGTTACCTAAACCAAAAACAGAGACCAAAGAGCTGTTCTGTAGGGTCTCTAGCACAAAATGCTCTTTCTTCAGCCTGGAAACACTAGCCAGGAATTCAGAGCCTCTTTTATTATTTAGATTAGAAAACTGGTTTTCAAAGAGTACTGGGGGGGGGGGGGGGGGGGGGGGGGAGAGGCAGGGTTACCCCAGACCCCTGGAAGCTACCATGGCTTTTAGACTCTAGACTCCTAACCTAACAGTGACCATAACTCACATTCAGGGGTGCTTCCTGTACAAGAGGAAGATGCTTAGGTATTAACTTTTGACAACAACCCTGTAACATACGGCTCATATCCCTTGCCTTTTATGTGTATAAAAAACTGAGATCAGAAAAGCACAGTAACTTACCCTTTGGTGGCGGGACTAGAACATTAATGGGTGATTTTTCTTTAAATTCTCCCACTGTCTATAGGAACAACTTGTGACAACATACAGCATCATGTTCAAGTGTTTTGGTAGAACTCTCATCTGTGTGTTCATGTAAAGTCATGCAGGAATTCCCTGTATATAATGGCTTTTTCATGGTCTTACCTTCAGTTAAAGGAGATTTGAAGATATAAAATGGAAGATTCCAGAAAAAAATAACTCATAAGTTTTGAATTGCCCACCATTCTAGGTATCAGGACGAAATCTCACTGCATGTAACTCTGCCTTGCCCAGGATACAAATCATCCATTTGCCCACAGTAGCAACGGTGCACAGGCCACCCACCTGCTGGTTACATAGTGGGTGTTTCCAGAATCAGAATGACCATGGCATTCTATAAGAGCCTAATCCAATGTCACTACCCCCTCATTATTCACTTCACTTTATCAGGTAGGTATTTTGTCATCTCGAAACAGCACAAGAAAAAATGGTGAATCAACACAATAGCATACTTTTAGAGACAAAGAAAGAGACCACATTCACATAACTTTATATGGGATGGTACAATAATTGCTCTATCTTACCATTAGTTACTGTTAATCTCATAGCTATTGTAACAACAGAAAATCTCTATCATTTCCCTTCTGAACAATCACCCTTATCGGTTCATATCCACACTATAGTGGGAAAATAGCGAATCCTGAAGAGACGGCCAACATTAGAGTCTTATTTTTTCAGAGCTACAGATAGAACCCAGGACCTCATGAGGGCTAAACACATGCCCCCCGAATGAGATACAATCCCAGCTCCGGTATTTGAGTCTTCAGATGTGAACAGGTAATGGGACTTTGGACAAGTCACCTAAGTCTGTTTCCTAGAACAGGAAAAGCATGTTAAGCAAAAGCACCAGCACTCGTTTAATAGTTAAAATTCCACAATTTTGTTTTCTTTTTCCTGAGCAATTAAAGAGAATGGTGAAATAATTGGGTCTCTGTCTTTTCATTGTAATTCTGAAAAAAGCATCAAGAACCAAACAGAATTGCGACGCTGGCTCTGCCGATCGTTTATAAGGAAGCTTTCCTTGGTACACTGTCACGTACACCCTCTGCCACATAAAACATGATGTGAGCCTTCCCTTTAAGGTCTAAGGACAGAAGAACACCTGGCCTCCTCTGGGCTTATCACTGACACCTGTGCCAGGAATATGTCCTTGAGGCTCATGCTGTTTGGCCATCTTCCAGGAAAATGCCCCCAAGAATATCACAAGCAGATGCTCTCGGGTCTCTCTTCTCAACAGTTTGCACTGAAGTTGTTCTCCTACATTTGTACGGGGTGTGTGTGTGTGTGTGTGTGTGTGTGTGTGTGTGTGTGTGTTCTTAAACCTAAGTGTAGACCATTTGACCTGCTGTCCTTGCCCATGGATATCTCTTATACTGACAGCTGTATTATAATTATTGTTCCTGAGCCTTGTATCTTTTAAGCCATAGCCACATTATTTTGTCCACATCATTTTCTTTCACTGTCTTTTCATATTCTGTCCTTAGACCTTCAAGGGAAGGCTCACGTCGTGTGTCATGTGGCAGAGGGTGTACATAACAGGGTACCAAGGAAAGCTTCCTTATAAATGATCAGCAGAGCCCGCTTTTCATTTCTACTTGGTTCTTGATGTCTTTTTCAGAATTACAATGAAAAGACAGAAACCCTACAGATTCATTCTGCCCTTTCAATAACAAGAATATACTATGTATTTTCAGTTTTCTATTGGTTTGGTCATGTAAGCAAACAAACAGAATACCCTTTCATCTAAAGAAGAATTTTGTATAAACAGATAGTTAGTCCGGTTAAGTATAAATTGGCACCTGTTCTATGATGTTTGTCCAAAATACAGAATATTAATCTAATCCATTTCATAAGTATAGAGAAGATCATGACAAAGCAATTTGGGCTACTGTGGCTTCCTACACTGCCTGCCTTAATTTCACGCACCCACATTGGTCCCCTGTTATGTTCATCTTTTTATCTCCTGGCTCTGTAAGCCCAGCAGCCCTCGAGTTTCGGTTGAGAGAGCACAAGGACCTGCTGCGGCTGAACACAGGCAAGAAGTGGCTTTCTTTCTTTGCCTCTGTTGTCATCCCTGGATTCCACCAATCTACTCCAAATCTCTTTTCGTATTTTTGTTCAGGGGGGAAAACATGTATTAAGAAGTACTGCTTTTTATTTACAAGATTTCGCACTCAATAGATATGTTTTACCCATGAACAAACAGAGCAACAAAATCAGTTGTGGGCCCAACCATTATTATTAACAATTACAATTCAATAACACTTCTCTTGCTGTTATAATAAAAAAATCAATTGCTTAAAAACACGAATTTATTTTTCTATGATTCTGAAATCCAGAAGGGTAAAAATGGATCTCACTGGGCTAACATCAGTGATAGCAGCAAAGGGTATTTCTTTCTGGAGGCCTCAGGAAATAATCTGTTTTCTTGAAGTTCTAGCTTCTAGAAGTGTCCTGTATTTTTTTCTGAGTTCTTGCCACCATTCCTCCATCTTCAAAGCTAATAGCAATGCTGGCCAAGTGTCCCTTGTGCATCCTGTTTTATTTATCTCTTATAAGTACCCTGTGATTACCCTGGGTTCTCTAAGATAATCCAGGTAAGCACCTCAACTCAAGATCCTTAAATACAATTGCAAAATTCCTTTTGCCCCATAAAGTAATATATGCACAGGTTTAAGGAATTGGACAGTCACGTTTTTATGGTTTCATTATTTAATCTATCACATTTCATTCTCTAGTCTCCAAAGACTCATGTCTCCCACATTAAAGAAAATGCTCTCGTCAAGGTCCCCAAAATTCTCAATCAACTACAGCACCAATGCAATTCCAAAATCTCATACAAATTTAATCAGTTCAAAGTTCCACATCTCATCCCTTAAATCATCTGAATCAGGTATGAGTGATAGTCTGGGTATATTCTATCCTGGGTCAATATTTGTCTCTGTCCATGATCCTGTAAGATTCAAAGAACAGGCTATTTGTTCTCAGACGACAATACGGGTGTCCATATAACAGTTATTAAACTCCCACTCATAAAAAAATAGACAAAGGAAAATAATGGGGAGTAGGGGGCGCTCACCAGTCCTGAGCAATTTCAATCTCTACTGGGCAAACTCCATTAGACCTCAATACCTGAGAACGGCCGTGTGTGGCTCTAGTCTCTGCACTCTACCTCAGCCTACAGTTCAGCCTTCCTAAGTATCCTCCCATTTTCATGAAAATTCACAAGTGGGTATATTTATCACCCTGTTTCCTACCTGAAAGGACAAAAACCAAAGGATGTCCAGCCATAACTCACCCTTGGCTTTCTTTCTAGAATGTGCTTTCTTGATAGGAACTCTTCTGATTTTAGTATTTCGTACAGTCTGCATCTGATAGGAATTTACCAATCAAGTTCTGGTTCTTTTGTGCTTAAGTTATTCTTTCAATTGATCCATTTTCTCTCTCATTTCGCCACCATCATCAATAAGTTCATAATTTCAACACCATGTCCAGAAATTTTATCTAATGACCCAAGTTCATTGCTAACAGGTGCTGTGTTCCACACAACTGCAGGACACAATTTGGCTAAGCTTTCTGCTACTATACAACAAGGATATTCTTTCTTCCAGAGTTGATTAATATGTTTCTTATTTTTTTCTAAACTCTCCCAGCAGCACTTTTAACATCCATATTTCTGCTACCAGTCTGTTTTGATGATTCAGATGTTCTCTGAGATGATATAGATTTTTCGTGCTGTGTTTTTTACATCCTTCTGTGTCTTCACCAGTAGAGCCTTTAATATTCATATTTCTACCATTCATCTCTTTAAGGAAGTCAAGTTTTATTCTATCACACTGCTCAAAATTCTTCCAGCCTTTGCACACTACCCTTTCAAAAGCCACTTCCACACTTTTAAGTGTTTTTTAGAGCAGTACCCCCAACTACCTGTTGCCAAAAGTCATACTAATTTCCTACAGCTAAGGTAACAAATTACCAAAAAACATATTGGAATAATATAACACAAATGTACTATTTTATACTTCAGAGGAACCAAAGTCTGAAACGGATTGTACTGGGCTGCAGTCAGATATTAACAGGGCTTTCTGCCCTCTGGGGCTGTAAGCAAAAATCCATTTCTTCCCTTTCCCCGTGTTCTGAGGCCACTTACAAGCACACGATCTCTGGTGTGGAATCCCTTCCTCTGCTTTTGAAGCATATGTCTCCAGCTTCTGTTTCCCTCAACCTATTCCCCTCTATGGCTCTGATCTTTTTACTCCCCTCTGTTAGGAACCCTTGTGATTCAATCGAGCACATAAGATCATCCAGAATAAGCTCCCCAACTCAGGATTTTTAGTCACTTCCGCAAAGCCCCATTTATTACATAAAGTCCCATCTTGACAGGTACTGCGATTCAGACTGACATGTTTTTGAGAGATACTATTCCACTGGCTATGATGCTGTGTTCTGCTAACCCCACATTCATATGGAAAAGAACAAAAAGAAAGTTGGCAATTAGAATATGGCAAAGTCTTTGTATTTGTACCATTCTGGCGAGAAAAAAGAGACCAAATTACACACACACACACACACACACACACACACACACACACACACACACACAGCTTCATATATATATGAAGAAGAGAGAGAGAAAACAAGTCAGTGATGAAAAAGAAAAAGGTAGGGAATAAAAGACACTTTATCAAAATTACAAAGAATAAGAAAAACTGGCAATAAAAGACATGATAATAAAGCATAGACACACAAAGACAGTAGAGACAATTCTGAATCTACAGTAACTACAAAAATGCACCTGTTAAGCTCATCCAAGAAAATATGGAGATTAATTGCCCTCATCTGTTTCTGACGATGCCAGCTGCCACGTTGTCAAATGCCCCGTGGAAATGGACCACGTGGCAAAGACCCGATGAAGGCCAACAGCCAAGAGCTCCTGAGGATCTGAGGCTCAGCCAAAAACTCACCAGGAAGGGCATCCTGCCAACTAACTCCAAAGTGGACCCCTCCCAGAAGGACCTTGAACGACTACAGAGCTGTGAGAGCCGGAGACAGAAAACTCGGTGAGGTGGTGCACAGGTGCCTTACTCCAGGTAACAACCAGGTAATAAATGTATTGTCTTAAGCTATTAAGTTTTAACTTCTTGTTCTCTAAAAAGCTACTACTGAGAATTGTAAAAAATCACTTTTATCCAGTCTAATTCCAAGTCCCTGCTCTGCAGAGCATGAAATTATACACCTTGTAGAACCTAGGAAGTTCAATTCCCAGCTCTCCATGCAGTTTCTGCTCCTGTGAAAGGTCTTATATCGCTCTCCAGAGCCATATACGAACGCTCTAGTACTCTTCCAAAGAACAATGAAGTCAGATTAAAGAGCAATGTATATGAAAAAGCAATATTCCACGCTCCCTGTGGAAGCTGTCCCACCTCCTATTTCCTCACGGGTCAAATCAGTATTAGCTGGGCCCTGGTAAGGAGATGCTCTGAAGATTGGCCATGGCTGAACTCCAAGAGCAGAGCAGGGAGCAGTCGATGAAGCGCTCAGAGACTAGAAAACCATTTCTGTTCTTAGGTCAAGTTCCATAGAGACAGTTAAAGCTAAGTTACCTACAAAACAAACACTTATGTGGACATTTTTTTGAAAAATTACATTCTAGGGAATTTAATACTTTCCTACAAGTGAGAAAGTACATTTCCAGATACCAGGGAGAATACGACGCACTCATTCTTAATGAAAATGAGGCTCCCACAGCTTCTGAATGAACAGCTTTGCCTAAACCCTAAGAGCTGCCTCAGCTTCAGGTAGCTAAGGGTCAGACCTCGCTAAGGCATACACAAAGAATATTATTTTTAAATTCATATCCAGGGAAGCAAATAGAAAATAGCCAATAGTGCCATACTGAAAATCTAATGAGTAACTTAATCATCTCCAAGTAACCTAAAAAAAGGAGTTTCACATTTTAGGATGGAGAATATAACATCTAGAAATATCTGAGTTATGCTTAAAAGACTGTGACTATGAGAATCTGCTTTGTACCTTTCCAACTTATCACGTCTTCTGTCCGATCATAATTACGGGAAGAGGTGAAAAGGAACCACATTACAGGCCAGACCCCTTGTAATTTCTACTCTTAAGGCAAAACCTTAAGAAATGAAGGAGCAGTGTTATCATCAGGGTCCTATAAATACGTTGACAGACATCCCAGGTTCCCGAATATCAAGAACTATTTTTAGAATCACAAAGTGTTACCAGTAAAGAAGATTACAGCAATTGCACAATCTGATGTATTAATTTCACAAATGAGAGAACTGAAAGTCAGAAAATTTTCTCATTTTTATTAGCATGTAATTTAGATATACAACATACTTGTGTATTCAATATATATATTGAATATATATATATATATATATATATATATATATATATACATACATACATATATATTCAATGTTCTCTTCATTTAAATGCAGTAACTGACCTTCCATTAACAGGCCAGAGGCATAACTCCTCCATAGCAACAGCAAATAAAGGTCATAATTGTATTTTCTAACTTGTGAATTTTGTGCACATATGTATCACAACAACTTCACATCCCCTTCCCATGACCCTATCTCTCCCTTCCACCCCTCTCTCAGCCCTTCTAATTCCCAATATCTCATTTATTTGACTCTATTATTTATTTACACTCGGCAATATTTAATCTTCTGAGTGTGATGCACTTGACTAAGCATAATGGGCTAGGAAAGTTTGAAAGATGGGCCTGAGAACAGCTTTTTCTGACAAGGTAAGGATCAGAATTCGGTTCTCATGCACTCCTGAACATTTCCTGTCTGTATTCAGGAAAAAAAAATATGAGTCCTGATACATCTTGATAATTTCCTCGTGGTGTGTAGCCAGCAATGGGGCACGCTTACAGGCAGGAGGTCCATTCCCGGTGATTAACTGAGGCAGAGCTAGGCCTTGGCTTCTCCGGCCTTCTCACCTCCTGCCACAAGGCAGCATCTAAAGCTACAGCCTCTCACCCAGCATGATCCAGGGCTGGAGTCTGTGTTTACATCTTTACTTTGATATGACCCTTTGGTCCCTTCAGTTTTTAAAACAGCTGAGCTCCAGGCTACACATTCTCCATCACAAGAAAACTACAGTATGACACCAAAATATTGTAATTTTTCGACATGATGTGTCATCACTGAAAATGTGTTGGGTCCTGCAGACCTTTAGGAGTATATTTTATGTTTGTGCTGAGTGCTTCACCAGCAGAATCTCATTTAATCTGATACCTGTCTACAAAGGCATTTTACTAATCTGAAACTAGGTGAAATGATTTACACACAGTGTCACATCAAGCACAGGACTATATTGACCCAAGGAGGACTTAGGATAGACAGAAGAACTTGTCTTTCAACTTTAGGAGCCAAGCAAGAGCAGCTATTGCCCTTCTAAATATAATATAGCAACTCAGAGGCTAGCCCACCTTAAAAGTCACAGAGATACCTGACAGCATTGGGGTCCTGAAAGCCCTAAATAACTTTCTCATCATCACTTCCTCTTCCCGGGATTCAAAAAAAGTATAGGGCAAAATGATTCAAAGTATTCCGTTGCTTAAAATATAGTGTCATAAACTGTAATTTCTAAAGGTCTCACCATAAAGAAAAGTAACCACTGGCCACCACTGCAGTGCAAGACACAGGCCCTCAGCAATTTGGAGTCTGCTTGCGTAAATACCCTTAATGAAATACTTTTTCCCCCCACCCACTCTGAGTAGGACGAAATGGCACATTCCATTTTCAAAGTGGGCTGCTTGCAAGTAGCAGCAGTCCAAGGAATCTGAAGAACTGTGATGTGGAACCCAGGGTAGCGTGCTAGCTGAATTTCCTCACCGAGGTGATACAGTCCAGAGGTTAGGGTCACCCAGGTAATGTCATTTCAAAGCCAAAGAGAAGCAGAGTAAGCCCTGATCTGGGTTTGTGGTAAGAATACTTGAAAGTCTAAAATTGATATGGCTGTTTACAGAGACTGGTTTAGTATGAAATCATTGCATCTAAATTCTCATAAACATAAAAGAAAGTGATTTGGTGGAAAGAATGGGAAAAATAAGACCAGCTTCAGACAAAAAGAACTTCAAAGGCTATCAGGAAATTCATGAAATTTGAGAGAATCTCATTCAAAGAATCCTGCAAAATGCTCTACTTTAAAAAGCATTATTTTTCTTCAGACATCTAATTTAGATGGCATACCCAACCCTGTAATAAGCCCCCTGCAAAGAAATAATAGTAGTCTATACGCATTATATATATTCAATGTTCACTCCATTTAAATACAGTAATTGACCTTCCGCCAAGAGGCCAGAGGCGTAACTCCATGGCAACAGCAAATAAAGGTCACAATTATATTTTCCAAGGCAATTTTTGGCCCTTAGGGGGGATTCACTATAGTACTTGGAGGCCATGTCACCTGAGAGACAATGACTAATGATCAGGCTTCACCTTGAGCATGCTTTTTGCTCTCTTTCTAATCACAAATAGCTTGCCCCTACGTGGTGTCTACCATTCCCACAAAATGTAGTCAACCCCCCATAGTTGTGCTGTGAATGGAATCTCTCGGTCGCCAACGAGTGTGACATCCATTAATCCCAGGGCCAGTGTTTGGAGAGATTTTTTTTTAAACGATTTACTTTTGCAACCAACAGAACCCAGGTTTGACTCCAGATCAGCTTATTCCAGGCAGAATCTTAGCTTATCTTTGCCCCAATAGATGAAAAATAAAAACACTTGCTCTTAAAGTTGTCATGAAGATTAAAGAAGTTAATGGTTTAAAAACAACCCAATGCCTGAAATAGCATAAATACTCATCAAGCATAGATCTTCTTGTTACTGAGACACATTTATCTTATCTCAAGAGTGTGTTAGTGTCACATTTTCTGGTTAGAGCGAGCAGATGGTAGAAAGCATTTTAAAAATCTAAAATATATATATATACATATTATATAAACAATTTTTCTTTGGCTCATGTAGATTAAGGCATGCTATTTTACAGATTGTCAAATCGATGTGATTAATTGCTAAGTTTTATATAACATAAGAAAAACAAAATATTATGTCCTTGGTACATAAATATGCAATATATGAATGTGTACATGCACATAAAAATATAAATTTAGTTATTTCAAAGGTTTTTCTGGTTGCATTTACAAACACATACACTGGGGAATTTCACTTGTTCTGAATAACAAATCTCCAGTATTAAAAGGTAATATTTTAGTAACTATAACGTGTATAGTAAAAGTTTCTGTTCTGTAGGCTAAAATCAGGTATTCACAGTACTTTAACTTGAGAATCTGAAAATTCAATAGCTACTTCAATCTCTTTTAGGTTAAGGATTCTCCTTAAATCAATATCTCATTTTCTCTATAAATTTTTTTTTTTTTAAAAAACTAGAGCATCCACTCATCTGGTTAACAGTATCGTATAAAACTTTAAATCACAGTGATATTCAAAAAAGGTCAAAGTGGAACCTCCAAATTTGAGCTTCTAGTGCTTGCTATGAAATATGAGAGACCAACAGCTAATTGACAACTCAGAATTTTTACCAAAGCTTTTGTCTTTAAAAAATCATTTTTATCATGTCTTGTTTATTTTTAGTTCTTAAAAACATAAAAATCTGAGTGTCATAAAAATATGTGCACTCATACAATTTAGATCTTTACAAAACAGTCTTCTACTCTCTCCTTTCCCTCAAATATTAGTTACCCTTACTAAGGGCAAACATCACAGCATTTCAAGGATTTGAGCAAATAAATGTTTTCACCTTCAGTTCCCAAAAGTA
Organism: Ctenodactylus gundi; assembly: GCA_004027205.1. NCBI lineage: Eukaryota > Metazoa > Chordata > Mammalia > Rodentia > Ctenodactylidae > Ctenodactylus > Ctenodactylus gundi. Next base: position 277,117 of record PVKB01000658.1, read on the forward strand.
GATGTTAATAAACACAAAAGGAATCCAATTTTCTAAATGATCTGGCATATCAGGAGAAATACTGGCTTCTAAAAGTGACATGCTTTTTGGAAACATAGACTATTTACCCTGCTCAAACACAAAAAAGAATTACATGATCTGTACATACGCCTCCTGTTGAGGCAGGCACCATCTATTCAAGATGTTTTCTTTGCTAGCTGACCAATCAACGCTCACTTTTGTTTTATCCTTCAAGGCCTAACCCTGATTTCTGATACCATGAGGCAGTGTTGCTATGGGAACGGTGGCTTTGTGCATCCCCAAGGGAACAAAGGATGATTTCCATCTGAGAACTTCAGAGCAGGCTGGTGCCCTGTTGGTACAGGATTGTGGTTACTAGCACATAAAATGTTATCAACAAAATTCCATTCATATTTTGCATGTTCTCTTTCCAGAAAACACTTCTTCCAGTGTATGTTATTGCAATGACCTTGGAACATGGGCCAGAACAAAAATGAGGATTTTCAGGGTTGGGTAAGGTCCACCAGTCCCAAGCAAAGGTCAAGATTTTGAACTGTGTCTTTTGTTTTCTGAATCCCAAGTCAGAGCTGTTCCTGAGAGATTTAATTTTTCTGCTGTTATTATTATTTTTAATCTTGGTACTCACTTGACCCATATTAAAGTAGATAGAGAATCAGTCAGATAGTTTGCTGACTTTCTCAACTTCTGCTGAGAGCTTCATAGCTGAATTCAAGCATTTGGTTTAAGTTCGCAACCACAATGACACTGACTGCAATATTCAAAATTTCTACTTAAAAAAAGTGAATCAAGTTACTAGCTATTGCATTCTCAAAACGAATTCTCAAAATGCAATTATATAATTGTTGACAAATATAATGTGTTTACACAGGACACTACCTCTACTAGTTCAGCCTTAGTAACCTTTTCCTTAAACAGACCACTCAGTTGTGAGGTATGCAGTAAACATTCTGTAAATATAAAGTTAAGCTTTCAAACGATGAGCATATCATATTAACTATTGTATTAATTATTGGTAATTCAGATCAACCAGTAAATATCAACAGCACCCCAGAACCTTCTGTCCTTTGCTTCAAATCATGAGCCATCAAGAAGTAGCAACTGTTCCCCTATCTACCATAATGGGTTTCTTTTTTATCAGTTTGGGTATTTTATTTCTTTTGACAAATGAAGTCACTCAGCATCAAACAGTATGTAATAACTCATCAATTTGTCTGATAAATACATATCCTAAAATATTTTAGGATACTTTCAAATGGTTTTGCAAAGTAGCCAAGCCAAATTTGGCTCCTATAGCATCGGATGAGTGCACATCTTTGACAACACGTGGAACTGTCAAGATGTTTTATTTTACCATTTTAACCACATTTTATGAAGTGTATGATGCTATCCATTATCATTTTTTATGAGACAAGGTCTTGCTCTGTAGCCCTGGCTGGTCCTGAACTCACTGTATAGCTCAGGCTGGCCTTGGGCTCACAGCAATCCTCCACCTCAGTCTCCTGAGTGCTGGGTTTACAGACATGCGCTATCACGCCTGGCTGACTCAGGGCCTTGTGCTTGCAAGACCATTCCTCCAGCCCTTCGTTATGGTTCATTCATTGTCATTTTAGTTTGTATATTCACATGACTATCCCATACACTTACACTCTTATTCCTGGTTTGTATTAATATGTTCAATGCTTTAGAAATCTTATGCTTCTCCAAGTTAATGATACTGGGGGGTGGGGGGGTTTATACAATTTAGAAGATTTATCTAGAAGTGAAGGAATAGTTCACTGGTTAAAGCACATGTTTAGCAAGTCCAATCCCTGAATTTGATTCCCCAGCACCACATAAGTCAAACACGGTGGCACATACCTGTAATCACAGTACATGGGTGGGCTGAAGCAGGAGGATTGCCACGTGTTGGAGGTCAGCCGGGGCTACATAATGAGTTCAGGACCAGCCTGAACTCAGAGCAAGATCCTCTCTCTCTCTCTCTCTCAAAAAATTCTGACCTTTTTTATTCAGATCTAAAATATACTTAGCATGATTTTTTGTTTATTTATACCAAAGATATGCAATTAAAATAATTCCCTTATAAGGAAAAAAATCCTTTCAGAAATAAAGGAGTGTTTTGTAATCTCTCCTTCCCTTTTGTGAACCTAAATTTTGTAAACATATAAATATGAATTTGCTTCTAGACTCAGTTATATGACATTGATCTATTTTTAATGCTTATGCCAATCAATAACTCTTTCATTACTGCAGCTTTGTAATAAGTTTTGATATCTAAGAATATGACTCCCAATTTTTAAAAATTTGTCACTATTCTCGGCCTCTTTTGGTTCCACAAAAATTTTATAATCAACTTTTCAGTTTCTCAAATATATTGTCAATGACTATAGAAGGAGATCCAGTGACGCTACATTAGTTTAGAAAAACTGACGCCTACAATATTGATTTTGGCAACATTTTAATAAAGTATGACCTTCTATTTTCTTAAGTCAACTGTGTTGATAACATTTGTAGTTTTCTACTTTTGTGTATATTTTAGCCATTGTTAGAAGTTAGATTTTATGTTACTATAAATGTTATCATTTAAATGTAATTTACTGACAGTCTGTTAAAGTACATGGGAATGTACTTGATCTGTCATTATGGCCTTTTATCAATAATAATGGTATATCAACACACTTATTCTAGTAATTTATCTACATATCCTAATGAATTATCTATGTGTTGATGCTGGCTATTTTGGATAATAATTCTATTTCTTTCATTTCAACTCCCATGACTTTTATTTGCTTGATTTCATCCAATGGAAATTAGTAGAACAGAAATTAGCAGAATGGAAATTAGTAGAAGGTAACTAGGCCATTCCAGGACACCACTTTCAGAATAGATCAATGTCCATCTTGAGGTTGTGTGTTAAGGCTCTCAGGACTGGCTTAGCTCCCGGGAGCCTCATTTGGGCTTTCTTGGCACGCGTGCCTTCTTATCACATGACCTCTGTCTCTTGAGCTCCTGTCACGTGATGCTATCTGCTAGGAATTTCGCTAGGAAGCTGATGCTAGTACCAGGATCTTGATTGCTTTCAGAACCATCAGCTAAACAAAATTATTGAATGGAAATTATTGTAATGAACGTCATTGCCTTGTTGCTATTATGAAGCAGAAAGCCTTCAAAATTTTATTACTAAGTATGATAGTTTATTCAAATTTCTGTAGATGTCTTTTATTAAGTCAATTCCAATTTGTCATTTGTACAAATTTTATCTCGAGTGGATACTGAAAACAAATATGCTTATTTTGAGATACTCATAAATTTTGAATATGCTAATCTGATGAATCACAGTTTTGAATTTTTAATGTTACATTTAAACACATAGAATAAACTTGATTATGTTTTTTTTTTACATATTCCACTGACCTTATTTTGCCTAGAGTTCCTGTACCTGTGTTTGTAAGTGATACGCCTATAATTTTCCTATGTTAAAATTTCTTTGCTAAGTTTTACTATTGAGGTTTTATTGCCTTCAGTCAAATCAGTCTGGAAGCCCTCTTGTTATTTTTCTGACTGAGTTTGTATAAGATCCATATTAGTTTTAGCTTATGTGTTTTTGATGATTTAATGTTTCATTTCTCTTATTGAGTTTCCTTATTGGGAATGTTTTAAATTACAGATTCAATTTTCTTCCTAGAAATAGGGCTATAAACATTTTCTACATCTTCTTGTTTTAGTTCTAGGAATATGTATTTCCAGGAATTTGTGCATGTCATCTAAAATTTTAAATTTATTTGCAAAACATTATTCATAATATCCTCTGTTTCTTAATACCCAAAACCTGAGATATATTTTTACTTGGCCAAAAATAAAATTGTGTTGAAGTATCAAATTACAACAACTAAGTGCAATTATTTTAATTGACTTTATTTTCATTTCTAGAATCGGAAAACATTTCATTTAATAAAACAGAATAAGCACTTCAGTGGCCAAGAAGTGGGCTTCATAGACCTGAAAGAAGAAAGCAGAAGCAAACAAAATAACTTGTTTGGTCATTTCTAAGTTAGTTCCTTGGAAGGCAGGGACAGGAAGAGAGGAAATAGAAAAATAACTGATTGGTCACCATCAGGTTACTTCAGGCTACCTTTTCTCATGAAATGAGTAAGGCAGAGGAAATCTCCTTATTCTGCCAAACGAAACTGGCCTGCTTGGAAAATTCGGCTTCCATTCCAACCCTCATTTTTCAGAAAGATTAACAGTTTAGTTTCAGTTTGGGGACTGGAACCTTAGTGTAAGTGATTCCAGTTTTATTTTTATCCAAGTCCATGGGGCCTAGGACAGGAGCTTAGTCCAAAGAAGATGACCTCCTCTCAATTTTACTTAGCAAAATTTGACAGTTATGACTAAATTAAGAATCTTATAGCAGAAAAATTAACTTGAATTATCTAAGAAGAGTGAAAGTAATCACAAGCATTCTTAGAAAAAGGGAGTGTCTTAGTTCATTTTGTATAGCTATGGCAAAATATTCAAAGCTGGATAATTTATCAAGGAAAGGATTTTGTTTAGCTGATGGTTCTGAAAGCAGTCAAGATCCTGGTACTAGCATCAGCTTCCTAGCGAAATTCCTAGCAGATAGCATCACGTGACAGGAGCTCAAGAGACAGAGGTCATGTGATAAGAAGGAACGCGTGCCAAGAAAGCCCAAATGAGGCTCCCGGGAGCTAAGCCAGTCCTGAGAGCCTTAACACACAACCTCAAGATGGACATTGATCTATTCTGAAAGTGGTGTCCTGGAATGGCCTAGTTATCTTCTACTAGGGTGGGGCCTTGTAGAAGGCCCCACCCCTTAGAAATTTGCTCCTCTTTCAGCACTATCATACTGGAGACCAAATTTTCAGCATATGAAACTCCCACCGTGAAACCATAGACAAGAGGCAGAAGAGGCTACGTTACTCTTCTATTAAGACTCCGGTATAAGCAGAAGTCAGAGATGCGACTTCTGACAGAGGGATGCAACCCAAAGAATGAAGGTGATCTTTAGAACAAAGAAACAGTTTCTTCTCCACAGCATCTAGAAGAAATACAGGCCTGACAAAACCATAATTTCAGCCACATGAGACCTACTTCAGTCCTGAGCTGTTGAACTGTAAAATGTAATAAGTGTACGCTATTTTAAGAGTCTTTAAACTTGAGGTAACTTGTCATGAAGTCGATAGAACCTGTCATTATTTCTTTTAATCTTTAGGCTCTGTAGTAATGCCTCCTTTTTACACCTGATATATTGCATGGGTGCTTTGTCCTTTTTTTATTCATTGGTTTACAAAATCCTTATAAGTTTTATCAGATAGCTTAAATAACCAAATTTTGGACTTATTGATTTTCTCTGCTGCCTATTTACTTACATTAACTTGATAAATGATCTTACCTTTATTTTCTCCCTTTTCATCCCTCTGGTTTTAACTGTTTCTTTTCTGTATTCTAAAATAGGTAATTCAGATCTTTGATTTTCATCACAGTGATACAGCCAACAGAAATATATAAATACAAACACAAAATGTTTTTAATCGTTTTAGTACAATAGCCTCAAACAGGAAGTAATCTAAATGTCAGTCAGTGGGCGTGTGTATTAAACTAAAGTGGCTGAAGTTTATCCTGAAAGACAGCAGAGTCGGGTAACTGGGGCATTGATAAGTTTTAAGCGCATGAATGATGCTATCATTATTTGCTTTGATAAATTTTCTCTGGCAGTAATTTGAAGAATATTTTGGAAATGCCAGACTACACTAATCTAGACCACCCAGAAATTTGCTTAAGTAGCTTAGACTAATTCACTGGCAGAGGGAGTAAAGCCAATAAACATATAGATGTGCCCGGTATTCTTGATGAGTCACGATGCATGGTGCATGGCTGACTATAGCATGGCCAGAGTACCGGATGATTGTGAGGTAGAGGCACATGTTTTGTTAATCTTCCTCACGTCTGTAGACTATTGAAGCTTTACTGGGCAGAAGCAACACAAAGTTCCCCTGGTTTTCTTACGCTTGCCTGGTCCTTTCTTCTCAATCCCTTAGCAGGCTTCTTCTCAACTTGATCTCTAACTATAGAACTTTCAGAAGGTAATTCTGAAATCTTTGTGTTTCTTCCTCTATATTCTGTTCATACATGCGTTATTTCCATAACCTTGGTATCAAAATTATGCTAGCAACTCATAAATATGTATCCTTAGTTCCACTTTCTGTTCTGAACTTCAGACTTCCAAATCAACCACTTCTAACTAAATGTCTGAAAAATCACCCCAACTTATGTCCAACGTAGAAGGTTATGTCCAACATAAAAGAAACCAACCTTTGAGCCCTCATGTGCCCCTTTCCTTTTTATTTATTTTTTTTTGGGGGGGTGTATTTTCCCTGCTGGCCATTTTGATCTTAATGAGCTCACATCTAGCCAGTTACTTAAGCCCAACCTAAGTTTATTTTATCCATAATTTTAGTTCTTTTAAAAAATATTATGACTTTATAGTATTTCTCACAACAATTTTTTAAAAATTGAATTCTTTACCAACACATGCAAAGACTGTTAAGACCTGACCAATCTCTATCGATACCTCAAGCTCCTGTCTTTCCACTCACCATTTTATCAGGTATGCTCCACATACCAGACCTGGATTAAGGCCTTGACAGGAGCTACTTTCCTGATCTACAAATGTTTTTCCTCCTTTTCATTCACTCCCAAGGCCTCTCCTTCAATGTCTCTCCCCAGAAAGACCTTCCCAGGTTGTTCTCTTCAGAACAGCCTCCCTCCCTCCTTGGCTGGGTTCCCTTCTCGTCACCAAAGGTATTTGTTTCCTAGAACTCAGTACAAGCTACCATAACATTTATCCCAATCTAGTATCTGCATCCACGGGGCTGACGATGCCTGTTCTCTGTCATCCTGAGGGGGTAGTGCTGAATGACGCTAGGAGCAAATATTCGGAAGGTTGTTTAACAAGCAGGGGGATAACATTAAAGGAAGTTATTTTGGAGTGATGGAATGAAGAATCATTTTTCTTGTTTTCCTTATTATACTGAATTACTGAAACCAACTCCAACCGTTTGCAATTTAACTGGTGATTACACACTGCTTTTTTCATCAGCAAGCCAAAACAAAACCAATAAAAAATACAGAAGCATTTTATACAGATATTATTATTGATTTTGCTGATCCCTTTGTGTGGGTTGTCTTTTCACTCTGTGGATGGCTTCCTTTGTTGGGCAGAAGACTTTTAATTTGCTATAATGCCATTAATCTAATTTTGCTCTTGTTGCCTGTACGTTCACAGCTTTATCCAAAAACAGAGGTTGCCTATACTAATGTTTTGAAGTAGTTTTCTCATGTCCCCTCTTAGTATTTTCATACTTTCAATATTACCTATGGGCCTTTGAGTTTCATTTTGTGTATGGTGGGAAGTGGTGCTACGGTTTGGATCTGGCATGCACCCCCATGTGCCTCATGTATTTGGGTGTAGCGAGATAACCGTGGATCCACGGGCTGTTGGGAGGTGGGGCCTGCTTGGAAGGAACAGATGCTTATGGCTTGACTTGGAAGGATTATGTCAACTTATTGAGATGGGACTGTGCCCAGGGCAGAAGTTTCAGATGTGTGTTGTTGACTTGCAGGCCATGAAGTGAGGTAGGGGCACCCACCGTGGTTGTGGGGGTCCAACTGGCAGCTTGAACTAAATAAAGGAAGGAAGAAGAAATACTGTTACAGTTTCTTCTTCCTGGGAAAGCTCTAGCCTTGCCTGAGTCTCCAGAGATCAACTCTGTCTTAATTCATTTGGCCTCTATCTGCAATGCCATGAGTTACTCTCCAGCCTCAATCATGTGCTATCATTGAATGAACTGACTGAGACCTTTCTGAAACTGTGAGCTAAAATAAACATTTCTTCCCTTAAATTGTGGATGTTGGAAATTTTGTCTTAGCAACAAATAAGTAAATAAGACAGGTAGTGATGTAGTTCTGGTCTTTTACATATGTACAACCAGCTTTCCCAGTATCATTTATTGAAGAGGCTGTATGTTCGTGGTATCATTATTAAAAACCAGTTGGCTGGAAGTAAATAATTTCTATACACTGTTTTCTGTTTCATTGGCCTATGTGACAGTTTTTATGTCAATGACATGCTGGTTTTGTTATAATATTAATAGCTTTGTAGTATATTTTGAAGCAAGTCATAATGATACTTTCAACTTTGTGTTTTTTGTTCACATTTCTCCTTATCTGTTCTACGTGTTTCTAGGTCCCATGTGAATTTTAGAATTCTGGTTCTGTGAATAAAGTCATTGATATTTTGATAGAGATTGAACTAAATCCATAGATCACTTTGACTATTCTGGATATTTTTATAACAGTTCTTCTACTCACTGCACATGGGATATCTTCTGTTTGTGTGTATATGCCTCCTCTTCTATCTTTTCATCTTTGCTTTTATCATTTTTATTTTTAGGATCTTTCACTTTCTTGGATAAATTTATTCCAAGGTCTGCTTTTGTAGCTGTTCAGAATGGAATTGATTTCTTGATTTATTTCTTGTAAAATTTGTTACTGGCATATAAAGTTCTACTTTTTGTATATTGATTTTGTCTCTTACAACTTCATTGTGTTCATTTACCTGATTTTATTTTTGGTAATGAGAATATCTGAAAACTACCCATCTAGCAAGGGACTAATATTCAAATTACTTACATAAGGCTCTCAAAAAACTAGATAGTGCAAAAGATACCCTATTAAAACGGGAAAATAATTTGAATAGACATTTCCCAAAAGACACACAAATGACCAACAAGTGTATGAAAAATGCTCAATATCTCTAATCATCAGAAAGATACGAATCAACGCCACAGTGAAGAATCATCTGGACCCAGTTAGGATGGGTATTGGCAGAAAGACAGAAAAATAAACACTGATGAGATTATAGAGAGAAGAGCACTCACACACTCTGGTGAGAATGTAAATTAGTACGGCTGGTATGGAAAATATGAAGATTCCTCAAGAAAAATGAAAGTAGAACTATCATATGATCTAATAATCTCATTACTGGATATGTACCTAGAAAATGAAATCACGTCAGAGAAATAATCCACACTACCATGTTTATTATAACTCTCTTCACAACAGCCAAGATATGGACTCAGCTGAGAGGCCCATTGATGTATGAAACGGATAAAGAAAACATGATGTATAAACACAGTGGACTATTATCCAGCCATAAAATTAATAAAACCTCATTATTTGCAACAACGTGGATAATACTGGAGGACTTTATATTGGGAGAAATAAGTCAAGCATAGAAAGACAGTAGTCTCATTTGGAGAAGGTTAAAAAACAGATTTCATAAAAAGAAAATAATGGTACACAGTTGAGGCTAAGACATAGAGGAGTGGATATGGATATCAGATAGGGTAACTGTTCCTGATGTTCTTTCTGACAAGCACCATAATGTAACTGTAGCCACTTTATTATATATTTCAAAATAATTAGGAGAGTAGTTTGGCATTTCCCAATGTATAGGAATGACAAATGTTTGAGGAGATAGAAATGTGACTTACAGAATTCAGTCATCATGCATTGTAGGAGCGTATCAAATTATCCTATTGTGACCCATAAATATGTGCAGATATCATGTGTCAATTAAAGAGCTTTTTAAAAACTTGCTTAATGGTGGTGCTTTGAGGGTTTTATGCTTACTTATTTCGAAAGCCTCAAATACGTAGAATAATTTCTTACCCAAATACTTCCCTTAGAGTTTTACTATCTGTGTTTTTATAATAATGAGACTACTGCTTCTAACTACTTCAAATGTAGAGATGAAGGGAGGGTGACTTTTGCTTTCATGTTGGGTCCAAGTTAGAAATTTTCATCTCTAATGCTTGGCTTTATTTTCTTCTCTCATTTTTTCCTTGGTTTTCAGAAGATTTTTCTTCTTTTTTTTTTTTGTTTGGTGGTTGTTTGGCTTGATTTTTCAGCCCACAAATTTTTAAACTAATTTGAATAGCTGTAGGTTAGATGTGGCTGCCTTCCTGCCAACAGGTGGATATGCTTTTCCTTAATTCGACACTTTTCTCACTTCCCAAAATAGTAACCAGTGAATGTGGCTCAACAAGTTTTTAGTCTAAACAGACTTCTGTGGATTCACATAATGAGTCACATCTATACTGTTATTGTATTCCAGAGTAATTGGCAATGCATGAAAGAGCCTTTTCTGACAGTTGTAACCTATGCTTGGATTCAAATATTCCCTTAATTATAATAGCCTAAATAACAATAGCCAACATTTAGTAGACAGGGAACTTATCGCTGTGGTCTATTACACTTTTGTAAGTCAGCTGTTAGGATTCTAGGTCACTTGCTTACTCTCAGACCTCATCAACATTTGGGACTGCCTGTTTTTTGTTGTTGTTGTTGTTGTTGTTGTTGTTGTTGTTGTTGTTACCACTCTTGATTCTACATTCTTCCCTTCACTCTTAAATTTTCCCTGCCCTCCTCCAACAGTTTCCCTGAAGCTTCGACTTTTCCAGTAGAAAAGAAATGGAAAGAAAGCTAACCCCACGTGATGACTCATGTGGAGCAAGTATGAATTTACTTTTGCATTGCACAGCACATAAGGCAAATTTCAAGACAGTTTGTTTTCCCCTGGGATAGAATGATAAAGACACTTTCTTGAGGAAATTAGCTGCTCCTAAAAAAAGAAATCACTCTCTCTGCTCTGATAGCCCATTTGGAATTTCCAAGATTACATGAATAACAGCCTCCTACAATTCCCCGGCTCGCCACTTCCTCCACCTGGAAAAACCACGAGTCAGAATCATGAGTGTGGTTTCATCCACAGCCTTCTTTCTCATGGCTTGGAAATGTGCTTTCATTGGAAAAATGCTCTGATAAACCCTGGAGCAGAGTACTTAAAATATATTGTTATTTAACAAGATAGAACATGACAGTGATGATTCGATCAGAGCCAAAATAAAGCAATCAAATCTGGTGGCATTTACCAGAGTTGGTCTGATGTTCACATACTTTTAACAAAAGCAAAATAATTCACACTCAATGCAATTATTTAAGAAAATTTTGGTCGAGTGACAGTCAGGACCAAGCACCAACACACGAGAAAATCCAGAACAATGGGCCAGCCAGCTGAAAGTCTTCGAGCATTATAGAAATAGGGAACTCTGAGCCCTTGAACACAGGATAGGACTAATTTTTCAGTGCTAGCAGCAACAGAGATCACAATGCGTATCTACTGTCATATCATTCAGAGGTCCTTGGACACTCTGAGCTCTTGAGTGGATTATTTTGCAAAGTACTGAATCCACCATTAAAGCCTTTTGTAATTACCTTTCCTGTGACGGAAGCATTCCGAAAGGTAACCTGTTCAGCAAGAAAATGAACACTAAGATCAACCAGAAAGGTGAGGCCTCCACTATAATAACAGGTTTGGCGAGATAAGCGTCAAAAAGGTGGAGCCCCAAGTCTCAGAGAGAGAGACAACCTCAGGCTAGTCACTCAGGTTCTCTAAGCTCTAATTTCCTCAAATGAAAATGAAGGCGCTGATACCCACGCTGAGGATTTCAGACAGGTATTCTTGCTATGGGACCAAACGGGATGCTTGCTTTATATAAAAGTGTGAACCAAATAGTAAAATAGTATTTAATTCCACTGCAGTAACTCCTGTGTCTGAACTTGCTGCAGAAGAGTTTCTTTTTCAAAAGAAAATCAGCCAAGAAAAATTAATTCCCTGAAATTTATTTTTATGGGGTTTCTTTGCACTTCATTGTTTTGTTTTTAAAATAATATAGACTCTGTTTGGCTATGCCATAATAATTATGTTTCTTTGCTTTCTTTCTTTCTTTTTTTTTCTTTTTTCTTTTTTCTTTTTTTTTTTTTGGCCTTTAAGTTTATTAGAACCATCATCTTGGCTAGGCTGAGAGACATGTCTCAATATCTTACAGGGTCATAAAAGACCAGCAAAATCTGAACAAGTTCTAGACCCAGAAAACCAACTGTGAGACTTCTCGGAATAAACAGACTCACCCGGTCCTAAAACTCCAACTGTCCTCAGAGCCACCTCTGTTAGTGCATTTTCCATGAAGAGTAGGAGCAATGACTGGTCCAAGGCAAGGCAGTTCCAGTGGGATTGTCAGTTCTGATGTTAGAGGTGAGGGAAGTCCGAGTTTTGAGGGGTGTGGTCCAAAAAAGGTGAAAACTGAGTGTGTAAATGGCCTGTGAAAGAGAGTGAGACGGACATGAGCCATTAGAGTATAGAAGGCAGGTGGGAGTGGCACTCAGGTCCTGCAATAGCAGAGGAACGACAGGACCCCCTTCCACCCAGGGTGGGTCTGGGTCCTCCAAGGTCTAGTAACAGTGACAGCTCCTGAGTAGCCCAGGACCCAGTGGAAGCAATTTGAGCAGAGTTCTATTCTCCACCGTGTGCCAGTCGCCTGATCTATTGCACGCCTAAGAAAGATCATACCATTAAAAATTGTTTTATACATGTTTGCTATCCCAGAAGGAAAAGTTGAAGAAGAGGTTAGATCGTGCAATATCCATCAAGTTGTGGGAATTTCACAGGTAGATGTTCTAGTAATTAGGTGACTCAGTCATTGCAATGTGCAAATTGAATCATCAGTATTACTGAATGATTTCTTCCTTTAATTCATCATTCCTTCACTCTCGTATAAGGGCGTGTCCGCTTGCTGCTAGCGTCACCACTTAGGGGCTTCTCACACATTCTAGCTAATTTTAGCACTGATCGCTGTGGCACTTAATTCATAAAATGTCTCCATCACTGGGACAATGACAGTAGAGAACAGCCAATCACTGGCTTTTAGGGAAAATTCTGTCCCCAGAATGGTTTACTCCTTTATACATGGATATAATATTATAACCTCTTGGTGTAAAATTAATGTCAACATAGGCTTTTATTCCATTTTTAAAAAATAAAATTAAACTCCAGAAAGCAGATTTCTAGGATAGGCTGAAGAGTAGCCATGATTGTGTTAACAGCAATAACAACAGCTCCTACTTATAAGGATTTATTCATATGCATGAATATCATTCCAATGATAGTGGTCACTTAGTATTGAAACACCTCACTTTACGAGCACAAAGACGGGCCTCAAACTAAGGGATAACACCTCTTATTTTTGAGTCCTTAATTCAGGCCAAACTTGCCAAATTCTTTGCACATAGATTATTTTATTTAATCTGCGCAACAAAAGCTAAGACATTTGTACTATTATTATTCATTCATAGGTAAGGAAATTCAGCTTTAAGAATTAAATATCTTCTCTAGAATATTCCACCTAGGAATATGTTAAACTATGATTTTAGCCTACAAAGGTGTGACTTCAAGGTCTCATCTCCTAACTATGGCTTCATTTGGGCAGAACACAAGAATCCTTACACACAGGTGTGGGAACACTTCCTATTTCAATTGAACATGCCTTACAATTGAGCTACCTTACAAAATAAGGCATAAATTATAAAACAAATAACTTTGTTAGATCTAGAGGTGTGCTCAGTTTTTCCTTATATGAAGCCATAATCTGTGCAAATCAAATATTTATGAATTGATCAAGCTGGCCACGCTGTTTGAACTCAATAAAAGATAGACTCAAGCTTACAAAAAGCCTACATAGATACAGATAGACGTATATGTAACTTGTGTGAGCACACACAAAATCAGAGGAAAATTGCTTACAGGAACGTGCTCCTGACAGATTCAGGACTATGAGAGAAAATTTTTTGGCTTGTTAGTGCTTAATTTGTATCATGGTTTGAAAGCACTTCTACATGAACTAAAACCCTGCCAAATCCCCTGGCCTCATACAGAAACTCTCCCCTTTGTGGTAACCAGAAAAAAAAGCAAGGATCTAAAATGAATATTAAATTGATCTATATCTAATAACTGTGAAGCAGACCAATTCATTCAGCTAATTAGAAGACCATGGGGCAACTTATTTACCTCATCAGAGCTTCCCAGGGTAGCTGTCCTGCTGGGGATTATTTATGCACCCAGGAGCAGCTGTCATTGGCAGCTTTCGGGTAGTCCGCTCTCATTCATCATAGTCACGTTCCCTTGACAATGTTAGTGTATCGTAAACTATGCGCCCTGACTTACGACACTACTAAGTTCTTTGCATATAATATCCCATTTGGTTTCACAATACCTATAAAAATGGAAGCGCTAATATCATCTCCCACTAACACATGAGGAATTTGAGGCTTAAATAAATTTGCCTTTTTACATAAATCTAGATGTTTTTAACCAATAGTTGAATTTCAGAACTCTGCTCTTACGTTTTATAATATAAAATTTGGAAATCTGGCTATTTATTACCCAATTATTTGTGTCCTGTGGGATATATTAACCCACGCTTCAGTATGGAATGCTGTCTGCAGGATTCCACGACCCACTTCTACACAGAGTTGAGAGGTGTCCCCCATTAAGTTGGAGCCTGGGAGGATCCACACATCTCATGAGGGATACTAATGACACTTCTTGATCATACGCTTACATGGGACATTCCCAAGACTACCTTAAACTACCTATTCTTTTGATTTATTTCAAAGCCTGATTTTGAGACTTACTATTTCTAAAGCATTTCCCATATAATATGCAGTACACCATTTCCTCTAGTCTCGACTAATCTCTACATAAAACGAACCCACTACAATGACGAACTTGGTCTGTGTCTCTTGACTGAGGACCTTCGCTGACTTGAAATTGCCTTTGTGTTCTGGGAGTACCCTGCGGGATCCTGCAGAAAATATACCCAGGACCGGGGTTGTATTTGTATCCTATTTAGGAGGTGTGTTATCTCACCATCTTGTACTTTTCATGTACATATGTGCATATTAGGACATTTTCTTAATATTTCAGAGCCTAGAGCAAAAAAGAAAAGAGTATTCTATAAATAACTTTTCTTTCAAAATCTTGACAGCTTTTTTATAGTGGATAATGTGAAATATTTAACTACTTCTCTTTGAAAATTGCCTGCAGCCACATGGTAGCAACTTAAATTAATAAATACGGAGAAAAGAGGGCACTCGCTTCTGCATATTTGCCCTTTGGGTCTCTTCTTATGCTGACTTGGTTTCCCACTTTTCCTGTTTTTCTATAGGAAGATTGACTTCAGTTTTTATTTTTATTATTATTACTATTGACCCCAAATTACACTTCTTGCATGAGCTACCAGTAGCCTTGGCTGTGAACATCCTTTAGCCTTACTCGATCATCAGAGCTACTTCACTGTATATACTGACCACCTGCTTCTCTCAACCAAGGGCAACTACCCTATTCTGAGGACTCAATGCAAATGAAAATGTGGAGCGGGAGGCTTTAAGGAGTCAGTCTTCCAACCTCTGGGTCAGCCATCTCAACCCTAAAGTGCACAAAGTGGTGCAGGCAGAAGGCCTTACACCTGACTTGGAACCCAGGAGAGGGGTTGCCTGAGAAGGACCACACATGAGCTAAAGCGCCCATAACCCACACATGGCTTTGTCTGCATTTTCTTGCAAAACACAATTTCAAAAGTAAGATTATTAATTTCAGATAGCAAGGATGAACTTCAAACCCAAATAAGAGTCCTTCTCCAGGATGGGCATGGCTACACACATGCACATGAAACCAGCCCGGCTCCAGCTCAGGCCCCCTCATCCCTCCCCTTCTTATTCTCGCTTCCTCTCTTCCAAACAAATCTGGCATTCATGGGAATACATTTCCACCTCTCACTGCTTCAGCCACACAGACCAGCTTCAGCTCCTCCTTGAGTTGGCTGGGAGATGCCCTTTGATTTCCACTAAAGAAAAAATTCAAATACTTTTCTGACTCCTTACTATTCTTTCCAGTTTTCTGCAATCTGATACCAGAGATGGCAACAGCATCCTTGTGCAACCTTTCATCACCCTAAGCTGCTGTGACTCAGGTGGGCCATGTGGCCTTCCATCTCTCTGCCTATCTTAAATTTAACCCCCCTATTCTAAATGAGTTCTATCCTTTCCAGATTGAAAGTTGTAATTTTGATGAAGAAAAGGGAAGAAAAATAGGACACGAACAGCTCTACTTTCTGTCATCTGTTCACTCCTGGTCATCTCTGAATATTACACTACATGCTTATTGAATTGATGAATTTGATCTAAGTCTGTTTTTATACCTGAATGGTAACATTTGGCGGAAAGTCTCTTCAATAGGTAGCCAGCTTCAGCCTGTAAATGAATTACAACCTAATCTTGTAATAGACAATTGAGTCTCAGCCAATCACAAGCAATCAATTGAGAAAACTATGCCCATACAAGGCAAATGTCTCACCACACTTCACTCATGTAGAGCCAAACTGATATCAACCAATCAAGTTGGCTTCTGGATGTCACTTTCTTTCTCTGACTGTGAACAGAGCCTACACATGTGGCAGGGTGGTCCTTTCTGAGCCATGTTTGGACCAGCATGTTGCCTGGTTCTAAAATCATTTTTTATGTTCAAATTATATTTGTTAAACCCAACTGATATTTTTTTCTTATGCCTCAAGTAGCAAGAATTTTTTTCCCCTCTTACTCCAAATCCAAATAATAAAACCACCTCTGTCTTTCAGAAAGACAAAAACAATTGAGCCTGGTCTGGTCTTAATGGTCCTGATAGTGTTTGTAAGTTTCCTTCATTGCTTCAACTGTTGCTTCCGGTTCTGTGCCAGTTTTCCAACTTCCATGGCATTGCTGCTATCCCATGTCACTGAATTCTTCGGGCAGTCATGTGAGTTGTTGTAGATGACCTACCCCAAATTCCACATCTTCTCAACAAAATCTTCTAAGACTCTGTTGTTCAACTCTCTCTTGACTCTTGGTTCCACCCAGATGGCAGACCCAAGAGTCAGGACTGCTCAGCTACAGGCCGGGGCATTGTAGGGAAACATCCTGGCTCCAAATGCCAGCTCTGCCACCTACTAGACATGAAGCACTACATGTCATTTAACTTCTTTATACTTCATTCTCTACCTGAAGATAGAGAGGAAAAGCAATTACCCTCATAGGCTTGTAACAGGATTAGGAAAGTAACTGAAATTCTGAAATATTAGCTGGTTCAGAATATGCATTCAATAAATGTCAGCTATTTGGGGGGGGAGGATGGTGTAGACCTTCCAACTACAAACCACCACAGTATCAACTATCTCAGCCTGTCAGTTTTTCACAAGTCCAGCCTGGCCCTGAAGTCCTATCAGCTAGTAACATGTACCTAATGTCATAATCAAGTATATAAGTCATCACAGAAATAAAGGTTTCATTTCACAAAAAAAATCTATTGTACAATTGAAGATACAAATTTTTGTGTCACATCCATGTACTTCGTAGAGGAGAAGGAGATCATCACGTTTCTTGATTTAGCTTTCACTCGGGCCGAGTCTTAGTCACTTTGACTGCTTTCACTGTAAACTGGTGGCTTACACATATCAGTTATCTTTCACAAGTCTGGATGCTGGAAATGTTAAGACCAAGGTGCCAGTAGATTGAATTTCTGGTGAGAACCCATTTCTCGTTTCATAGAGGATACCGTCTCCTTGTGTCTTCATATGACCAGGTGACTGGGGGATTTTTTGCAAGGACACTAATCTCAAACATGAGGACTTTACCCTCACGAAATCATCTAATTCTAATCACCCCTCCCAAGACTATTACCTTGAAAGAGGAAGGATTTTAACATACAAGGTATGAGGAACCTAAACATTCAGTTCACAGTGGGTGAAGATTCTATTGCTGGCAGCTGGGCAAGATCCTCTCTTCTGGCAAACCTTTCTTTCAACAACTTGCAAGGGTTAGGGTAATAATGACCTCCAAGTGGACCCTAAGACGTAAGTGGGCCCGTGGAACAGGAAGACATCTGGGAGATCGAGCTGGTTGGGGGAGAAGCAGACAAATGTTGCAGATGTCTCTCCTTTTACCGTCTTCTTGGTGGCTGCCATCCTGTCCGACCCCTCCCTAGTGCCAGCAAGGTCTTTACTGTCTCATCAGTGCAAAAGTATTGCTCCGGGAGAGCAAAGTCCCCTTTCTTCCTCCCTTTCCAGCTCTTCACATCTCTGTAGCAATGCGTCTGTTCAAAAATAGCTACTTTTCCCCTTTGCAAATTATTTTGGATAAACTGGGTCATCTGAGCAGCTTGTGTATCCCAAATAAACTATTCCTTGGTGCTAAAAAGAGGAACGATTCTTGGTTTTGCTTAAATAAAAAGAGCTGGAGCAAGATAAAAGGAAGTGATCTTTAACCCTCTCATCTGCAACCCAATCTCCCAAATCAGAAGTGCTGTGAGACACCACAAGGGAGAACCCCAGCGTTGCCATGGAGACCATGGGTCCTGAGTGCATCTTGGAGCCCGCTGCCCATCTCTGGGTAGCCCCCTTCCCAGACCATGTATTTTCAAAGTGGCAATGTCAGGTTGGTACCAGTCTGGTCTTAGACACCAGGGAGTCAGTTTGACTTTGATTTTTTTTAATTTTAATTTTAATTTTTTTCCAATTTATGGACTACAGTGACCTGAGTTTAAACATGCACTGAGGGAGAAACACCACCACACAGTCTCCCATCTGGTAAATACACTGAGCAGACAATAAAACCTTTATCAGGTTACGAGACAGTAGGCAACATTCTCACATATTTAAGGGTTCCAGGAAGAATTTCCCTGCTGTCCTTTTGGCTGGCTGGTGCCTCCTTCTCACAGGTGGGTTCGTTTGAATACCACTGGTGCTGTTAAATTTCCCAGTGTGCCCCAATTACAGAGAACTTGCCATCCATTATTTCTGCTGTCATACTGTTGAGTGAAAAAAATTAAAGTGTCTCATCCAGCTGTGTTTGGAAGGTGCAGCACGTAATTTCACACGTCAAGGAGGCACAGCTCAGGGACAAGCTGTGGCCACTCCCTCTTTAACTCCTTCTGCCCAGTGCACCAGCTAGCATCTTTCTTTTGGATTTTTTTTCCCTTTTGCCATCTGCCTATCACCTTTCCTCAAACAAGTACACGTAAATGAGGTTTATTTTCGTCAGCAGCACTCCAAGAGCTCCCAAATCTCAAGTTAATTGCTGCTGAATGGCAAGTTCATTCAGAAATCTTTTTCACCTGGGAAATAGAGTTCCAAAAAATAAAAATATAAATCAAGCTTTGGACATGAACGCTTCCCTGCATTTTAATCAAGTGAGAATCCATTTTACAATTTAGAATACTGTGTTTAGAGCATTCTCAAGTTAGGTATTTAATACCAATGGCTCATTTAAATAGTTAGATGTTTAAAAACAGTATGACATCATTTAAACAATAAACAACATTTAAAACAGTAAGGTATACTTTGCTTTGACCAGACTGCTCAATTAAATATTATTTTAATAAAAATGATTCACAATATTTTATAGGCTTTAGGATGCAATATTCTTTATGAGTCTGATTTGAACTGTTTATCTTTGATTGGGGTAGAATCCATTAGGACCAACTTTTTAAAAGTGATTATTGGGAGAAATAACTAGGGGTTCTGAGGACAGTAAAGAGAGAAAGTGTACTATCTCCGTAAAAATACAGATACAGCCACACGATGACACTGAACAATGATAAATCAAGAGTAGAATGGGCCTGTCAGATTATAATGGAACTAGAAAGTTCCTGTCACCTAGAGATATCATGGCCATCCTAATGCTCCAGCACAAGGTGATACTTACTGCTGTAGGCATGCTGTTGTACTCAAACCTATGTCTTTGCCAGCTGTACAAAGTCTATCACATATCACGATGTACAATAGGTATCAATTGAAAATCATAAATGCCAATGGTACTAGTTTGTATATTTATATATTTACCGTATCACGCTTCTTAATTACTATTTTAGAGTATATTCCTCCCACTTATAAAAAAGTTTCCTATCTAGCGTGGGTCAAGTTACACCAATAATGGTTCTGTGTACTACCTCTTCCCCTGGCTACCTCAGGGGGCTACACAGAGGGTACCCCTCGGTTTGCGTAACGCACTCTACAATATCCACACAAGGATAATCACCTAATGATGCTTGGCTCAGTTCGTGTCGCATCATTAAACAGCACACAATTATGACCAAATTCTTCCCTCTATGATAACTGCATAAGGGGTCCTATAATACCAGCTTCTATTCTCCTGCTGGTTCCTATGCCAGAAATACACACACTTCAAACAAGATTAAACTTTGAAATTCCAATCTTAACATTATCTTTATGCACACAATCTCTGGTTTCCTGTTGGTATAAGCACTTTTCCAATTCAATCATGTTTACAGTTCGCCAACCTGTATCATCTCCTTAATTAGCACTTGACATCTTACCAAGTAGCATTCCAAAGGACCGCGCATGGCTCAAAAGACAGAAGCCAACAGCAAAGAGGGCGCATCATCGTGGGAAGGAAGCCGGGCGCCACAAAGGCAGGACCAAAGAAATCGCACGAAGAGCAAATAACAGATTCTTCAGCATAAAATAGACTTGTGAGAAACTAATTGCTACAGATTTTATCATGCCCAAAATAAAACGCGGGGGAAATATCATGAGCATACTGTAATGCATAAAATCTTGACACTTGCGATAAAATACTCAAAATACACACTGGAAGGTTGGAGCTCGTCGGTAATGTTCAATTCCGCAAATTATTCCAAACAGCTCGGCATATTTGTGGCATCACATTGAACTGGGTGTGAGAGGAAGAGAAAAAAAAAACAAAAATAGACCCTGCTCTTCCTTGGAAATGTATGTCCCAGAAGGTGGCTTCTAAACAGCCCCGGAGCTGTGGGCGAGGAAGGAGGAGAGTTGCATTTCAGAGATACAGAAATGCCGGCCGGGACAGAAGAGGGATTCGGCCAAATGGTGCCTTGTTTTAGACGCAGGGATTCAAAACCTCCTACCCCATAGCTTCTCTGAGATGAAGCAGAGAAGCTCTTCTTTGGTAATTATCACAAATGATTGTTTATCACTCAGGAGTTTGAAGGAAGCCTTGAAAGATCACATTCCAGGGGCTTGATCACCGAAAATGCCTGGGTTGGAATTGTAATTATGGGCTTTCTCTGAGCCTGCAGCACCTCCTCTGGGATTATTTGCATAAACTCTTTGCCTGTGGCAATTTCTAAACACAAATTCCCTTCACTGTTATTTTTAGGCAAGGAAGGAGAGGCTTCTTAGGGTAGAATTTTATCATAACCTTTATTCAGCAACCTCTGTGTGGCTGCAGTCTTATAAAAATAAACACACAGTGATGTTAATTATAGAATGCCTAGAACAATTGAGCGTACCAGAAGGAAGAAGGAGGTTAACTTCAAAGTTAATGGGTTTCAACTAGAAAGTTGTGGCAGTGATAGTGGATCCCTAGTAGGACTGGGACTCATTGTATTAGAACATGGGGGGGGGGGGGGGGGAGAATAAAACTACAATTAGATGAGAATGAATCTCAAAAGGCCCAGTGTACAGAGTCAGAGAATCCAGAATTTGAATCTCAGCTGAATTTTGAAAGTCAAATCAAACAAAAGGCTGACCACACCGGATAATACTTTACTGGCATAAATTATGTAATTAGAATCTCCAAGGACAGAGAGTAAAGAAGAGCTCAAGGACGTCAAGGGAATTGTTCGGTGGCCACAGCCAAAAAAGGGGAGTGCCAGACTTCATCCACACAGCACAGCTCTGGCAGTCTACTCCCTGCCTGGCTGTCAGTCACTGTGGCCACAGCTTGAAGGGGTTCCCTGTGTCCAGAACAAGCCTACTGCTGAGCAAAAGGCACCACATCTTGGGGCTTCAAGAAAAAAACTTCCATTCATTTATTTACAAAGTTGCTAGAGAGGAAGTAAATTCTATGGTGAGATCTTTCTAGACAGAGCCTGTTTTCCCAAGGTAACTGTGGTGCCTTAATTAGGAGCTTTCAATTACTTATCTTCTCTGAAAGAGAGACCTCTCACATGTAGGATGGAGGTAGTATTCATGTTTATAGGGTTACAGCTTCCTTTTTCAAACTATGTGCACATATACAAACATGAGTTCACAAGTGTACACATATATGCAAAGATATAGATGCACATACAGGCAAGCACACACACCTACAGCATTCAAAATGACTTCCCAGAATGACAGCCTATCTCCATTAAGAAATGAGAACACTAATTCTTTGTATAAAGTTTGCTTACACTAATCATTATTTGCTAAGAATTCAATTTGTCTCCTGATGCTCAGTCTCATAAATAAGGACTCTCCAACTTGTTCATTCAAAGTGACCCATGAAAACATTTGAGATGTTAGATTCATTTCAGCTTTTATCTTCCATTGTTCTCAGATGAGAACCTTTTAGATGAACTTAAAGAATGTAAAACAAATGACGCACACAGATATGCCACTATTAAGTGCAGAATGTCATTATTTCCCAGGCAAGGACTGACTCAATTGTTTATTTAATCAAGCACAAGAAGGTAATAATGTAGTTTTATATACTTTCCTTGATAATACTGGGTGATCTCTTTATAAGTCAATCTCACAACACTCAATGACGTAGACTTAAAAGAAATAGGCTGAAAGTTTCTTCCCTTGATGAATTGTGGCACATAATACATAATCTCAAGCATATAATATTTTAATAAGATTTCTCTGATATCCGTATTTTTTTTCCACCAGGCAAAATAACTCATGGCAAGCTTTTCAGGTTCCTTGGCACAATGGTCGGATTGCAAATTCTATGCAAAGACAGTGGCAGGTTAGGACAGGTTGCAAAATTACACAGGCAAGGGATGAGCACATTTTTTTGATGCATGATCGCAGCTAAGAAACAGCTGACGAGGCACGCAGAAGGCTTCCCATGTCCCCGAGCCGCCACAGCAGAATCCAGCTGTTACTTCGGTATCAACAGTCCCTGCACACACTGCCTCACGATGCTGTCTCTGAACAGCAAGTGGATGCAACTGTTGGCTCTTCACAGCTGTCCTCCTGTGCACGCACGCAGAGGTGCTGGATCACTCTGATGCTTTGCGATCTCAGGAGATGAAAATGTTTTCCTTACTTCTGTCTCCTGTCAAATTCTGCCAGGGAATAGGCTGACAATAGCTTCTCCCACAGAAGGGAAGATGACAAAAGGTAGCTTTGCCCAAATGCTCCTGAATTTCTAGCATGTGCATTCTGACCATCTAACAACCATCCCAAATAAATTTCCACATTTTCCTCCAATTTCACTAGTAAAAATATTTCCATTTATTCATTCTAATTTTTCTTTTCTTCCTAATATTTATCAGTGTATATATATATGCAATATACAATGGTTACATTGACCTTGAGGATTTTGTGCGCACATATATCGCGACAACACTACAATTCCCCCTTATTATCCTTTCCTCATCCCACAACACCCCCATCAGACCTATTTGGTTCTATAAAATGCCTGTATTCTAGGTGTCTCATGTTGGAGAAACCATGTGATATTTTTCCTTCTGGGTTTAACTCCTCTAAACATGATGGTTTCAAGTTGTGTCCACTTACCTACAAAAGCCACTAATTTCTCTGTCTTTATCGAAGACTAGTACCCCATTGTGTACATATACCCCAGTTCTTTCTATATATTGGTCTGTTGGGTTTTTTATTTCTT
Source organism: Ctenodactylus gundi (assembly GCA_004027205.1). Taxonomy (NCBI): domain Eukaryota; kingdom Metazoa; phylum Chordata; class Mammalia; order Rodentia; family Ctenodactylidae; genus Ctenodactylus; species Ctenodactylus gundi. Next base: position 300,760 of record PVKB01000658.1, read on the forward strand.
CCACAGTTTAGTTATTGCTAGTTATGCTGCCATAAACGTGGCTATACAAGAACCTCTATTATATGTTGAACCTTCTGGAGGATAAAATAAAGAAAACTCTAGAAGATGCAGGAGTGAGCAAGGGCATTTTAAAATGGACACCTGATGCAAAAGAAATGGCCCTCGGAATCAACTAATGGAATTATATCAAATTAAAAAGTTTCTGCACAGTGAAGGAAGCTATCAACAGAGTGAAGAGAGAACTGATAGGATGGAAAAAATATTACCACCTATCCATCAGACAGGAGGCGAATAACTAGAATATACAAGGAACTGAAGAAAAATAGACCCCTCAAAGCCAAAGACTCAATTATAATATGAGCGACTGAAATGAATAGGCAGTTCTCTGATGAAAATTTTAAATAAGCAGCAAACATATGAAAAGACGTTCAACATCCTTAGCCATTAGAGAAACGCAAATCAAAACATCACTAAGATATCACCTCACACTAATGAAAATGACATATATCAAGAAGTCGAACAGCAAACAATGCTGTCTAGGTTTCGGGGACTGTCTAGGTTGCTGGTGGGACTGTAAACTGATACAACCAGTATGGAAAACAATTTGGAGATTCCTCATTCTGATTTTTATATATTGAGCACAGCTCTGGGCTGAACTTTTTACCTCTCAAATTCATATGTTGAAACCCCAAACTCTGCTCCCTCAATATGTGACTATATTTGGAAACAGGGCTTTGAAAGATGTGATTATACTCACGTGGTTTTATTAGAGTGGTCTCTAATATAGTATGATAAGTGTCCTTATAAGGAAAAGGGACAAATATGTACACAGAAGGAAGACCACGTGAGGATATAGAAAAAAAAAAAAAAAAAGCCTTCAACAAGCCAAGAGAAAAACTTCTGGAGAAACCAACAATACTACCATCTTGGTTCTGGATGTCTAGCCTCCAGAAATGTGAGAAAATGAATTTATATTAGTTTTTAAGTCACTTGGTCTTTGATATGGTGGCCCTAGAGAACTAATGTAAGCACTTACAGCATACCAGGCCTTGTTAGAGATAATGAAGACAGGTTAGTGCACTAAGCAATGCCATGTGGTGCCTTCTAAGACTGATATCCTACTGGGAAATTCACATGAAATCAGTTGAAGGCTGGCTTAGTGAGTAAGTGGATTAATGAATGGGTAAATCCTGTGACAAGAGTTAAGAGAAAGAAACTCTGAGTCAGAATGTTTAAAACATTTACTTTGTAATATAGTATTCCTATAGGATAAGAAATAGTAAAATATTTTGTTTCCCTTTCCTATTATTTCTTTTCAACTTACAAAGCTCATTATTGAGATCTTGGAAATGAAACCACAGTCTACTCAGATGAGCAATTTTAGAGCTTCCCGTCATTAATAACTTGTACAAAACCAGTCATTAAGTAGACCTTATCAGAAGGAAGTTACATTCAACGATTTATCATTCAGCACAATCATAATTCCACATGTTCCTTCCAGTTACACATTGGACTAGAACAGTTGTCCTCAGCATTGGGAGACCTTAGAAATACAGCTGCCTGGATCCTGTTCCCAGAGACTCTGATGTAATAGATCTGGAGCAAGGCTTCAGCTTTGAACATCATTAACCTCTTCCCAGGCAATTTTGCAGATCAGTCAAGAGTAAGAACTGCTTTCAAAGATTCTAGCTAATCTATTTGCAGAACACGTTAGTATGCTTTCCCTATTTTCTCAAATACTTGGGGTTTGTTGAAAATTAAACTTGATAGACACAGATGACAATTTGATTCTCTCCAACAATCGTTGCCTGAGATTCTATAATAAAGAACAAATTGTGGGGAGATACTGATAAGGAAATTCAAGGTAATCCAGGCACGATGGCACACACTTATAACCCCAGCACTCAGGAAACCGAGAGAGAAAGATTGCCATGAGTTCAGGGCCAACCTGGGTGACCTAATGTACTCAGGACCGCCTGGGCTTCAGAACAAGGCCTTGCCTCAAAAACAAAAGAAAACATGAGGTATTTATAATTTCCTTTCATTTAGAGGTAATAGGAGTCCAGGAGGTTAAAGCAGAGAGAGAGAGATAAGAACTCACAGTTTGTACTTTGTCTTCAGATTGAGAACTGATATTTTGGGGACTATCCACCATGAAGCTGTCGTTAATAGCATCCCTAGTAAGGGATGATAGTAATGTGAGGCCCAGGGACTTTCTCAGAGTCACAGGTCCAGTTATGGCAGAGTTGTTCTTGACCTTGACTCGGAGGAGCCTCCAGTTCTTACTGTTTAGTTTTATTAAATGGCAAGATTTGGCAAATACTCTAGGTTCTTAAGACTCCAAAGAACAAAATCGTACCTGCAAACAAATTTGCCTGTTTTCTTCGACTCATTTTTTTCCCTCAAAATTTATTCACCAGGCTTCTTAAAAATATTCTCTGATTAAAGAGACTAGAGGGGAGTCAACTTCTACCTTCTTTGATGTGCCTTGATCCTAAGTTTCCCATTAAAGGTACCAAGAAACAATAACACCATCAAGACACTCGAGTTACTGCTCAATTTGATTTCTTTCCATCCCTCTGTGCATCTCTTTGGTGGCCACATCTCCTCTGTTCACTCGACCCTCAAAGGGAAGGGCTCTTCCCTTTTAGTCCTGTGACAGGCTCACTCAAGTCCTTGCCCATGTGACCCAGGGACTATGAAATTGCCTGATCTCCCCTTCTCATCATTTTCTCAGATAACCATGCTATTCATAACAAGGCCACTTCCCTCTGGTATACTGATGGCTTTTCTTATCCTCTCCAATAAGTACCAGCTGCTAAACAATTCGTGTTTGTTATTAAAGTGACACAAACCTTTGTTTTCCTTCTCTGATCTTAAGTCTGTAAGTTTATGATAATTTATCTCTGGAGAATTTGCTCAGTTTTAGTTGTTTCAATTAACTATCAATCTTTTCTGTCTCTTAACCTTCAAAGTCTCCACGGAATACTCACTCACTAGACTCTCAACTTTAACGGAATAATTTCTGAAAGCCCATTTCTCAGCTTCAGCTTTCTCGAGATGCTTTAAAAAGACTAAGCGCCTACAGAAGCACACAATTCCCATTAAAGTTTATGACTCGCTCATTTATTGTGGAGTGGACTTGTGCGAGTGGCTGATGCCACACAATGAATTAGTCATACCTGTTGATGCACTGTATTCACCTATCCATATGACATATACATAGACACATCATTTGTCTTAGATTCTAATGCCTAGAACATAAGTTCATGCCTCTACACTTCACTAAGATCACATACTTCGCACAGGTTTGGAATATCAGAGGCCTGGAAGGCAGAAGAATCCCACTTAAACCTCTTAGCTGAGAGATCTTAATGAAAATGTTATTTACTGACATTTAAGCAGAGTTAAGATGGGACTCCAAAGGAATATTGTGCACACCCCCCCCCCCCCCCCCCCCCCGAGCTCCACCATAGAAGAAAGACTAGAAGGAGCAAGAAAAGGAAATAATGTTAGCAGAAATCACTGGTAAATGAAGCCAGAGACAGGCGGTTACCCAGCAAGTGCTGACACAATGGATATATGCACCACTACTGTTGATACACCAAGAATGGAAAGAGGTATGCCCATCTTAAGTAAGAGACTCCGTGGGTTGGCCAACCCTAGCAGGAAGGCAGTCAGCAAAGGAGCCGATTATTAATACATTGTCCTTCAGATTCAACTTCCTTGGACAAGATCAAGAAAGTGATCACTGAAAATAGATACAGATCCAGGCACGAGATGAATGAAAAAAAAATCATAATCCATTTGCAATATCTTCAACTGGAAAAAAGCCTGATCAATGGAAAAAATAAATCATGGAACATGGAATGAACTCAGCTATCTGTGAGATGGTGTAAGTCTCTTGCTGTAATATGAGCATACAAAATGAGTAATTTCTGTTTTACCCATTAATGTATTTCATTAGGTAGAGTAATACCTGCCATACATTAGTTGCTAAGTTAATTAATTACACCTTTAACACATCTTTGAGCTAAAAATTTTTGTCAGAGGTATTGAGAAGGTTTAGTAAGGAAAGAATTGGCTGATATGAAGGCTCATGATGGAACAATGATGTACATGGGTCTCCATTTCCATGGGGTCCCAAGTGGACCAGGTAGGCTAAACTGTGTAAAGTCTGTAGAAGGATAATGATACTTTGTGATGCCACAGGATGCCTCTGAGCCCAGGGGTTCATTCCTCCTATTTCTTAGCATGAATAATTTCCTGGTATTAAATTGCGATGCTCATTAAATCCCCCAACTTCTTATATATGTGAAGACCGCTAGCAGAAGATCTACTTAGAACTTCAGAACGGGCTGAATTTAAGAAAGACGTCTCCAGCTAGCACACACATCATCAGTGCGTCAGCTTTAATTTTCAATCTGGGTCGCGTTTCTTATTAATACCTTCCTTCTTAACAGGCCTTTGAAATATTAGTTTAAAAATAGTTGCTGGTAAGTACAAATGGGGTTTCTCTCATCCCATATTCTGCATATCTTGCTCATACACTGTATTTATTACCTGTCTTTTTGCTCCATCACTACCACTTGTTGTTCTATCTGAAAACTATAAGCTATAACGAGAGAAGGGTTTTTTCCCTCTTTCCTTTAATAATTTTAACTCTAACAACTAGAAGGGCAACAGATTCGTGGATAAGCAGTAAATATTTGCTACGCGAGTGAGAGATTTCGGTGTTCATGCCGCATGAGACATAGTCCAAATGCAATGGATCCTACCGTGAGAAAGACACAGCTCCAGCCTTTGAAAAGCGCAGAGTGCAGTCTGGCCGAGAACAGCAAGGGCTTGATTTCGAATGACCCCCTAGATCCTATAGAAAGATGAGATAAACAGAGAAGTCACGAGATGAGAGAAATGAGAAATGTGCCCCCCAAAAATAAAAAAATAAAAAAGAAGCCTGTTTAGATATATATATGGCGCTTGGGAAATACCAGTGTGGTTGGTCCTCGTCTGCTCTTCCTGATGTACGTGCTCCTCAGATTTTAGCACTGAGACTAAATGTTAGCATAACCTAGGCTTACTGCCCCCGCAGCTACAGAATGCCCTGGCCTGTCTACAGCTTTGTTTCTGCTGTTGCTATACCCTCATCTGTGTCCTTTTCTTATCCTGCATCTCTTATTTACATGGCAAATGCCTTCTTTAAAACCCACTCGACCTTCCTTTCCACTCCAACAGCCTCCCTGCTCACTGATTACAATCACACAAACACATTTATACCCTATGGCTGTTAATAATGGTAGTTTATACTTCCCAAGGAAATATATGCCAGATTATGGAATGAATGAAAACTTTTATCTATCCCTCTTTGCTGACCTCTAAGAATACAGAAACTGAGTCCCAGAGAGGCAATGTGACCAGCTCAACCGATATCCATTATGTCATTTCTCCTACATGTCATGTCCACTAACCTGGGACAGGAAGAGCCATGTCACTGCTTTCTTTCCATATCCAGATTCCCAGTGCAGTGCCGGACACGTAGTAGATGTTTCATATGCATTCAGTAATTATTCTCTTAAAATGCAAGGGAGCTCTCTTTGACTCTTCCAACATCTTTAATCTCCTTAAATTATCTTGAGAAAAAGTTAAAATGTAAAGGTTTTGACTTTTAATATAGAGGATTTTAAAAATATGAGATGAGAGTAAAAATATTAAGGCTATCCTAAGAGGAATGGAAGAATTTTATTGGAGTCAAGCCCACCTGGTTCTTGAATTCTTCAGCTCCTCAGTTCAGTGGACTGTCCAGAGGCGCTGCCCCTAGAGACTCCAGAGTGCACGGGGCTGTCACGGTAGAGACAACTCTTTTGTTCTGCCTTCTCATCCTCGATATTTGAGAGATGTTAGTCAAATCAGGTAGTTTAAATTGCAACCACGGCTAGAATAGAGAGCTAAAAGTTTTTTAAATAAAGAGGCAAGAAAATGCTAATGAGAATATGGTGCTGTTGGATGATGGTCGTTTTTGTCCTCACTCCAAATGCCATGGGTGACAGACAAAGGAATCTTTCTTTTAATAACGAGAGAATGCAGAGCAGCAATAGCAGCAAGAACAGCAAAAAATGAAACAGCAAGAAAGTCAACAGCTCTGTAATCCCTGTGCCTCAGGAGGCTGCTGATTCAGGAAGATGGCAACTTCCAGCCTGGCCTGGGCCACTTGACAATTAGCAAGGGCCTGTCTTAAGAAGAAAGAAGAAAGAAGAAGAAGAAGAAGAAGAAGAAGAAGAAGAAGAAGAAGAAGAAGAAGAAGAAGAAGAAGAGATAGAAAATCTAGAGATGTTGGTGGGTGCAAAGGCCATGAGTTCACACTCTAGTACAGGTAGGAAAGAGAAGAGAATTGAAGAGAAGGGAAGAGGAAGAGAGAAGAGAAAAAGAGGGGAGGAGGTAGGGAGAGGAAAAGAGGGAGGGAAGGAGAGGGGAGGGGAGAGGAAACCCAGGCCAAGCCAGAAAAGTCAACATATACAGAACAAACTTTTTTGAAAGATACTATTCTAAGTTTTTAAAACACATAAATCAAATTAACCACCCAATAAGGTTAAGTTCTAGATATTTTTATCCTCCTTTTACAGGAGAAGAAATGGAGATGAGAAAGACTAAGTCAGCTGGTGAAGATCATGCAGTTTGTAGCAAAAGTTTTTTAAAAAGACACTCCTACACATACACATAAACAATATAACGGCAATATAAGGATGAAGTTAAAATTATAGGCAGTATGGAAATAAAAGATACATTAATTCCATTGTTCCTCGATACTGACATTAATCCTAGCTACAGAATTTGGAAATATGAATTGAATAGGACAATAATTCTATCTTTAGTTAACATTTTGCTGGTAGAAGTGAATTGGGAAGTCAGGGAGGTCCTGCGAGTTAAACCCAGAGCCTTCCCACTGAACTGCATCTCTAGCCCTCTTTTTTGTTCTTATTGTTGTTTTAGAAGTCTTGCTAAGTCATTAAGTTGCCCAGGCTGGGCTGAAAGTTGCAGTTCTCCTTTCTCAGAGCCAGTCATAGAATGCTAGGATTATAGGCATGTACTAGTATGCATGGTTAAGTTTGCCAAGTGTAACCAGAGACAAATGAAAGATTCAGCCCACAAAGTATTAGCACAATACGCCAATGGGCTGATTCTTTGATGAGGAACAGATTCACAGGCCATCGGAAGAAATGTCTGAATGAAATACACCTCTCAATCGCTCTGACTCTCCAAAACTAAAATCTACCTGTTCTGGGGCATAAAATATTTACCTTCAGAAGATAATCTGCAACCAGATGGAGAAACCAGTATGCTAAGAGCAGCGGAAGCTCTTTGTGAAAAAAGAATTTTACTAACCTAAGGGAGTGAGCTGGAATCCAGAGGATTCTCAAATCTCACAGCACCACGTGAGTACTGCATGGCTCTTACAAGGCATTCTCAATAGCTCAGGAAAGAAATAAATTCTCTGATGTCTTTGAAGGAAGTGTATTCAGTGTATATATTAAAAGTGTTCCAAGAATTTCCTTTTTGTTACAACATAAAAAGTCACAAGACAGGCAACCTTGTTGTTAGACAGATTTCTATTACTATAATAAATTACCTGAGGCAATTAACTTATAAAGAGAAAAAAGTTATTTTGGCTCACAGTCCTAGAAGTTCCCGTCCACAGTCCCCTGGTAGCTTTAGGCCTATACCAATGCAAGACATTGTATCAAAAGTATGTGGTGTAATCAAAAGTATGTGGCATAGCAAAAGTATTTTTTGTGGTCAGAATGCAGAGAAAAGAAAAGAAAAGAAAAGAAAAGAAAAGAAAAGAAAAGGAAAGAAAAGGAAAGATGAAAGAAAGGAACCAGGGCCCCACAATCCCCTCAAGGGTATACCTCCAATGACCTAAAGACTTCACATTAGACCTCATTTCTTCAAGTTTTTACCACTTGCCATCGAGCAGGAAGCAGAAAACAAGACTTTGGAAGCCACTCAAGATTCAAACTATAGCTTCACCCTAACAATGGAAAGCAGCCAGATGCTCTACAAAAATTATGGGTCTTCAAAGCCAGTTAGAGAGCTGAGAACACAGAAGAAAGTAAACTAGACTCCAAAAGGAAAAACACCCCGTCCTAAAGGAGAAATGATGCAAGTTCCCTTTCATTCCAGGTGGGGTCAGGAAGGCGGAAGTAGCAGCCATAGCTGTAAACACAGAGCACCAACATGGCCTCCCATAAGCCTTTGCAGCTGTTGCACCGGCTTCTCAGCCCAGGGCAGCCACCACCTAAGACTAGGCCCTAAGCCCTCCACATGGCAACAAAAAGGAGACCACTGTCCATGCATGCAACAGTGTAGGGACCTCCAACGGCGGTAGTGAGGAAAAAAAAAAAAGATAAAAGAAAATCAACATGAAGAATTTCAAAAGATTGGATATAGGAAACTTTCTAGGACAGAAATACTTCTATGTTGCTTAGAGTAAAATCTTCAGGGCAGCAGTTACACCTCACTTAGTTGTTTGTAATTTACCCTTCAGTGAGAACAGTGGTTGGGCATCCTGCCTAAAAGTTGTGCCTACCTAAGAATGCCAGTGGTGGGGAGGGGAAGGTAGTCTGAGAGTACAGGTCAGTGGTGTGGCTCAGTGGTATAGCATGTGCTTAGCATGCAATAGGCCTGCTGTCACTTCCTAGCACTGCAAAAGATATATTTTTAATTATTTTTAGGCACATACGGATGGCAACACCACAAGACCAAGCACAATCTGGGCAACTTAGCTACTTAGCAAGACATTGCCTTAAAATCAAATAAATAAATAAATAAGGGCTGGAAAATGTATCTCAGTGTGAAGGCCCTGCATTCAGTTTCCAGTCCTGAAAAAAAAAAGGAAATTCAAATACATTTTTTCAAATGATTTAAAAATAATTCATAAATTCTTTGACATTATTTTATAACTTTTTGGCTCTAGTACCGTGAAAGAAGATAGAAGCTTTAATTTATGGACACTTTTTTCAAGTAGAATTTGCATAATAAGGTTTTGGTGGTAAATCTGCATTTTTGGGATGCAGGGTGTGAGCTTCCTTCGCCTATCTCTCTTTCACCTAGTCACTTCAGAAAGCCACCATTCCCTGTCCCTCTTGGCTCGTGACATTGCCTCGGCAACCTACATTTCATCTCAGCAGTCACCCCCTCACATAAACATCAACCTGGTGAGGAAGAAGGCTAATATCCAAAGAACCATCAGATGACTTGTCCATTAAGAAGTAAAGATCTGTTTGTATTCAAACTTGAGCTTCCTAAATTGGAGTCACTAAAAAAAATCCAGCAATTTAATGAGAAACAAGCCAGTTAAGAAAGTAAGCTGTTGAGGAGGCTGAATAAACATATTAAGCAATGTGACAAAGACATAGCACATAGACATTCCTCAGCTCTAAGGCTCTGAATTTGAATTTCACGTGGGAAGGACTTTGCCAGCGAGATTTTTCAAATTCAGTACGTCGTTTTAATTAAGTTACAACTCTGAATTAGACATAAATCAACGAGACCCACTTAGGTTTCATTTTTAGCACAAAGAGCCTATCATCTTCTGCATTTCATCCAAAGCTAATTAAATATGGATTTATAGCTCACAGTACCTTGAAATACAGGAGGACTTTCCGAACTTGCTGACCCACTGGGGAGGGAGCTATTTTGAGTATAATAACTGAATGTCAGACATTCTCCACAGCACACTGCTTCTCAAAGCTAAATGTGTTTTCTGGGTGTGTGAACACATCTCATAAAACTTTCATTGTTTCCCAACCCTAGTAACAGCGTAAATTCATCCCAAACTGAAAGTCTCTGTTTGCCACCAACACTCCCAGCACAATGGCTCCTGTTCTCCCCTCCCCATGCTTCTCTTCCTGGTGTTCCTCTTGGACCAACTAGAAGCCAGCTAAGTAACCACACCTTCCTCTGATCAGCTCTTTTCCCCTCTGTCCCCAGCAAAATTTGCTGTGGAGGACTTTCAATTCTGGCTGTGGGTTAGCAAATATATTATTTGAGTTGAGGTTATTGAATGCCTTGAAGACTAAAGTAGCAGCCTCGTCTCCCAATCACAACGTGTTTCCCAAGCTGCCCTTCGCTGAGCATTTAACACTTTTCAGGGTGGACCAATTAAAGATGTCAAGCTATTTCTTTCTACTTCCAATATAAGCTATGTGGTCTTACAGAAAAATGCTTTCCTGGATCACGGGCCCAGGATACAAGAAGAAATCTACTCTTCTTCCATAACAGTAATTGTGGCAGCTAAACGCAGTAGAGGGTTCTTAGGAGAAATGCTGGTGTGTGTCTTGGGAGGGGAGTGGCAGGACCAGGCACCCAGCAGTGTTATCTATGTAGAAGGTGGCTATCAGAGCCAGCTTCCTGGCTTCCCAGTGCTGCCCAACAGTTTTTGAGAGGCTGAAGGAGGTCTTTACACAAAATCTGTCTAAATTTTTAAAAATGACTATGGAAGTAATGAAAAAAAAGTTTTGATTGGAAGAGGGATGTGGTCAAGAATCCATCTGAAAGGAGTAAATTTCACAGCGTGTGACATAACAGTAAGGACAGAATATGAAGCTCTTATAGGAAATCCGCGCCCTTCCCAGGGAAGAACCTATTTAGAAGGGACCCTGCTGTTGTCTTTCAGGGGCACCCCAGGCCAGCATCAGGCCGCACTGAAAATGGCCCTAAGGGGCAAGGTTGTCAAAACCCATGAGTCAATTGTTCAATGTTCTTGATTTCATGCTCACATTCCAAAAATACTGGTTTTGCTTCCTAGTTTTTTAAAAAATAAATAAATAAAAACTCCCTCTTGTAACTCATGAATATCTTGTACCAGAAAAGAAAAACAATCTCATCGTATGTTCTACAATCTGTTGCTATTTAAGATGCTGAAGTCCCCATTCTGGGGATGGGGCAAGGAGCCTCTCTCAGCCTTCGCTCCTGACAAGTGTGAGATCATCACAACCAGCTCCTCCTGGGCAGTTGGGGCATACTTCCATGGCAGGGAGGGCTGGGGTCACTCTCAAATCCTGCCAGGTAGTTGCATTCTGGTTCTGGCTCACAAAATAAAGCGTAGTTTTAAGACTCATCCTTGCCATAAGGCTTCCAACAAAGGTGATGAGGTCAAGTTCATGAGGTGCTTCCGGAGGAAGCGTGGAGCCACTGTCATTGTTCTAGAAGGATCCTGAAGGTCAATCAAAAGGGACTGTCTCCTCGTTCTTCTTGCTGTGGTGGTGGTTGTTGTGACTGTTGTTGTTTTGGTCTGGGTTTGGTTTTACACTTACTAAGAAATAGAAAAAAGTAGGACCTCATAGAACAAGGCCACTATTATATTCAAGTTGAGCCTTGGGGCCCACATGACTGGGCCACTATTTATTGAATCAAAGTGGCATCTCCAGCAATGTTTTATGTTTGTTTTCTTTTTGTGGTACCCAGGATTAAACCCAGGGCCTTCATGATGAGCTACCTCCCAAACCCATTCTATTTATTTATTGTTATTTTGAGACAGTGTCTCACCAAGTTGCTAATTGCCCAGGCTGGGCTCAAGAGTGTGATCTTCCTGCCTCAGCCTCCCAGAGTACTAGGACCGCAGGTATGTGCAACCACTCCGAGCTTCCCTCCAGCAATGACTATAAGAGATCAACTTTGCCTTTTCTCTTTGGAAGCTGAAACAAAGCAAATCCTTACTCCAGATTCACTGCTATGGAAAATATATATATATATATTTTATATATATATATATATTTTATATATATATATATATATATATATATATATATATATATTCCTCAATAATTGAGAAGCCGGTGCTCCTCCCCCTTTTCTGCCTACATCATGCTTTGAGACAAACTCCTCACATAAAGAAGATCACCACAGACTCAGTAAATTCTAATATGTCCAGAGAATTTGAGGCAGGATAGGGTCAAACAGCTGTGTCATAATGGAGTGCCAGCCCACTGAAGCCATTTCTGTTCCAAGACGGAAGCCACCCGAGGGCCTTGGATCTTGAAGTAGGGGCCCTCCACCTCGACTCCCACCCACATTCTGGACCCCAGTGGAAAAGCTGGCTCAGCGAGAATCTGAAATATTAGACTAGCTGCGGTTTGTCCTGCCCTGGTCTCTGCGGAACATTTTTTTTTAAGCTGTTTACAACCAGAGTCATGAGTCATGCATTTCACAAGCATTTTTAAAAAACGGGAAACGCCTCCTGGCTTGAAATGTGACCCTCCTATGAAAAGGGACTGTGTCAAAACACCCCAGCTCTTCCACTCACTGGGTACCTTCCCTTCTTCCTTCTTCAGTCTCTTCTCAAGATTGGGTTTAACTGTTAGAAGGCTGAAATCTAATCCTGTTATAAATCACAAAGCCAAATTCTCTTCGGGCTTAGAGATGAGCAAATGAATTAGCACCTCCTCTAGTACGAAGGATTAGGTCACAGGCCAAAGGAAACTAGACCGGCTTCGTGGGTTTACAGAGAAAAATCCTGTAGCTGAGTTAAAACAAAACAAAACCACCTTCCCACCAAAAAAAAGAAAAACTGGAGAGGGAAATGACTTGTTTCATCTGATGTGATATGGATATTGCCAGGGGGTTATAAGGCAGTTTTAATCCCCCAAATTGTCATTTTTAGCAACCAACTCATAATCAAATCACTCTTCCATAATAATATCTTTTGTTAGTTTGATCTTTTGACAGCCCTCCAGAGCAGACAAAGCAGCCAGCAAGCCATATTACATGCACTTTGCTTCCTAAGGTTCAGATTCTGACGGCTCATAACACTCCTCCTCTTCCGTGTACCCCCAAATCAACCTCGTTACTCCCACACTTCATGTCCCCAAAGCTGAGGACTTTCTCTCAAACAAAAGACAAGCAAGCGACTCCATCAGATGTGGTAGTGACTGTTTTTGGTTAGATGATTCAGCCCATTTTTGTGGATTTCCCAAGATGGCTTCTGAAAGTCTGTTGAAAAAAAAAATCTGGTAACAAATCAAACAAAAGACAGACCACGAGTCCCACTTGTTGGTTTGAACAGAGGGAACCACAGCAACTCTGATTCCTGGTTCTGTGACCTTCTCCAGAGGGAGACAAGGGGGGGGATCATCAGTTAAATTATAACTGTCACAAACTCCAGCTCACTGCATTCCTTTTAGGGGCTCAAGGAAGACAGAGAAGAAGGACTGGCCTTGTTTTTAATAATCTTAATGTTCAATATACCAAGATGATTTTAAAGGTTTCAGAAAACCTGACGCTTGTCAGCTGACTGGGTTAAATGGCACTGATGACATTTGTGCGCCTTGTTTTGCCGTCTTCAGTTGTAAACCAGCCGGGAAAGGAGAAGGCTTGTTTCATTTGCTTTGTTTTAATTTTTAGGAGCTAAGTGATCCCTTAATGTATATCATCTTTAACAATTAACACAAATGACTCATGCCTTCGGTCGAAGACTGTTTTCTTTCCGACTGCACACACCCACATTTCTTCGGTGGCTTACTCATGGAGCAAAACAATAAGCACCCAGTCTGTTTTTCACCAACTGAGATTCTTCCCCAGGCTTTCCCCAGCATAGCTTCATGCAAATGGAATTTCTAACACACCCACTCTTGTCCTTGTTGTTATTGTTGTTGGTGTTGTTGGGTGTTTTCCTCTGGACTGAAAAAGAGTAAACCTAGGCTTTCACTTATCTCTTGGGGAAGGGGGACTAGCTTAACAAAGAAACATATATTTCCAATAAGCACAGCCCTGCCCAACTCCATGATAGATTTTCTCTTACCATCAGGCACATGGCTTAAATCGCATACACACATACACACTCACACACACTTCCTTTCTAAGCAACAGTTCCCCGCTCTACCACTGGGAAGATTATTCCCCAGCTCTTTGTGAAATGCTCTCTTTTGTAGGGTGGATTTTGAAATCTGAATTTGCAATTTTCTCTGAATAGTCACAATTCTGATCTTATTTGCTCACTGTCCTGTTATGGTTGCTACTATTCCTCTTTCTGAAACTAAAATGCCTCCTGTTGAAGAATTCCTGAGTTACAAGGAATGCACACACTAGGGAAAATTGAGCACACCAAAAGAAGGAGGAGCTTTATGTGTTTTGCCAAAAACTATCTGAGATTTCCTGTTTTCAAAGTTTCAGATGTAACTTTATTTTTCGGGGTCAAATTTACCCTGTTCCTGGGATTCTGAAGCTTTGTGTTTCTGCTATTTTTTTTCTTCGAGGATTTATAAAAGATGTACAAGATGTTTAACAAGCTTCTTATATATAAAAAAAAATGGCTTTTTTACCATAATTCCTCCTAAGCTAAACTCGTTGGATTTTAAACTGTATACATACAATTTCTCTTTAAGTATGTATCAGGTTAGCATAAAAATGAAAAAAGTTCAAACATTTAGAATTTCATTTTACCCTGAAGCACAGAACAATAATTTCAGACCCTTAATATTCTCTGAAGGACTAATATATTTTATTAAACAGCTTATATTCAAAATGCTCTAATCTCATAAGCACTCAAATATCTTAATTTTCATTCTGTATGATACTTAGCTGCACAAGTATTAGAAAATATAATATAAAAGTACAAAAATATAAAAATACTTTCATAGCTCTAAGGGAAAAAGCACAAACACAATGATACTTTTATATTTATGTTTAAGAACTAAGTCTTATGCTTCCACAAAGATTGAAAAATATTTGCAATTCATTGGTTCTGAGAGTCAAATACAAATTCAAACCCTCAGTGACATAAAGTTCAACTCTACAGAAGCCATTTTCAAATCTACCATCTTCTGACACATTCCTTCACTTCTCCAACAACTTAATACTAATTTCCATTGAAATATTGCCTTATGAGCAAGATCATCTACACTAAAACTTTCCTCCATCAAACTTACAATTTAAAATAGAAACCCTGTGTACTTTTTCTACAATATTACCCTATAAATACTATGGAAAACTTTGAGACATGTTGTACATTGGTAAGGTGCATGCGCTTAATAGTTAACAGAAGAGTCAAAGGCTCTGGGACTACCTGTTGGAGAGACCATGGATTCCACCATTTGTACTCTATTGATTTGGATTCCTATATTAGATCCTAAGTGTAAGCTGTATTCAGTGTTTATATGAGCACCCCCATTTATGTAAACTGATGTTCCTCCAACTGAATTTTTATTCCTAAAGCTTGCATAATGCTGAAGTGAAAATTTCAGAGTCAGCATTGAAAAGACTCTTGGTTTTAATTCCTAGGAGCTATTTCAGATACACTTGCGAAGACACAACAGCACTTCGGACCCTGTTGGATCAAAGCCTCTTTGGTACCCTCTGGATAATAGATTGCCTTGTACCAGGGTAGCCAGGAAAGTTTATAATGAGATGATCATTTTTTAAAATAAATATCATCTTGACAGTTTTCAGACTGTCAAGTTAGCAATCTCACTTCACTAATGACAGAAATCTAGAATTTGAAATGTAAATCATTCCTGACTTTTGTGTATGCTCTTCACTGGTCACATATACAGACCAACTCAAACTCCAGAGCTTGACAGTTACACCTTCTCCAGATGCAGGTTATCCAATCACAAGGCCCGCACAGACAGGGCTGAGTGACATTCACATAGACAGCTGAGTGTGTGGTTATGAAGTGATCTTCATTAAGACTTTGCTACCAAGACATAGAAATTCAGTTGTGACTTTTTCTTCTTGAAGCATTTGAGTTTCTATGTGTTATACTCTCCTTCTGGTTAAAAACTTGGTAATCACTTTCCTTACCAAAGCCTAGAAAGGTGTTGAGAGGAATGTGATAATGGCTAAAAAATCAAAATGCTATGTAAATACAACACTTGTAAGCAGTATCTACTTGTAAGATTTACATGGGAACGACTGGGCACACATGTACGTAAACCACCACACTGATTTAACCTTCAACGATGGTCTTATTCCTAAGCCACTGATGAATTTTTTTTTTATCATGAGCACACCCAAATGCATATACATATGGTTTCAGAAACAGGTGAAATCACCAGTCTCTTCCAGACATAGAATGAACAGGTGTTTACAGGTATATTTAATTCATAAGTTGTGAGAAAACCAAACACACGCTATAATTCATCCAAAGAAAATTTAAAACATCCTATAATGCAGGTGCAGTAAAGGAGTGTTGAGAACGATTGCAAATAGGGACATGAATGGATGGAAAGAATGGGGAAGGGAAAAATATCAATTAAATCACTACCAGAAAAGACAGAATTTGCCTGTCAGTTATCTGTAATTTATAAGCAATTGCAAAAAAAAAAAAACCTTCAAGATAATGCATACAGTTAGAATTTGATAATGCTGAGAGATGTGCTCTAGATACGCATAATTTTCTAATAAGGCACAAAATTTTCCCTATACATGCAAAAATACACACTTTTTAGATCAGGCATAGGATTAGGCTTCTTAAAAGACAGCTATGACCATTTCTCCATGACTGCTTGGGTGCTACATAGCACAGATAAGAAGTCATTAAAGAAAATCTGGCCCACAACATTTGAAGTGTGTACTATTTAGCCCCTCAAAGAAAAACAAAAATTTTTGCTGACTTCTGTTTTCTATCATTATGTAGCATTCTAAAGAACATTTGGATCATTATGCATTTACTTATTAATGAACATTCAAATACAGCACAAGAGTAGGACTTTTATTATATCTATGGGCGTTTGTCTCCAGTAAGCTGACAATTTACAATTATTATCAATGTAAGCTGTCACGCAGCCCAGCTGCTACTAACAAGTGGGCATGTCCACCCAACTATGGAACCCTCTATGGATACAGAAAAGACGCCCTCCTTGACCTAACCCTTGTCAGTCAGGGTCCTTTAAATCTTCTTTCCTAGGCTCAGTGTCTTGGACGCTGTCCACGAAAGCAAAAATCTTGCTAAGTCAGTTTAGCAAGAGTCCTCCACACGTCATTTCTGGTTACCTTCCGTATCAGATCAAATTCCTCATGTGCCCCATCCCCCACAAAATATCTGATCACTGATGTGCCTTTAAAGATTTCTTTCATGTTTATCAAGAATTCCCCCTCACTCTCAGGCTTTCTCTTAGTGATTTTTCCCAAACCCTATTTCTTTGCTATAATTTTTTTCTTGTTGTATTTGAAGTCGAGCACAATGTCTCTCCTCTAACACATATTACAGTTGTGTCTTCTTCAGGAAAATGTTTCTCATCACGTTTAACAAATGTAAGACTTTTTTTTTAGCAGTAAGTATATTGAGATGGCTTACTGCCCACAGAATGCCACAAACCATCTATCCTCAAGGCATTTAAGGCATTTAAGCCATGGGGCATCTCTGTTATCTTCTTTTCTCTATAATTTTTAACGAGTTTTGTATTCTGTTATAAAAGAGAAAAAGGACCAACTCTAAAATCTTAACAAAAAACAATGACAGTTAATCCTGTCAGCTTAAATGAACTGAGACATTTTGTGAGGCGATTGGACCATGAAGGTATTAACCTCATCTGCAAATTGACTGCTTGATGAGTTGATAGTTGAATAAGTTTTCAGGGGATGGGCGCTTGTTGGAGGAAGTAGGCCCCCAAGATTTGATTTAGTCTAACTTCCCACTTTCTCTGCTTGCTGGCTGCCACCAAATGCACAGCCTTCCACTTCCATGCCCTTTCCCATGATGTTTCCACCTGTCCGCAGTCCTAAAAGCAGTGGAGCTAACCAAGCACAGATTAAAACCTCCAAAACCATGAGCCAAATTAAACCTTTCCGCCTTTAAGCTGCTTTCCTCAGATGTTAGTCACAAAGATGAAAACCTAATTATCACAAGATGTTACCCATATTATAAAAATCTAAAGGAAAAGTGTACCCAGGGCCAGGTGGCTCTGGCCTATAATTCTAGCATTTTAGGGGGCTGGAGAGGGATAATCACAAGTTCCAGCCCATTCTGGGTACCTTAGCAACTTAGTAAGACCTTATCTCAAAGTAAACAATGAGAAGAGGCTGGAGATGTAGCTCAGGCCGTGTGCTCAATCCCTGGTATGATGATGATGATGATGATGAAGAAGAAGAAGAAGAAGAAGAAGAAGAAGAAGAAGAAGAAGAAGAAGAGGAGGAGGAGGAGGAGGAGGAGGAGGAGGAGGAGGAGGAGGAGGGAGAAGAAAAAGAAGACTCTCTCTACAGCTGAGACTATTCAACATTTCTTTAAAATTATTCCTAACCCATGCCCTTTACTTGTTAGGTACTTGTTAGGGTAGACTTGTGATCTTAACTAGTAGACCCAAAAATTTATAATGGCATACATACAACAAAGTAATGCAACAGAAATAAGTGGGTGACTTAGTAAACAGAGCCAACACTTACGTGGAAAACCCTGCCATCTTCTCTAGTTACCTTCCAAGTTCATCCTATCATGGTCATAGAAGAGTGTGAAGAAGAGCTTCTGAGAGGTTCCGATGGGCCCAGGCTGGAAGCAGCTTATGGCTCTGTTGCGCCTTTTCATTACCTAAAACCTCATTGGTGCAGATGCCTCCAAGCACGAGGTGAACAAGAAAAGTTGTATCTCCCGCTCACAGCTTCCCAGCTTGGGAAGTAAACACAATCAAGGCAGGTCTTCTGGCTCCCAATCTTCTTCCAATGTTTTCGATAAAGCTTGCAGTATTTGTAAAAGCAACACAAACTTTCTCATTCTACTAGTAGTGGTGCCAATTTTAAAATACAAACGTGCCTGAAAAAGAAGAGATACCAATAGGAGCATCGTTCTCGTTATGGTGTAAATGACTTATTTTAACGACGAATTTTGATGTGGTATAGACTTAAAGGGGAAGGAAGCAGAACTGTGAGACAAGGGTCCACAGATCTCTTGGTGCCGGCACATCAACGAACAGAGGCGTGGACAGCCTTTCTTTGGGCCAACTGTATCCAGGAAGGTTGTAGAGTGAACAAACTTGGAGGAGAGTGATAATGTCTCTCTCAGAGAAAAGGGCAGGATTTTCTATTGCTTTGGAAGATGGGTGATAGCTCCTCTGGAGAAAAAGAGCAGACATGCTCATTAAAGAAGATTTGGGATCCCTCATCTTTGAGGTTACATCTTTGTGACACAACACAGTGCAAGTGAAGCCCCCCCTCCCCCCCCCCGGCCTTCACTGTGCTGCTAAGGGGAACCTGCTTTTAAGAAAGCAACACAAGATGAGAAATGATATTAAGCAAATGTATTTACCTTGAATGGTAGGTCTCCTTTTTTAATCTCTGGCCCAAGAATCTCATGTCTTCTGCTTCCAAGTATAATGAAATCTCAGATCCTTTCTAGCTCTTGACAAAAATAAATGATTACAGAGTTAGAAAAAAAGTGGCACACAGGGACAAGTATTATTTTATTTTTAGTTTTAGTTTTAACAAGAGTCATTCATGTTCCCATTTGTAAAATAAAATGCATGAATGAATATTTTGTTTTTGGTACTAGGAATTGAGCCTACAATCATCACACATGGCACATATTTACATATTCAAACTTATTTTTTGACACAAGGTCTCATTAAGTCACTAAGTTGTGAACTTACAATCCGCCTCTGAGTACCCTCAGAGTGCTAGAATAACACACCAATGCTAAGTCCCAGGTTATCTTAAGAACATAGAAGCAAGTAACAGTCAAGCATTGCTTCCTATGTATTCTATGTATGAACACAGCCAGTTATATATTGCTCATTTCAATTAATTCCATTATTTTCATCTTTGTATTTTCCTGTTATACTCTAATGCATATTAGCAACATATGAATACCAAATTATTCTTCACAAGTTAAAACTATACTAAATGCGATGCATCTAAGCCTGGACACACTTTAGAAAATATAGAAATCTACCAGGTTACTAAAAGCCTGGATGGCAGCAGGGCCACCTTGCTCCAGAGAGTTGGAAGTAGCAAATCAAAGCATGTTGTCATCATCGTATCGTTAAGTGTTCAGCCTTAGCTAGGCCGCGGGAACACGAGCGTAAGCGAGGTTCCCAACCTCAGTTGCATCCTGTTTATGAAAAAACATCACAACAGAATCTGGCTGTAAATATTAGAAGAGGAAACACATCCTCTGAATTTCTTTTTTTTAAAAAAAATGGAATTGCTACTGTCGCCAAGCTATACGCAACAAATGTTAACTCAACAAGGTGACTCTGGAAACCTTGGCTTCTAGGGATGGAGCAAAGTTGGCTGGGAGTAATAAAAGTGAATTATGGTTTCCTACGTCTTGCGGATTCCTTAGTGAAATGGAATTCCAGCTGGGCTTGCTTCCTTGAGAATCTACTTGATATAAGTAAAGACAAGAAAGGTCATTTTTCCATAAGCAGTTTCATTGTTTTGACTTTAATCTGAAGCAAATTATCCTTCTTCAGTAGAAGCAAAGAGATTTAATCATGCAGGGTACTTTTCAAAGTCAAAAATAGGCTATTGTTCCAGTGTATGTAAACCCCATTCAGCTCATGTATCTTGGTATATTTGATTTTAATATGTCTGTCTTTATATAATCACGTGATAAGACAACTGCGAACTTAACATCAGCAAAGAAAACAGTGTCAAGAGCTGAGTATTTATAAATGTGAGGCTATAACTTGTAGGTAACCAAGACCTAACCATGTGTTTCTCCTTTGATAAATATTGCTTTGCAGCGCCAGATATGAGTATTTCTCATGATAGGTTTCCATCAGTGTCAAGCAGAATGGAGAACCAAAACTGGAAGGTAGATGTTAGTTTTTTTGAATCTATTGCCTAATTTTTATTAAATCTAATGCAATATCTTCTTGTGATCATACAGTCAATTACCACAAAGTAGTGGTATCTCAACAAACCTGTGAAATTAATATTGATTGCCCCATATGACAAATGGAAACTGAGATCTAGAACAAGTAGCAAATGTTCGAGAAGATATTCACATCCACATGTTAATGCCCTCTGCCAACACTCAGCAAGAGACTAGCCATAGACAGAATTAGATTTAAAAAAAAAAAGAATGGGGTTAGTAACAAACTGTCAGAAGAAATAGGAAGAAAAGAGGAAAATGTTTCCCATTTTCCCCTTGTCAGGAATTTAAACTGATGACTATTTGATTTCTCTGGAATAAGCAGATCTCTCTGTTTAGTTCACTGAGCATTACCAGAAGCGCCAAACAAAGAAGACACTGTATCTCCAAGCCAAAGAAGCTCCCTCCGGGAAATGACTCCGACCCACAGGCTGCAAAGGAAGCCTCACTCAAGGAACTCGTTGACCATGTTCTCAGAATGAGAAGTAACATCAACCAGGTAGCACACATAAGTGCAATGTTGATAAAAACAGACTGCTGTGGTGTAATACCAGGTTCTGCACTGTCACAATGAAATACTTGAGGCTTATAAGTCTCTATATGAAAAAAAACAGGTTTATTTTGGCTCACAGTTTTAGAGGTATGAAGGGTTATATATGGTGATGGTCTTCTCTATGACAAAGTCAGGAGGCTGTGCAGGACACCATGTGGCAAGAAATAGGAAAGGCACACGGGTGTCACTTTTAGTCTCTATCTTCTGAAAGGTCACCATTATTCAGACACAGGGCTCCACCCTGAGGATCTTATCTAATTATATTTTCTTACATTTAAGGACAATAATTGGGATAAACTTCCACTCCTTTAACAACTCACAACAAGAATTAAATTTCAATATATAACTCTTGTGCAAACCACAGCAAAAGAAGCAAAAGGTGAAGACAACCCATTGGAATTCAAGTCCAAGGTGACTTGTCTCCTCAGCACCTATTTCAGCTGAAAGTCAAGGAGTTCATGAAGACGCAGAGGAAGCAACAGGGCAGCCATCTACCTGGTGTCTCAGGTCGCCCTTTCCACAAAGGGGTAACGTTCAGTCAGGACGTCTCACGAATAGCTCAATACATAAAGGCACTTTAAGAACAACGATAGAGGATCAAAAAAATTTGAGGACAAGACTATTTTAATTATTTGCTTGTTGCTAGGACACAACTCCCCCAATTTAAGACAGAAAAGGTTTATTTTAGCTCACAGTTTCAGGAAACCATAGTTCAATCACGGGCAGCTGGCCATGGTAGGAAGGGGCGGTGGAGAAAAGCTGTTCACAGCACTTCAAGAGGAAAGGTCGGGGTGGGGGATAAGCTGGAGCAAGTGAGGATCCTTCCAGGCCACATCCTCGGTAACTGACCTCATCCACACCTCTCAGTGATCAATTACACCTCAGTGATCCATCACACCCTTAGTGATCTGCCTCTCCTGATCAGACACCACCTCCTGACAGCATGCGAAATTCATAGAAAATCGACACAGCATCTAAACAGATGAAGTTTTTGAAGGATGTTGCAGATCCAGCTCACAATAAGGGCAGATGCAACTATGATTTAATATTACATAATATGGTCTGTGATGGAGAGAAAGAAAGATTAAATGCATAGGTGAGTAGATAGCTGAAACAGAATCGTTTAAGACTCAGGGGTGTGTGTGTGTGTGTGTGTGTGTGTGTGTGTGTGTGTGTGTGTGTGTGTGTGTGTGTGTGTTGTGAACCCAGGCCTTGCTAAAAATTGGGACTCTTACTTGAAGGCAATGGGCTAGGATGTACCTTCTTTGAACCAAAGCTAAAATACACATTTCTCATCCAGAGCAGAAATAAGAAGGCAATTTGGAAAACATAAACATCTCGTTAAATTAAGTCCAGGTGGAATTAGGTCATAAACCTTAAGTTTACAAAAATTAATTGGAAATTAGTTACCAATAAATAAGTTGTACTCTAAGGCTTCTTAAATTTACTGTAAAGCAACCTGGTACCCAATAAAACAGCTCAACATGCAGTGAGGGAGAGTTACTGGTTCAGAATAAAGAACAAATAACACCATGAAATGATGAAAAACACCAGTGTTATGGTTGATGCAGAAAAATTTGCTCCTGAGAAAATTTGTGATTTCTGTGTAGAGTCTGAATTAGAGTATGAGTTGGAGGTGGTGAGGGTTGGAGTTGAAAGGAACACAGATGCCTGGGTGCAATCTGCAGAGGGACAGGAGGGACAGTCTGGTGGATCTGTCCCTTTGGTTCTTTCTACTTTCAGTATATGCAATGATATGGGCAATCTTAGAATCAATCCTGTGGACCCACACACCTGTAGACCTTGGAATCAACCCACGGAACATGATTCTACGGTTACAGGAGAGATTCCACCATGAGGCTTATTCAAGCTGCATATGCCCAAGCTACCTATGTCCGAGCATTCACATGTGATATAAAAGTTCTACCACCTGAATAACCACCTCCACCCCCAGGAGCAGCAGAGATAATACCTTGCTGCCAGGAAATGATTATCAGGCTTCACAACGCCTTTGTTGATACAGTTCTAAATTACCTTCAATTGAAAAAGAATCGAGCTCCCGTGGAAAGGGCCTATTTTGTTCTACGACTGTTTTCGGAAATACGCAATTCCTGCGTCTCCCCAAAGAATCATCTCTCTGAGCTTCCTGCACCATCAACTTCATTCTCAAACCGACTGTGCCAGAAGATCCAGTATCTGTGCTCTGTAAGAGAAATTCAATTTTGCCCTGCAAGGAGAAATAAAAAAAAAAAAGGAAAACCTCCCAGAATTTATTCAGCATTTACTCTGTTTTTAAGAGAATAGAGCATTTTAAAAGGTCCCACGTATAAAATTAAGTGGCCACAAAGAGCTAAGAGAATTCACCAAACAGTAAAGAAATTATGGCCTACATTTTTCAATCAAAAATCACAAATTATTGTGATTAATATTTCAAATAACTGTTGGAAGAACTGCTGCTTTAAATATCATTATTGCAGGAAGGAGTGTAGACTCTGCTGTCTTTGTGTGGCCTGGCTATGAGACAGAACAGGAGCCAATGGAAACACTTAGAAAAGGAAACTTCGGCCAGGTAGAAGAAAGAATGATCTAATACTCTTAATTTATCAGCAATAGAACCAACCATAAGGACTAGAAGCAATCAGATCATTTGACTGGGTAGCAACCAAAGGCTTTCAGAAGGGAAAGTTTTTTTTTTGTTTGTTTGTTTGTTTTTTTGCAGATCATGGTGATTTACATTACCTTAAAGGTACCGTTCACTTCTAATACTTTGATATACATGAAATCAATATGTCTTATATGGCATCAAACATTGCTATGTCTCTTCTCATGAGTCCCATCGCAAAGTGGGTCCACAGTTCCCTAAACAAAACTATACCATAATCGTATGTCTTTCAGGGTTTTTTTATTTGTAAGTTTAAAAAGATAATAAGGTATAGTCATCATATATATATATATATATATATATATATATATATATATATATATATATATATGAGAGGGGGGGTGGTCCTCACTCTGTAGTCCAGGCAGGTCTTGAGTTGACTTATAGGCCAAACTGGCCTCGAATTCACAACAATCCTCGTGCCTCAGCCTCCCAAGTGCTAAGATTACAGGTGTGTACCTCCACTCCTCAAAATTTAGAGAACAATATAGAAGGAAATAGAGCAGTAATCTGCTTCAAAATACACTAATATTTCGATGCAGAACTCTATACATACTCAAAATAAGATAACACCGATAAATTATTACTAACATCAGATAGAGGTAAGATTTCTCTGCAAAGCTACTTCTGATGGCAAACTTATGAATATTACTGTGTTTTCAAATATTCTTTAAAATTTTGAAATTTTCAGGGAAGAAATCCATATCCTAAATTTTCAGAAATAAATATTATCAGTATTTAGCCCTGGTTCCCCTGGTTGAAAGATGTATGTTTGGGCAAAGGAGGGAAGCAGTTTTCTGGTGTGTAAATTAGTGTTAATAATATATAGTTCCATAGAATTCTAAGGTAAGGGCTATAAAACCCTGAGGGACCTTCCAAGTTGTGATAGTACATTTACAAACCTGTGGTTAGAAATGAAAATGATGTTTACACTGAAGTCAGAAGAAAATAATGCAGCTCCCTAGAAGAGGTACGCATCCTTCCTAGAGGAAAAAAGAAAAAGCTCTTTGAAGTAGCATTTGTGTGTTGTTTTGTTTTCATCCAGTACCGTAACATGCTCATTTTCCCTAATTAAATGGGATTATGCTGAAGAAAAAGATATTCAGTTAAGAGATGAAAAGGCTCTGGAGCCATTTGGAAGTTTTCTGTGAAAGGATGGGCTAGGATCTTATTCTGTGATGTTCTGAGGACATAGTAGGATCAAGGCCTTTCTGCTTGAGAGTGACCACAGACCGGGATCGGGGGGAGCCTCTTTTGGTCCTGTGTTCTGGACAATTCACAGTTCCGGCCTTCACAGCAGCAGGTAGCAAATTACTAATAATAATGATAGTAATGATAAAATAATGAGAGTAGTCATAATAAAATCCAATACCTACTTCATAGGATTGTATGGTAAACAGTATAAATATACATCTTTAATACTTGGTTTAATGAGGTAATTCAATTTGGTCCAGATTTGAGAATATCCTGTTATACGTGTTTGCAAATTCTTTTCTGAAATGGATTGATTTTTTGATCTCACAACAGTTGCTGTTAAAAAAGAAACCATTGATTCGAGATAGGCTGGTAGCCCCTGCTGGAAGAAAAGGGCAGGCCCCAGGACAAAGCCTTCCCTTCAGGAGACAAGCCGTCCTGCTTGTGAGATGAATTTGGGAGCCCAAGGCCAGCTGTAGCTCTATGTAAACCAGACATGCTGGCCGGCTTAAGCACTCAACAATGCACAGCAAGGCCTAAACGTTATTGCAAGCAAACTCCTATTTTAATCTGACCTCCTGACTCTTGGAATGTTCGATTCGACTGCAATTTGGAAAGTCCCAGCCCTTTGATCTCCCCTCTGAGTGGGCTTATTTTTGAAGCAGAAGTTGCTCACCCTGGGATTTAATATCTTCCAGCATAATTTTTTTTTGGAGCAAGTATGTTAAGCATCCTCCCTGATAAGTGAGTCAAGGGCTGCTTTCCATTCCCTTGGGGTTCTCTATTTATATGAGGGCACGGGAGGCAGGGGGAATAGCTCGGAATGTGTGAGTTTCTAAGACGTTCAGCATTCCAGCAGGAAGCAGAGTCTGTGGCTTTCTCAGTACAGCCAGCGTGGGTGGGTGCCTGGTGTGACTGAACCCCTCAGTGGCAAGTCACAGATTTGTTTGTGTGTGTGTGTGTATGTGTGTGCATGTGTTTGTGTGTGTGTGTGTGTGTGTGTGTGTGCGCGCGCGCGCACTGGTAGGACTTTCTTCATTTAGAACTCTTTACAAAGCAGCAGAGAAACAAACCACTATAAGTCCAATGCAGGCTTCCTCATTACTGTCCTTTCCTTGGTGGGCCTTTGGTAAGTGCAAAGATTCCAGAAAAGCCCCCTGCTCCTTGGCCCTTAGGATACTTCTGACTTACTATCACTTGGGGACAGGTAGAATCAGCAAACAGCATTAAGATGTAGAAGAGAAGAAAGAATGAATAGGCCCGAACACCACCTACGGGCGATGCGGGTGCTGCTCTGTGCCCAAGAGTGCTGCCTTCAGGCTGAGCAGCTCTGGAGTGATGGCGGGTTTTTGGAATCTCTGGACTTTGCAGGGAGGGAGAGCAGCTTCGAGATCCCACCGCAACCTGCTAAGGCTCCTTCCCTTCAATCGTGGGTGGCAAGTGTACATGACCATCCAGTAAGACCTTCCATGAGGCTCTTAATCCTGTTCTTCATATGACTCGGTCCCTGAGTGTGTGACACTTCCTGGTTGCATACTTTGTTGTGCAGTAGTGGTCACTGTGATGACTACATCTCCCTCCTGGGTGGCTTTCATCTGAGGAACCTCAAGCACCTTCTAAACTATAATTAGCCACATCATAGTGTGGGCCTTGTGATTAAATAAATGAGACACAACCAGCCTTTACCTATCTAAATCTTAGTGACCTGTATGGTGCCGTGGAATGGTTAGGGACAAGCCATGGAGAACTTCATACCAACAGCTAGTCTCATTATGGCCTACGAACAACAGCAAATTGTAGAAACATGCTGTTTTAATTCTCTATTTAGAAAAATAAATTTCCACTAATGTACTTACAAGAAGGTAATTCCGTAAGTTTTATCAGTCTTAACTGTCGAAAGAGACAAGAAAGACAAAGTGTAAAAAATAAAAAGAATGAAGAGAAGGATGGGCAAACTATATCCTTGGTAAGGCTTGGGAAGTTTATTTTGTTTTGCACATTTTAATTCATAATATATTTGCATGCTTGAGGAATGACTGCACAAAGCATTCGTACTCTAGGACCTGAATCTAAATCCAAATGTCGGGCCTGATGCTCCGGAATGGCTTCCAGTTGCATTTCTCCCTCCCTTCTCCACTCTCATGGCCTTCCATTCTTTTTAACCTAATGCAAACAGCAGTTGGCACATGAGGACAAAAAAAGTAGTTTAACCTAAGTCTGGAACTTGACACTCTGATGAAGAGATTGCAATCTAGCTTTTGGTGGGATCTTAGTGCATGTAAACTGAATAACAAGAAAGGGGGAGGGAAGGAGGAAAAGAAAGAGGGCAGCAGGAAAGGCAGGAGTGAAAAAGGAAGAAGGAAAGAAAAATGGAAAGGAAGAAGGAGATGGGAAGAAGAGAAGAAAAAGAAAAAAGAAGATTGAATTAATAATAGAATATAGAGGTTTAAGAAACCTAGTGGGGTCTAGTGGGACTTTACCTTGAAAATCAAAGATAGCTCGATGTACATAAACCAGTAAATGTGACACACCAAACTAACAGAATTAAAGATTAAAATCATTTAATTACCTTTGTAGATTCAGTAAAAAAAAAAAAAGCATTTGAGAACATTTAGTATTCTTTCATGATTAAAAAGCAAACCTCAACAAATCAGATACAGAAAAAAAGTATCTTAACATAATAAAGGCAATGTATGACAAGCCCATAGGTGGCATTAGATTCAATGATGAAAATTAGTTTTTTAAGTTTTTTCCTGTAAGATCAAGACCAGGAACAAGACAAGGATGTCAACTCTCTCCTCTTCTATTCAACAAAGCCCTAAAAGTCTTTGCCAGAGAAATCAGGCAAGGAAAAAAAAAAAAAGCATGCAAAAGTAAAAGGAAGAAGCAAACTTGTCTGTTTGCAGATGATAAGATTTTATACATAGAAAAATGTAAAAACTCTACCACAGATGAATAAATAATAATAAATGAATACTAACAAATGAACTCAGGGAAGTTGCAGGAAACAAAATCAACATCCAGAAGTCAATTACATTTTTCTATACTAACAATAAACTATCTAAAAAAGACATTAAGAAAAAAATAAGCCCATTGCAATAGCGTCATAAATAATAAAATACTTAGGTATAAAATGAACTTAGATGGTTAAAAGAATCTATATATTAAAAACTATAAAACATTAATGGAGGAATTAAAGATACGAGTAAACGGAAAAAATTCCCGTATTTGTTAATTGGAAATTAATATTGTTAAAATGTCTATGTTACCCAAGCCAACCTATAGATTCTATGTTATTACCAAAAAAATCCAATAACACTTTTCATAGAAGTAGCCATTCCAGGTGGAAAAATAGCACAGCAGCTAGAGCACTTGCCTAGCAAGCACAAGGCCCTGAGTTTGATCTCCCAACACCACACAAGCAGTGCCTGGTGGCACATACCTGTAATGCCAGGGCTGAGGAGGCTGAGGCAGGAGGGTAGCCACGAGCTCTAGGCCAGCCCAGGCTACATAGTGAGTTCAAGCTTAGCCTGGACTACACAGCAAGACTCTGTCTGAAAAAAGAAAAAGTAAAGTTGTTCTAAAATTCATGTGGAACCACAAAAATACCTTAACAGTTAAAGAATCTTGAGGAACAAAATACAGCTAAAAGCATCACATTTTTCAATTTCATATTATATTCCAAGCTATAGTAATCAAAATACTGGTCTTAATAAAGACCAATGAAACACAACAAGTCCAGATACAAACTTAAGCTGAGGTATTTAATTAATTTTTAGTGGGATGTCAAAAATGGACAGTAAAGAAGGGATGGGCTCTTCAATAAATGGCGTTGCTGAACTGAATGTCCACACCCAAGAGAATGAGATTGGACTCTTATCCTGTATCATACACAAATCAACTCAGGATGGGTTAAAACTTAAGCAAAAGATGTGGAACACAGCGCTCCCAGATGAGATCATAAAGTTAAAGCTCATTCCCACTGATTGGTTTTAGCTATGATTTTTATTTTTTTTATTTTTTGTGGACATGACACCAAAAACATAGGCAACAAAGGCAACTGTCAACAAGTAGAATTATATCAAATTAAAAAGTTTCTGCTTAGCAAAGAAAGGAATGGACCAAAGGAAACACAACCAACAGAATGGATAAAAATGTATGCAAGCATCTATCTGGTAATGGATTAGTATAAATAAGTATGAGATATTCCTACAACTAAATTTCAAATAAAGAAAATCACAATTCAATTAAAAATTGGACAAAGAACTTGAAAATATATATATGTGTGTGTGTGTGTGTGTGTGTGTGTGTGTGTGCATATATGTATATGTATAGGTACTTCAACAATAATAAGCAGGAAATCATCAGATACCTTCTTATACTGATAAGCAGATCTATCAACGAATGACAAAAAGTGTCAACAGGGAAACCCAAAAGAAAGGACCTCTTATATATTGCTGAGGGAAACAGAAATTGGCACAGTCATTATGAATAACAACATAAAGATTTCTCAAAAAAATTAAAAATAAAATGTAACTCAGTAGTCCCACTTCTGGGTACATATCCCAAGAAAATTGAATAAGCCCTTTGGATATTTGCATCTCCATGTTTGTTGTGCCCTATAACTAAAACATGGAAAGAATCTAAGTGCTCATTTTTACCTATCAATGTAGAAAGAAAATGGGGCACATACATACAATAGCATATCGTGTGGCCTTACAAAAGCAGGTAGTTCTATCATTTGCAGCAACATGAATGAATACGGTGGACGTTATGCTACGTTAAATAAGCCAAGCACAAAAAAATTATTTCATGATTCTACTTATTTGTGGAAGCTAAAATAATCAATCTCATAGACACAGAGAGGAGAATGGTGGTCAGTAGATGCCAAAGGGTGGGGGGGGATGAAGTATAATGGTCATTTATGGGAGATGAATACATTCTGGATTGTATGCTTTATGGTAGATCATCTACAGCTGTAAAGATTGCATTAGGGAGTTAATATAGCTAAGAGACTATATCTTCTGTTAACTATTCTTACAATAACAACAAAAAACACAAAAATAATAATAAAGATGTGGGAGGAAACTTTTGGGGATGACGAGAACATCTAGGGCTTTGATGGTGCCATTTTCATGGGTGCTATGGGGTTTGGATCTGGAATGTCCCCCAAAGGCCTCACTTTTGGGAGGTGATTCAGTTTGGAAGTTAATCTATTGATTTCCTATGCTGTGAAGAGGAAAGAGCGGATCTCTGGAGCTTGATCGGAAGTCCAGGGCGTCACAGAGACATGACCTGAAAAGGGATACGCTAGTTGCTCCCTTCTCGTTCAGCCATGCCGTGAAAAGTTTCTCTTTGGCTAGGCTTCGACCACGCCCCTGCACCATTGCTGGTCACCATAGAACAACTGAGAGCTCCCAAAGCTGTGTGGTAAAATAAATCTTTCTTCCCATATGTTGTATGTGTTGGACACTGTGTCCCACCAACGAAAAAGTAACAAAAACAACGAATGTGGACTTGATCTCATTCACATCCAGTCTATACATTAAATGTGTACAATGTATTTTCATATCAAGCCACTAAATAAAGTCTTTTTTTTTTTCAAACGAAGAGAACAGCTGGAAAAGGGGGAGGGGCAGTTATTTGGCTGTAGTACTTCCTGTAGAACCCATTTACAAAGCCTTTCTCTAAGTTCCAGTTTCCCCATCATGAAATGAAAATTATAACAGGATTTTCATATCAATGTTGCTTGAAAGTTGAAGTGAAGCAATATATAATTCTCTGTCTACTTACTGGCACATAATTATTTTTAGCGACTGTTTTCCTTTGTAGTAACAAGAATGATACATATTGTAATTGTTAGCCATGTCTCAGAATCGATGTTTTCCAGGTGAATTATTTTTTTAACAATATACCCCTGCAACAACTACAAAGAAATGAATGTTTTAAGGAAGATTTTTAGTAGAGACAGAGTCAGGTAAATTGGAAAGAATTTTGATTGGGGATCTTTTTTTCTTTTTCACAACCCTCTATTTTCAGCAGAGAGAATGACATTTCTCACATGGAAATTTTAGTATGAAGCCAGTCAGATATGCAGCACTTTAATAGCCCAGCCAAAGGCTTGATGAGCTGAAATTTTACATTATTGACTAAATAGAATTCTGACCTTATGACTGGAAAATGTATAATTTTCTCTTTCCTTTAATCTCAGAACCCAGACAATGATGCTTTGGGTATATTCATTTATAATCACAACATTTACCTAAAATTCTAAATATATCTTACCATCTTACATATCGCTGTATAGCTTTCTTCTGATAAAAAGATTTGAGTTTTTTCCTTTTGGTTTGTTTGTTTGATTTTCCTTATTTATCATTGTCCACCTGCATACATGGTCCTGAGAAAGTCCACAAGAGGCTGATGTACCTGATAGTTCAGAACTGGGTACCACAGTGTCGTTTTAACATATTGATTATTTTGAACTAAAGGAAACTGACAATCATTCAACACACCAAAGCCTACTTACATCCCCCTCATCTGCCTAAGAAGTATACATTTCCCATTTGTCAAGGAGATTTGTGTTTATAAAGGAAAACATTAGGTGTAAAGGAAGAAAATTGGGCCAGCGAGAGGGCTACTGTGAAGCACTTTCAGCATACCTTCTCCATACAGCCTCGCCCCTCCTTCCTGTAATTTCTTTCCACCATTCGCTCAGAGCCCCAAACTCCCATTTCTTTCAATAGCTCCGGGTGGCATGCAAATCTCAATCGTGTGACTGCTTTTGTGAGTCTTGTATTCTTTTGTGGGATTCCTGTGCTTATGGGCACAATGAATATTGGTTTAACCCACTAATGCATGCACTCCTTAATTCTTAATCTAGCCATAGATCCTAGAATGACAAAAGGAAGCAGGTTTTCTTTCTCCCAGAATCCCAAACTGCCCTGATTTAGGGTCCCATTAGCCTGAGATCTCTGTAGGTAAGAGACGGGGTCCTACCTTGGTTCTCGTATTCCTTCTTTGAGTCAATCTTCCATATTAAGCTATGCAAAGAAAAGTGTCCTGTGGAGAGAAAAAGGGGAGGGGGACGTAGTCAGAGTATCAAGAAAATGAGTTAATGCAAGCTTCTGAACATAAACTTTCAGTATGGGCTAGTGGAATTTTTGTTAAATTTTGGCTGACTTCTCTCCCAGGAAGAGAGAGAGGTTATAAACGTGATTCTTTCTCCTAAACAGAAACATCATTTGACCTTCAGACCCTAGCTTTTCTCAGCAGTGCACCCCTAAAGACATTTTGATCCAGATGTTAACATTTGAGAGACAGAATGCTAAGCCAATTACCAGTTCCACTGCAGTGCTCGCCTGAAATTGCCAATTATGTAGTCTAAAACACAAACGTACAAGCAAACATTTTCCATCAAATGCACTCTATTAGCGTCCTTCATTAAAATCAATTTTTTCAATTTTAATAATGCCATTATGATCAACAATCAGTTATATGGAGGCTATTTACAATGCTTATGAAATGTTCAGAGCCTAATGTAATAACGCATTAGCACTTCCCCAGCTGGGGCCTTGTTGACAGCTACCAATTAATGGAAATACCGCTAATAAACTACAGACCCTCTCTGGTATGGCACGTGTGGAAATAGCTCTTGCAATCTTCACTAAAACATAATACAAAAAATACTACAAGTGCAAGTGGAAACGTGGCATGGCTTAAGAAACGTTAGGTTTATTTATTGTTAGCACAAAAACAACCTCATATATTTTGGCTACTTAAAAAGAAAATGACCACTTCCACTTGACTGGGTAAAGTGGGTGATGAAAAAGTTTGAGGTCAAAATGCCTTCTCTTCTGCTCCGGGAGATCACTGAGTTCCTGAATCATCAATCCTCTTATCCATTGCCATCAAGTGTCCACTTCCTGTCTTTAGAAGTCCAGAAATTTTTGATGAGGGTGGGAAGATCTAAAGGAACCCCAGCTTGCATCAGGGTTTTGAGAGAAGAGATTGTCATCTGTAAATAATGATTAAACCTTTGAAGCCACATCGTGCCTGGGACATGTGGAAGTTGGAGATGGCTTTCACTCTGGCTTACCCACCCATCCACAGCCTTTGGAATTAGCAAAGGGCTCTCTGTGGAGACCCCCTGCTTATGTGCAAGTACTGCTTTAGCAAATCTAGAGCAGATCTCTCATGCTAAATGTCCTGAAGAATTAAAGACTTCTGTCACCTTCAGCTTTTTCCCCCCAATTCGGATCACTGAGTGCAACTCAATAAACCAATTTTGAATCCTCAGAAGTCATTAATTTATGGAGTAGTTCAGGATATCTAATAAGAAAAAATTGTAATCCTCACTGTCGAAAGACCACTGGGTTAGGAGAGAGAGCACCTGGATTCTAGGTCCGTCTCCATTATCTAACTCCAGCAAACCTCACTTCTCTGAGCTTCAGAATGGAAACAACTTGATCAATCTTACAGAAAATGTTGGAAAAGCAACTACAAAAATACATGTGAAAGTGTTTTTGAAAAACTCAGAAGCCATTAAATAAATGTAAAGGATTGTTTATGCTCTGTCTTTTAACTCTTCCTCTTAAAAGTCCCAAAGTTTTCATTCAAGACTTAGTGAGACCGTGCCTTAAAATACAAAATAAAAAGTAAGCTGGGAATATAGCTCAGGGTGAAGGCCCTGGGCTCAATTCCTAATATAATAGCAAAAACAAAATACTTCCCTTGCCTCAAACACATTTGTCCCATTGTCACTTTCTGAAGCAGTTCTGGAAGTCCTCCTTTGTGTCTTCTTGAGACAATAGAAACTGTGCTCTGCTCACAAAGTTTATGTTCAGACTACAGTGAATGCTGTGGCCAAACACATCTTACGACTAGGCAGTCTTGTAAAAACATCACAGTGTGTCCTAATCTACCTTATTCATTGGACCTATCAACATACAACGTCAGGCTCTTCCCTAAGATCAAAATAACCATGAAAGGCAAATATGGTGAATTGCCTCAAGATATCCACAGAGGCAGCCATGACAGCAAAGGTGAAGACACAAAGAGAATTTTCAGAACTGATTTAGACAATGGCAGTGATGATGAGACACACGTGTGTAAAGTGAAGAGAAGCATTTTGAGAGGGATTAATAACAATGTATCTTTTACTATAATAATTGTTTTTCAATTTAAATATTCACTGAAGTGTTTGATTATGGCTCACGTCCTTAGCATATGATCACTCTGGTTTTGGCGAAAGAAGTTAAAAACCTGTTTCCACACAAACTTTATGCAGATATTTATAATAATGTCCTTTATAATTGCTGAAACATGGAAGCAACCAAATTGTCACTCAGTAGGTGAATGAAAAAAATAAGCTGCAGTTTATAAAGACAATATAGGAGGATTGAGTCCTAAAAAGTACAGACTCCCAAGTCATGGAAACACAAGGCATTATCTTAAATATCACGAAGACAGAGACAACAGTCTGAAAAGGCTACATATTATATGGTTCCAACTACAGAATAATGGACAAAAGGCAAAGACAACGTAGCTAGTAGCTGCCTTGAACTGGGGAAGAGAGACGTGAATGTAGGAACACAGAGGAGCCAGGACACAGGGAACTCATTCTGTACGCTGCTCTAATGGTAGACAAATGCCATTGTGCATTTTCCAGACCAGAGAATGTCCAAACCAAGAGCGACCCTTACTGTAAACTGTAGACTTCAGGTACTAATGACCTGACTGTATAGGTTCATCAGTTGTGACAAACAGACCACATACAACGTCGAATGTTGACAACAGGAGAGATGGGAGTGTGTAGAGAAAAGAGGTATGTGAGAACGTCTTGTACTTTCTGCTCCATTTTGCTGTGAGCTAAAATTGTTCTAAAAACAGTAAGCCTTCTTTTAAAAATACACAAAAAGAAAAAAGAAACTGGAACATCTTCTTAAAATTCTAACTGCATGTACATTTTCTCTTTATTATTTCTTTTGCTGTTTGTATTTCCACGAGATCATAAAACTACTGTTTGAAGAGGATGCGCTCTGCTCAGGCCGCAGTCACGCCACGTCTTCTGTCCCGAGGCAGTAGCTCGGGGTTCACCTTAGTTTCTCTTACTTACCAGGGAGAAAGTTAACTGGAGAAGAATTCCAGTCTTTGGTTCTTGTCCTCTCTAACACATGACACTTGTAACAGGCATGTCTGCTTGTTTCTTAACTCCACTCAGGGGGCTGAGCTGGAAGAAGATTTCCTAGCAGTTTTATGCAACTAAATACATTTTCTGACAACTGGAACTGTATTTTACTGGATTCTTCATCCATAAAATTAGGTGGTCAGACTAGATCATCTCGGAAGGATTTACCAGCTTGAGAATGGTACAATTCCATCATTTTATGATGTGGTGCTGAGTTTTTCAATTACATTTTTCTCAATATGGATTATCCAGCATCATTGTGACTTGTCACAAGACAGTGGCGTTCCATAGTCCTCAAGCCAAGCTCAGCATCCAGGATTATTTACTTTGTGGCTAGTTTATCCAATAGTTCTTTAAGCTAAAAATTTTCTGCAAATTTTATGGTACAAAAAAATTGGCTCAGTGAAACTCAGGATAATAAGGAAAGTTCAGTCAGCCACAGGGTGGTATATGTGCTCATCATTTGAAAGTAAAGAAATTTTATTTAGAATTTATTTCAATGTCAGAAGAATAGCAGCACTGCCATTAAATACATACATTTATAAATGAAATCAGCACGTAGCACATGAGTTTATAAGATACAGTGTTTATCTGCCCTGAGGAGCTAGTTGAAAGACACACGATTTTCAAATTTCAAGCTATTCTCACACACCTAATGTCTTATTAAGAGTTGATTGATAAGTCAGGTTTGGTGCTACACACCTGTAATCTCAGCACTTAGGCTGAGGCAGGAAAATCACCATTTTTAGTCCCACCTGGGCAATTTAGTGAGATGTTGTCTCAAATAATAAAAATTGCCAAGGATGTAACTCAATGTGAAGACCCTAATATGACAAAAAAATTCTGAGTCAATTCATAACATTAGAGGTAAGTGATTATTTATTATAATACCATCATTGTATATAACTTTGGTCTTCAATTTTTTCTCTCTTTCTATAAACTCAGCAAGAAGGAACCATCTAAAATCACATGGGAGATGAACTCCCTATCTTTGTGGTTCCCAAACTCAAATAAGAGAAAGAACCTCCCAGGAGCTTCTAAAATCCAGGCTGCAGCCTACATTAGCTCCATGTAAATACGGGGGATAGAAGTCAGAGTTTACCAGATCATAAACACACAATTATCTGTTTACTATACAGATTGGATACCGAGGCACAGTGAGAATAATTGAGTGGCACAGCTGGATTTAGTAGGCCTGACTATAGAAACTATGATCTCTACAGTAATAGTACGCTGTATCTCATGCCATTGGAAAATCAGAATACTTGAATTAATCAAATGCCCAGTAAGAAGAACACCACAAATAATATACACTCAGGAAAAAAGATTTTAATATGTTGGACTATAATGTTCCCAAGTTATTTCCCCTTGGAAGTAGTCTTGGGTTGCACTCTGTGACTGTTAACCACACTAGGTCAACTTGAATAGATGAAGGAATGCCTAACAGATTAGCACAGTACAATTCTGGGTGCATCTGTGGGTGACGGACACGGAGACCAGCACGCTGAGGTGGGAGGACCCACCTTGGACTGCACCAACCTGCAGGCTTGTAGCTTGGATGGAATAAAAAAAAAAAAAGGGGGGGGGGGAGAAGGAAGTGGCTGTGTTTTGGAAGAGCTCTAGCGTTTGCCATCACCTTGGGACATCAGTCTCCAGCCTTCCAACACGGACACATGCCCGTGACTCTGCAGTGAGCTTCTAGGCCTTCACTTTTAGACTAGTGCTACATCCTTAGTCTTTCCCAAGGACCTAACTTTCTTCCATTAGGCCCCACTTCTTAAAGGTTTCACTTTTTCCCTTTGCATCTGAGGCTGATGACTAAGTTTCTATTTAACCCATGGACTTTTGGATGACACTCAAGTTTCAAAACAAAGCAGGAGATTGTCCTGGCGTTGGGAGCACTCCTTAAGAGGAAACAGATGGGACAGGGGCAGATGAATTCATCTGGAAATGTTCTTTATTCATACAACAGTCAATCCAATTCATAAATCAAACCATAATAAATCGATCAATTAATTAATTAAGCAGGAAAGCAAGCTTTGTTCTGCCTCTTAAAACTATTCCCATTCTGGGTCCCTTATGCTCACCATGCGACGTGTTCTTGACTATTGGCGACCACAGCCGACCCGTGTGTGAGCTTGTCCAGGGCTCGCCAGTCGATGGCTGGATCAGGACCCGCCGATAGCTGCCCGGCTGGACGATCACCCCTTCTCCAGGAGGGGCTCTCGCTCTCGCTCTCGTGATGCAAAGAGGTGTAGTCTTGCACTCAGGAGGCAAGGAGGCTGGGGAGGAGAAGCAAGACGCATCCTGCATTCAGAGTCTGTGACTCCTACCTCGACCCTGAGCTTAGGACCAGGACGGTCTATATACTATTTTTATGCCCGCAAGCTAAGGATAGAGATTTGGGCAGGGGTTCTGATTATCGATCATACTAGGTCTTTGTCCACACCCAGGTGGCCTACAATCTTATCAGTACCATGCAGAGCTTTAGGCAGTTTTTAGCAATTTACTCAATTGCACTTGATATGGGTTACTTTTATTTTGTAATTCATAATCTGTAGTCCTCATGCCCTTCATGCCTTTCACACTTTCCACATTCCACTGTGCTCCAGACACCTGTGCTATTCATTATCACAGTTGGCCAAATGTATTCATGAGGATCCTTAAATGTAAATGAAGGAGACAGGAGAGAGGTCAATTATGTCAAGTAAGGATTCAAGGGCTTCCAGGACAGAAAAGGAGTCAGTGGAGAGAACTATGGGTACCTCCAAACCATGTTTCTCTACAGCCTCCAGAAGTAACGCTGCCCAGAGGACAACTTGACCTTAGTCTAGTGAGAGCTGTGTCAGATTTCTGACCTCTAACAGGTTCATTGCTTTAAGATGAGATAAGATAATAAGGTTAGGTAACATAATAGATTCATTGTTCTAAGCTGCTATGCTTGCTGTTATTCACTACGCAACCATAGAAAACTAACTCATTCACTAACATGTCTTCATTTTTTTTCATATTCCACTTTGAAAAGTAGAAAAAACATGGAAGTTTCATCATATCGTGATTGACAATTTGTCTTTTCTTTTTTTTTGAAACTTCTGTCCACTGAGCCTCCTGGATATCTTTTTGTCTTATACTCAATAGTCCTCTCTCAACTGTACACTTTGTCAAGAGTAAGTTTTCATGGCCTTATTAAATTGTGTTTCTTGTTTTGATTTTTGAAAGTCATTTCTAATTCTTTTTTTTTTTTTAAGACAGGGTCTCACTCTGTAGCCCAGGCTGGTTCTGAACTCACTATGGAGCCCAGGCCAGCCTTGGGCTCATGACAATCCTCCAGCTTCAGCCTCCTGAGTGCTGGGATTACAGGTGTGCACCACCACACCTGGTTTATATGGTGCTAGGGAATCAAACTCGGGAACTTAGAACTTGATGTAGCATTTGCTAGGCAAGCGTTTTTATCCTCTGAGCCATTCCTCAGGCGCAGTTATTTTCAATTCTAAGACTTGTGTTTAGCAAATGGCTGTTGTTGAAAAATGAGAAGAAAAAAAAAACAGGACTTAAAGTAAGACTTTGCCTCTTATAAAAAGTCCTGTGTGAAGGGAGAAGGGAAATAACCAGTTTAGAACCCCCCATGCTCCTCACTCAACACATCCACATTATAAGGTTTGTTTTACATAGGAGCAGAGCCTGTGAAGCCCTCCAGGATAGCTGTGTGGTCAGCAGGGGGGCAACAGAAAGATAAAAGCTCATGCCCCACAGCAGGGGTGGGGACCAGACCTGTAGCCATCAAAAGGGCTGCTTCAAGGGAACTGATAACACAAATTTTAAAAGAAACTCAATGTTTGACCAGAAAAACATGGAGAGTCTCTTTAGTTGAACTGTTAACATGTTTTCTGTAACATAGATATACAACACTGGGGAAATAAAACAACCCTCCCAAAGAAGACTCTCTTGTATTAATAAGGGGGGAGGGCAGCGGGAGAGAGAGAGAAACTTATTACAGTCCAATTTATTACTGAACTTATATCTATGTGATAGCATAATGGTAGCAATAAAGCTTAGGTGGAATTGCATCTAACTTTATATTGATACAGTGAAAACAACATTTGAAACTTCTCAGAGAAAGACAAATACCACATGTTCTCATTCAAAGGGTTAAAAAACGATGACGTCAAAAAAGAAGAGACTAAAAACATGAATGAAAGAGGTTAAGAAGAGTAAGGGACAGGATTTGGCAAGGAGATCCTGCAGCACCGTTGTGCAAGATTATTAAGTTCTGGTGTCTTTACAACACAGCAGGGAAACTCGTTTATAACAACCTGTTACATATTTTATGAAGAATTAGAAGAGACGAGGTCAAGGTCTTGAACATAAACAGATGATAAGGAGGTGGCAAAGCTAATTGCCACCATGATCTGAGCATGACGCATTGTACATGTGTATTAGATTATCACACTACACCCCACAAATATGCGCATTATGGGAAGTCAATAAAAACACTTATATCCGAGAAACAAAGGAATGAAACTTGCAATGATGTCTTTTTTTTTTTCTTTTGGCCACTTGAGAGCCCCCACTCCACTCCAGAGGAGCGTGTGCATAGTTCCAAAGGGCAAGGAGACCTTGCACTGAAAACTAGGAAGGTGGAGGTGGGGATGATTCAGATTCGCTTATTGTGTTTTCAAGGAGACTGGAGCACAGCAGGTGAGAAGAGTGCCTCTTATGCTCTGAGCTGCATTTTGAATACCGAAGTGTGGACCTACTCATTACTGCCTGGTGACACATCTTTTTCTCTTTCCAGATTTATGTCATCATCCAGCGTAAGTGACTCTGATGCTCAATTTAAATCATCAACAATAGAACTCTGTGCGTGGAAAGCCACCTATATCCCTAAATTCCTTATCGATTTCTAAATAACTACCCTCTGAGAAGGACTTTCTTGGCAATTCTTCCATAAGAGAGCCTATATTTCTCTTGAAGAGAACTTTAGAATGACCTCTGTTTAATAGTAGCCTGAGTTCAATTTTAATTAGGCTATAAGTGTAAATATTAGCTAATAGACTTGGGAGTGGATAATTAAAAGGCTCCTATGTACTGACAATTTATATGAACAAACTGAGAAAAGAGACTCAGAGACGCCTTGGTGAAAATAATCCTTCCTAACCTAACTGTTGCAAGTTTAAGATCTCTATAATACCATTGCTTAAAAAAAAAATTGTTGGATTTTTCTCTAAAAATTTATTCCCATTTCAATAACTTGTATAAGGAAAATATTCTTTGTATCTTATTAAATGAACCCGCACCACTATTCTGTCAAAACATAACAAAGAAGTTGGAATTAGGCAGACCGCCTTTCATGGTATTTGAGCACGTTTCTGTTGGAATATTATTTAAAAGAAACTAGGCTTTGTTTTATTCTTTCAATAAATTAAAGTGCTATGATCTGCAAGTCCAATTATTTTTAACAGTTTTATGAAGGTCTAATTTACATACCATAAACCCAGCCATTTTAATTGTACAATCCAATGATTTCTTAGTAAATTCACAAAGTTGTGAATCTATTCCCACAATCCAAGCTTAGAATCACAAAATAACCCATACAATTTGTCATCATTCTTTATTCTTCCCCTTTCACCTTATGCAACCAAGAATCCATTTTCTTCTTTATTGATTTGACTTTTCTCAGATATTTCACATAAAGTGAGCCATATACCATGTAGTCTTTTGTGACTGGCTGCTTTCACTTAGCATAATATTTTCAAGGTCATCCTCATTGTAGCACGTATCGATATTATTTTTATTGCTGAATAATGTTCACTGTATGAATCTGACTCATTTTATTTATCCAACCGTCAGTTGATGGACATTTGGATTATTTCCACTTTTTGGCTATTATGAAGAAAATTGCTATGAATTTTGCATGCAAATCTTTGTATAAACATACTTTTATTTCTCCTGGGTAATTTCCTTTGGCAATAATTGGTGGGGTTTATGATAAATTGGTGTTTAACTTTTTATGAACAAAATACATACTAATGGGAACATAAATTGCATTGCTCCAATGTTTTCCAAAGCATCAGCACAATTTATGGTCCCATCAGTACTTAAGAAGGATTCAAGTTTCTTTGTACACACATCAATATTTGTTGTCGTCCGTCCCTTTTATGGAAGTCATTGGAGCAGGTCTGTAGTGGTATATCATTGTGAACTCATTTTCTTTCCCCTAATGCCTAATTATATTGAGTTTCTTTCTTTCTTTTTTGTTTTGTGGTTGTGGCGATCAAACTCAGAACCTTCCTGCTGAGCTACATTCTCGGCCTGTTTTTTTTTTTGTTTTGTTTTGTTTTGTTTTAATTTTGAAACAGGAACTCACTAAGCCGCCAATTTGCTCAATCTGGCCTCATACTTGCAATCCGCTTCCTTTAGCCTCCCAAAGTGCTGAAATTACAGGCCCAAGCCATCACAATGTGTCCAAGCACATTTTTACATGTGCTTAATAGCCAACCATTCATATATCTTCTTTGGGGAAAAGTGTATTCAATTATATATGGTATTATGTATGTATTATAACAACATCATGTCATGCAAGGTATGATTAAAAAAAACTACAGTTAATGTTTAAATTTAATTACTACAATAAAACTACCTTGCCACTAATTCCACTCAAAACATTCCCCCTTTCTTCAAAGACACACCAACACTTTTGCCACTTGGTGAAGCAGTTGGAGAAGTCCTCTCTTGTGAGTCTCATTAGTGCATTGTCTGTGGCCAAATTAATGTCCAGAATTTACCTTCCGTGATAATTTTAACTTTTGTAAGAACCAGAAGTTGCCTGGTACCAGATCTGGTGAATAAGGTGGATGCCACACATAATACCATATACCCACCATAATATTCTCCTTGTTTGATCCTGTCTTGTGATCAGGTGGCACTCAGTAGCAATACTCACTGTATTTTTGATCATACATTATAAAGATATGTATGAAAGAGAACTTCCAGAACTGTTTAAAAAGGCGAGGAGATTGACGGAAAATGTAGTAACAAAACACCCATGATCCCCTGCAAAATCTCTGAGAGCAAATTGCGGTCTTTATCTACATGCGTATGAACACCTTGTCTTCATTAGAATAAGCATGGTCAAAATGACGTGGGCATTTGAGGGGAATTAATGGCCATGTGTTTTTACCACAATATATTTTTAAGATATAAACATTCACTATATAGTTTGATAACAAAAGATTTAAAATGCTCTAGATTTTTAAAATCACTTAACTATATCTGAGTAAATTTTACTGTTCGCAACACACTCAGCTATCACTCCGGAACTTTAAACAAGGATTTCACATGTACAACGTATTGAGCAGAGATAGTTGTTTTGTTACACATCTCCAAAAAATGAACCAAAATAAAAATTAAAAAAATCCTTAAGCCCTTGAGGATTGTATGGAAATAATCACATTATAAGATAGATAATCCATGGATTGTGATGGTAAAATACATAATGATATAGCATTTTAGTAATTCAAAGGAAAAAACCAGTGTCTTCTATCTTGATAGGTGAGATGTATCAAGGAGGGCCTGCCTCTAGGAGACCCACCTGCACTAGACCCAAGCACAGAGACAAGGTGTTCACGTCCATGTAGGTAAGAAAAAGAAGGCAATTTGATTTCTGGGATTTCGCAGGGAATTATGGTCCTTTTCATTACTACATCTGCTATCAATCTTATATAAAGAAGATTTAATAGAGAAAAGTTAAATACCTTCACAAATTCACACAGAGGTGAGGAACAGGGACAACAGGAAGGGCAGGTCTGCTGGTGTCCACACTTTCTTGGGAGCTCTGGACAGGCCAGGTGAAGGTCAGAGGTATTTGAGTAGAGAAAGCTGGTGGGAGGCTGGGCCACATTAGTGAATATTCTGAAACAAGTGTGTAGTCGAGAAAAGCAAGTTTGATTAGAGTCCAGATATTAAATTGGCAGAAGGCTATAGGTAAGGAAGCCATGAATGTTTTCAATAAGTAATTGTTTGCATTTGCTTACATCACTTAATGCACAATAACACTTAAAATAATTTCGTAAAATACTAACACCTATATACTCTCAGAAGCCCTTTTTGCCACATTTTAGTACCTAAAAACAAAACTTAACCCTATTGATGTTTTCTGAAATAGTTAAGTAGACAAAATTATGCAGGAACTCTCTTCTAAGGCAGATGCTTTAAGCTTTCCATTTCTTTTCAGGTTTAGCATTTCAGA
The DNA here is from genome assembly GCA_004027205.1 of Ctenodactylus gundi. Classification (NCBI taxonomy): domain Eukaryota; kingdom Metazoa; phylum Chordata; class Mammalia; order Rodentia; family Ctenodactylidae; genus Ctenodactylus; species Ctenodactylus gundi. The sequence continues at coordinate 344,403 of PVKB01000658.1, forward strand.
GCTTAGTAGCCATATTTTGAAACTGTGGAACATGCCGCTTTATTCCTTCTTTCTTTTCCTCCAAATTAAGGGGAAAAAATAAGAAACTTGCAATAATCTTCTTACTCCCTCCCTTTAACCACTTAGCGTTTTGTCTAATCCTTGAGACTTAGCTCGTTATCTTCTTTTAACTAAGCCATTTACTTTCTGTCCCACACAGTTGATCCTTAAAATTTTTTCCTTCTGTGGTTTATATTTTTAATCATCCTCTCTCTAGCAGACCCCAAAGAAAGGCAGAGAAAATAAATAAAAAACGAGAGGGAATCTAAGTCAAACTGTGTAAATACAGATCAAGCAAAAGAGGAAAAAAACTATCAGGGTAACTAACCCGTCATCTTCTACCTTCCAAATCAACATGTAGTTCACACTGGCTCTTGTAGTATTGGGAATCACCACATGGCATCCGGTTACTTGCATTTCTTAAAATAAATAAATAAATAAATAAATAAATAAATAAATCTTGATGAAAGTATTGATTCACCTCATTGCCACAGAGTATTTTCTATGGCAATCAGAACTGGCTAAAGGATTGACTATGGATGTCTTTGCCAAATTCACCACAGTGGGTCCTTGGTAAAGTGAGCACAATGTCAAATTCTGGTAGTACCTGATCACCCATAAAACTGTAGTCTAGAGTTGTTGGTACCTGTTGAGCAGTATGAACGCAGAACCTGAATCTTTAATGTTCTACAGCTTTCTTACTACCCTTTCATGCAGCAGAGCTGTTGTGGAGAATGCTGGAAGGTTTGTAGACTGGCAGGAAGTAAGAGAACGTTCTTAGGAAACATGAATGATGTTATTTTATGTTTTTCCTTGTTTATATATTACATATTTATATTATTATATATTATTGCTGTTATACATGCTGGTCAGGGCTCTGTGACCTGGCTCAGATCAGAGACTTGGGTGAAAACATGTGCCTTCTATCTCGGCCCTAAAACATCAGATTGCCAGAGGGAACCATTGTCAATGACAAAGCGAGTATGACTTCATGAGCTATCCATCCATGACAAATTAGCCACCACTACCCCCCCCACACACACACACACACAAAACAAAATCCCTAACATGAAACCATTCTTATTTATTCCGGTCCTGCTGCCTGTGTCAGGAGTTTGCCCTCAACATCCTGACAGTTAGTGTGTTCTTGGCTCTGCCACTTGGATCCCGTTACTCATGATGAACTCAGGTATCCGTGTCAACAACAACACCTGCCCCACAGCCCATGTCCACTCACCTAAACAAACGTGCTACCCTAAAATATCTCTTTGAACATATTGATTATTTTGACCAGAGAGAAAATTGAGAATTAACCACAGCAGAACAAGCTTTTCACTCCCTCACAACTGCCAAAATACAACATAAATTTCCCCTTTTGTCAGGGAAATTTGCATCTATGAAGGAAATTTCCAGTATTCATTTACCTGCACTAGAAACAGAGCCACTCTTCAACAACTGAAAGCTGTGATCGTCACAGAAGGTGAACTTCAGTCATCCTACATCTTTTCCCTTCTCTTTCATGTGACTTGCCTCCACTACCCCGCAGAAGCTGCACTCCCCCATTCCATTCAATATCTTCACTCTCATATTGTGTGTACACCTACATGTATACACAAAACTTAAATTGTTATCTCCCTTAAATCTCTTGTGTTAATTTAATTCTTAGACCAGCCACACATGTAGAAGGTTAGAAAGAAGCATTTTTCCACTCTTACAAAAACAAAAATCTATTTCTAGTCAGACCGAGTCTGAAATTCAGGTGCAGGCCTAGAGACAATAAGAGGGAAGGTGTCTGTGTCCTTGGCTTCCTTCTACAAGGTAAATCATCCATGTGAGAGAGTCATACAGTCTTCAGTGAATAAAAGATCTCTCTGCAGAAGAGGGGAGTGCAGATTTGGCTCACAAGTAAAACCACACTGGAGTTGGCAATGTGGGATATTCCAAAATGTAAACCTTTCTAGATTTCTCCATGTCCATTTTTGGGTTACTGAACACATGAGATGCACAGATCAGTTGGGAATTGAGGAAGCATCGCTATGTAATGGCACATGAGTAGAAAGATGTGCTTTTGGTTTTAAGTCATGTGACTCTATATTTCTAAAAGGCAGACAGTATCTTTTGGCATAGATACCAAAATTTCATCAGTTTTGTTGAGTTTAGATTTATGGGTTTACATTTATTATCCTATTGGTTTTTTAAAGAGTAAGTTGTCAGCAACCTACCTCAGATGTCTTTGAGTTCTTTTGCCCTAATTCAATTCCACAGTAGCTGGCATCGGGTCTTCTAAAGCCTGGATGTCAATGGATATTTCATTATGATGAACAATTCTTTATGTAGTACCTTTGTTGCTGCATACTATGGGCTGACATATTCCTTTAATTCAAGGTGTATTTTTATGCTGCAACCTGAAATAAACAGCTGCAGGCTCCCAAATTTTCTCAGAGCCTATAATATGCAATTGATCATTCTTGGTACTAATTTCTACAATAGTTAAAGTTATTAGTTGTAACCAGCAGTAACTTTAAACCATTGAACAAGGAAATAAAATTTTGAAGGGCCACTGTGGCTCAGAAAATGGGCAAGGACAGACCAGTCAGCTGGAGCCAAGGCCCAACCTGACCCACAGAAAGGTCTACTGAGTCTCTGCTCACATTACCACTGCCTGCTGAGTGCTGCATCATTTATGCCAAGCTTCACCAACACCGAACACAGAAAGCCACTGGCGGTGCTGGAGACCTCTGAGCAGAAAACTTCTTCTGTCTTCAATTACTAAAATTTGTGCTCTGTTCATTGGCTTCTTTGAATCACTAGCTACATTAATTAGCTAAGGTAGCCTACAAAGTACCACTTGCTGGTTTAAATAACTGAACTCTTTGTCCACAGTTTTTGAGGTTGGAAGCTGGACATCAAAGTGTCAGCAGGGTTGGTTCCTTTTAGGCTATGAGGGAAGGACCTGGTCTCTTCTTCTCTCCGTGTCCTATAGATGGCTGTCTTCTCCCAGAATCTCATTTTTTTGCTTCCTTCTCTATAGATATCTAGATCCATATTGGTCACTTTCTCAATGCAAAACCCGACCCTCACAAATTGAAGGAGGAGGGGTTTATTTTGGCTCACAGTTTTTAGAGCATTCTGTTCTTAGTCAGCTGACTTCAAATCAGAAAGGGGATGATAGAAGGGTGTAGGGAGGACAGTTACCCATCCCATGGCAGCTAAGGAGCAGGGAGAGAAGGGAAGAGCCCGGGGGGGGGGGGGGGGCGGAGAGCATGTTCTTCCAAATTAGGTCCGCAGTCAAACACCCCTTGCTACCACACCTCACTTCCAAGTGTGAGACCTCAGGGGAATGCTTTAGGTGTAAACCTTAACAGTATCCAAATTGCTGCTTTCTATGAGGACATCAATTATATTATATTATGGACCATGCTAATGACCTCAATTCAAGTTAATTATCACTGCAAAAAGTGTAAGTCCAAATAAGGTCACATTCTGAGATATAGGGGTAAAGATGGCATGCTAACATGAGAATTCTGGTGAGATGCAATTTAACTCAGAACACTAACGGCTAAAATTATATACATGTATTCATGTTTGTATCATAGATGTGTGTGTGTGTGTGTGTGTGTGTGTGTGTGTGTGTGTGTGTGTGTGTGTTGTAGTGGCAGAAAAGTCATCCTAATTTTAGACTTTAACTCTATTATTATAGAAAAGCAGAACACTTTAAAAAAAATCTTGGCCATAACTTGTTTTTCTTTTCTTTCCTTCTTTTTTGCCAGAACGGAGCACTGAACTCAAGGCCTTTGCACTGAGCTATATCCTTAACCAATTTTCTTGTTTTGTTTTGAGATAGGATCTTGCTATGTTGCCCAGGCTAGTCTCAAACCAATGATCTCTTGCTTCAGCCTCCTAGAATGGTGAAGTTACTAGCACGTTTCACCAAGTTCATGGTCCAACTATTCCCACAGCTTAGGTATCATTCAATTTCCTTTTACCAGTAGTTGATAAAAATCTGTCTCTTATGCAAGAACGAAATTTATGAGGTCACCGAACATGCAGCTGTTAAAATACATATAACAAAATAGCCATTTAATAAAATTGTGCTTGGCAGTGAGAAGTGTGAGCCAACTTTGTGATGCTTCATAAATGTCCCATTATTTTTAGTGGCTATATTATAGGTGGCCAAAATTTACAATGATACCAATAGCTTTAAACAAATGCATATCTAGACCTTATATATCTGTCGGCTCTGACAGCCCCTCTAGGCATCAACTGTGCAGTCTAAATAAAGAAACAAGACTCCTAAAGAAGTTTCAACTCATTGCTATTTACTAAAAATATTGATCATATAATGATTTCAGTGAAGACATTATTCCACTAGAAATAATGCAGTCTGAATTTCTTCAAGAAACATTTATTTTGTGTACATCCTTGAAATGCTTCCTTTGGCGTATAAAGAGAGAGTTATCAGAGAGCAGAGACTAAATGTCAAGATTACACCTAGCAAAAAACCCTTTTGTCAAAAAAGATACACAAAACATGACTGAGATAAGACCCTGATAGCACAGTACAGAAAGTCACTCAAATATTAAGGTCAGGCTAAATAGAAGAATGACCGAGGAAAAGACAAACTCATCCAGGGGGCTGATGGAACTTTGAGCCGAACTGAGTAGTAATAATTAACAATAATAATAAAGATTGGTCCCTGATTAAAAGAAGATTGATTGTAGAGAAAGACACCATTTTGTTTGGGTAACTCTTATTTGTGGTCATTCTAAATCCCACCTGCAGGCGAGTCCTAAAAAGGTATGTTCTCTTTCTGAAATAAGCTAAACAGAATCCCAGAATATTTCATAATGTTGGTAGATTTCATAATCAGGTTGTTGCCCAGACAAATATTGACCACCAGTGAGAAAAAATACAAAGTTTGCTTCTCAGCAAGACTTTGCAAGGCCCCTGTTCTAGCCCATTGCCTCCCAGAAATGCTTTCTTTACAGCCTCTGGAGACTGAAAAGCAGGCTACCTTTTTTTGGCTCCTGAAATACCACAGGAACGGCTTGGGTGGGGAGCTGAGCCCATTTTTTTGAGACTTTATGTAGGTCAGTAATTGGATACCGAGACTCCAACCTCTCAGTAAACATCAAATCTTAACCCCCAGTTAATACAGATATATAGATACTATCCAGAAAAATATGTAAACTTGTTTTCCCTTAAGATTGTTGTACTTCCTGTATCCAGTCAAGCCAGAAATACCACAAGCGCAACCTTTCTCACGGTATTTTTCCACTTCTTGGTTGGGTCCCCGCCAGAAGCTCGAAGAGCAAAGATGAGCAATAATAATAAAAACTGAGCCCCTTCCAGGAAAGGAAGTGTCAAATGACTTCAAACTACTGTATTCTCATTAGCTTCACTAACAGTCATGATTATAGAAATAGACAATTTTCATTACCAGAGTTGTATAAATATAAGTAGCTGGGAAAACCAACCAGCAAAGAAAATGAACCTTTTCTACATATTCTGGAAGACCTGTGTAAATAAATGGGATCATGGGCTTCTCAGATTGCTGAGCATATATTACTCATTCCAAGCAAACGGGGCTCCTTCCACACTTACCCCAGATAACAGCCACATTGGAGAAAGACACCTGGACTGCTAGCTCACTTCCAGGGCATTTCTAACTACTTCCTTTGACTCCTGGCTGAGACCCTGCCAGTAGCCAAGAAAGGTGTGTGTGTAGCACACTATAATTGCAGCTTCCCAGCCTTCTGCCTGCTGCTCCTGGCAACTCTTCTTTCAAGTGCTACCTTGGCACATTTCCTGCTGCTATAACAGAGTAGCATAGATTGGGTAACTTATAAGGGAAACAAATTTATTCCCCAAAGCTCTAGATGCTGAGAGGTTCAATATCAAGGCACTGCCTTTCACAGGGACCTTTGTGTGCTTTGAGTCACAGCAGAGGGCATCCTATGGCACGATGGAAAACACGTAAGCTCAGGTCGCTATTCCTCCTCTTCCTCCTCCTCCTCCTCCTCTTCTTCTCCTTCTCCTTCTTCTCCTTCTCCTTCTCCTTCTCCTTCTTCTCTCTTTCTCCTCCTCCTTCTACTCTTCTTTTGTACTGGGAATTGAACCCAAAGCCTTCACAATGAGCTATAGGCTCAGTCCTTTTTAAAAGTTTTTATTTTGAGACAGGATCTCAGTAAATGGTTGAGTAGTTTAGAATGAGCCCAACTTGGCCTGAGCCTCAGCCTACAGGAGTGCTGGGATTACCAGTGTGGGCCACCACACCCAGTTTCTTTCTCTTCTTATAAAGCCACTAATCCCATCAGGAGGGCTGCATCCTTATGACCTTATCTAATTATAATTATTTCCCAAAGGCTCCACCTCTCAAAACCATCAACATGTAAATCTGATGATTAAGTTTCCAACACATGAACTTCTCAGAGATGCAATCAAACTACAGCAAATGCCAAATGTTCCATTCTGGACAGGCTGTAATTCCATTCTGTTTAAGAAGGTGATATCATACAATGGCTCTAATTTCCCCTGATTACTTAGAAATGCTGAAGAGCAACAATGCACAGCACTTGTCTGTCTGTTATTATCTCACTATTCAGTCATGATGAAATTACCATAAACTTGGACATCGAGCCTTGTATCATGGTCTACGGATCCAGAGGTCCATATGATAAAGGCTTGGTCGCCATCCTGTGGTGTTTTAAGGAGATGGTAAAAACTTTGGAACATGAGACTTGGTGAGACCCCAGCCTCCCTCCCTCTCTCTCTCTCTCCCTCCCTCTCTCTCTCTCTCTCTCTCTCTCTCTCCTTCTTTCTCTCTCTCTTGGACACCACCATTTAAACATTTGAACAGACAACCTCTACAACAACATTCCACCATAATGTATCATGTCTCTCCCAGCATAAATTAACAGAGCCAATCAACCACGCACCAAAAACCTCTGAAACTGTGAGCCAAAATAAACCTTTCCTCCAAATAAACTGATGGTATCAGGTAGTTTGTCCTCATAATAGAAAGTTGACTAACACACCTCAGTTTTCTAATCTATAAGATGGTGACAGCTGGACCTGAAGATGAATACCTAATGTCCAGCTATCAGGAAGCAGAGGCAGAAGGGTCACTTGAGCTCATGAGTTCAAAGTCAACCTGGGTCATGTAGCAAGAGCTTTACTTCAAAAACAATACAAACAAAAAAAGAGTTTGACAATAAAAAATATTAAAGGTAAATGAACTTATTTCCAAAGGTTGACTGGCTTGGCATGATGCCTGTTCTCTCCAACATCATTGTTAGTTTTCCATGGATAACACATGGTAATGAATTGTGAGGAATAACTCAAAATGCAAACGTAGTGTGAACAATCACTAAATATGTAGGAAGAGTCTATTTTCTTAGACATGTTTGAGACAATGAGGGAGGACACAGTAGGTGGGCTTGGTATAGGTCACATTCCTCCTCAGCGATCACTCAGCTATAGGGGAATCTGAAATTACTGTGATCCATGAATGAATTCAACAGAAATGTTTTCTTTATCATATACTTCTGGATTTCTGGCATTTAAAAGAGAACTTGCATAAAAAGTAGGTTGTATATAAAGCGATCTTTTTAACACATTTGAATGCTCATGGAAAAAAAGGAAAATGTAAGTTATTCCTTGCAATCTTAATTGCAGAGAGTTAGATATTTTCAAGTGCAAACAAAATAAAATAGGAAACTGTAAAATTTAATGTGAGCATATTTAAGGGAATCCTATTATGGCCTGGATTTTAAAATACCAGCTTTGAACAGAAAAGCCACCTGCCAGCTAAGTTCATCTATGTACACTAAACTGAAAAAGTCACGTTCTTTCTCTAATAAAATTCTAAAGCAGATGATTAATATAGCCAAGGACTGAGTTAGATTAATTAATTTGGCTAATTTGAAATAATATGGCATTTTGACAGCATAATTTAGTCTCAGCTCGGTGATGAAAAACGGACTTTAAGAGATTCTTCCCCAAGTGTTTCAGTCTTGGAATCATTTTAATTTCATGTTGCTCTAATTAGTAATTCCAATCACAGGGGGAAGGAGAGGAAAAAAAAACCATCTCTTCAGTTCATGGTCAATAATTTTTTTACCCATGTGGACATTAGCACTCTCCTATTTCTCACTAGGGGGCTGGAAGGCTTCCATCTGGTAATGGATGATAATGGATGGGTGGGTTTTTTAACACAGCTTGCTGTCCTCGGGGAGACAGTGAGGCTAGGGACTCGAGGGCTTCGCAAGGTGCTTGTAATCCGACAGCCCTCCACCGAGTACCTCCAAGAGCACTTCCGCCTGCGAACAGGCTGCTAAACTGGTTTATAAATGGCCGACAGGGAGTGTGTCGGCCATTTTCTCCCCTGTAACGCCAGAAATGAAGTAGGCATGTGATGATCCTGTGGGGGCAGGAATCAACTGGAGACAGGGAAGCCACCCTTCCAGAACGAGGAGAAGACTGTCCACGCGAGGCCTTTGCGTATGTTCTCTGACTCGCATCGTGCCTCCGGGGAAAGACAGAGTGAAATTCAAAGGTAGCAGCTATTACAAGAAGAAAAATACACCATAAATGTCAGCTGATACTGGTGGGTAGCAATGTGGGAAGAAGGGAAGGTCACAAAAGGAAAATGGACAACCTTAGGGAAAAGATAATGGCTGCCTGCTGGTGCCACAACACTTAGACAACTAGCATAATCCCTGTTCTCTCTCCTTGAAAGGGGGCGCCAGCCAGTCCACCTGAAGGAAGCCAGGTGGCCAGGGCTTGATTCTGTTGTATTAGGGGAGTTCTTGAAGGAGATTCATTATTTACTTTCCTACGTTTTGTTTAAACTCAGAGAAAATTGCTTGTTTGAGGTATTTATGAAGCACTTATAGCACTTAGGAGTTAAATATTCCCAAACCCAATCCAACTCTTATATCTTTAACCTGAGAACACTGGGGCACAGACAGCGAGAGCTCGTCTAATTAGTGATGAGACCCAGGATGGTAACCTTGCCTCGTTGGAATGAGGTTTATTAGGAGAAATAAAGCAACGTTTAAATCAACAATAATAACAGGACAAAAAGCAAAAGCAAAGCATCCAGGACTAGATCTGAGAAAGCAAAGGGGTTAGATGTACCAGGCTCAGTCATGCCAGAGTTGCTTGGGAGTGAAGGAAAAAGCATTGAGCATTGACTGGGTCCCCTGGAGGAATGCCAGCACTACAAGCTCATGTTGTCTGTGGGTGACTGAGAGTTTCCAGTGGCAAGTACTGCTCACACTAACTGCAACAAATGCCCATCTCCTTTTCCTGCCAGCTCTCTATTCCACCCTCCTCCCAGGAAATCCCCAAAGTACAACCTGTAAGGATACTTGCTAAGAGGCTCCTTTTAGTTTCATGTGTTTCTACGTTACATGCTTTTGGCCTTTTCTTAGCTTTATTTTCTATTTTTGTTTCTGTGATTTTTGCTTTGTCATTCTGGGTATTGAAACTCCATCCCCAGCCTTTTTCTTTCTTTCTTTCTTTCTTTCTTTCTTTCTTTCTTTCTTTATTGTGGCACAGGATCTCACTAAATTGTTAACTTGGGGCGGAACTTGTGATCCGCCTGCCTCAGCCTCTCAGAGTGCTGGGAGCACAGGCCTATGTCACCAAGCCCGGCTGGACCTTCTTTTTGAACCATTCCTTTTGATCCCCCTGCCATGTTTATGTAACTCTGTATGAAAACAGTTGTCCTAATGTTCTCTCCCCTGTCCCCTGACCCTCCTGCACGTCCCTGCCAGATTCATCTCACAATCACTTGATTCACTCACAATCACTTCCCTTAGCCCTGTTCAAATATCTCCAGTGGCTCCCTAGATCCCTCAAATCAATTCCCGTTTTCTGTCACCCAAGTCCCAGGCACAAACCTATGTGCCTAACACGAATGTTTTCTGCTGCTTTTCATGAGAAGGAAGCTCAAGACTTTACACACTGGTAAGCCAGACCTGATCAGGGCACAGACATATGCATGTCGCCTGTTCACACCTGCGTGGGCTCATGCATTCTTCTCCTGAGTTCTCTCCTTGTAGTCCACCCTCAACCGTTTAGTCAAGGCCTTGATCCCACTCACCACCACCACTTTCCCCTTGAAACCTGTTTTGTGCCCAGATGTACATCTCAGGATATTTGACATCCCTCGAGTCCTTGTTATTTCCTGAACCGTTTCACAGTTGATCTCTTTGTGCACATACATATGTTCCCCCCCCCCCCCCCCCCATGGTGGTATCTCATGGATTGCTGTAAATGTTCAATCCTTTGGTCACAGTGAGTTCACCTTACACAAACTTGGACTGAGTGACTCAACCGATTCTTGAGGCATCTGTACAGGTGAAAAGACTCCTTCACTGTCCTGAATTTATCAGCCTGTTCAGTTTCTCAAAGTATTAAATAATATTAGGTCCTGAAACCAACAGTTTATAATCACTCGATATGTTTCAGATATGCTAAGATGTGAAAATGCACCTATGATCAGGGAAATGTTAAACACACAATATAAAAGAAGGACTGTGTTGCTGGTAGTAAACATAGGAAAATATTCCTTAGGAGACTCCAAGTTACCTAAGGATTATGATACAAATGAGATCCAAAAGTATCTAAGGATAATATAAGCAGAGTGATTAAAAGCCAGTGGCCATTGTCCCGTATAACACTGTTAACAACTGCATTTGCTGGAGTGGCTCTGGGGGCTCAGCTTGTTCAGGGATCTGATGATATAACAGCAAATACGGAACCACAGTAATCCTGAAACTCTCAGGAGCACCCACTCGCAGCCTCCAAAACAGTGTTTCAGGAGAAGTATGCAAACTCGTAGGCTGAGATACCACAGGAGCTTAACCCCTTAAAGAGCAAATCCTGTGTGTTCCAGTCTTTCTGGGCACTCAAAGCGTTATTTACCCTTTCATTTTGATATTATCTGTTTTATTTCTTTTCCTATTTTCTAATACATAAAATCTTGTATCTCAACTGAGATTAGTGCTTTCCAGTACAAAACATTTACTCCAATCATCCTCCCACAGATTTTCTAGGATTGAGTTAACATAGGAATCAGATAAGAATGACCCTCAACACCTAAACCATTCAATTACTTAAAAGGACACACAAAATTCCTGACTCATTTGCTCTGGAACTAAAAACCAAGTCCCTCTTTTTCTTTTCTTTTAATTGTAAATAATAAATGTCCAACAGACATCCTGGCAGAAGTTGCGGAAGAGAGACAGTTGATTGGCTTGAAACCAATCCACCGCAGGGAGGCCTTAAGTGAGTTTCTGCCTCTGTAAGTTCCATGGTAGTGGTCATGGTCAAGTCCATGCAGTGACCAGCCCTTGCCAGGCAAAGCCTAAGACTTCACCACTGTGCCCTTAGAATAGCACGATGCCTCTAGATTTCCCAGCACTTCCAGGACAAGCTTGGGCCCTGTCCTTGGGTCTCCTGGGTTAGGAGACAGACCAGGCACAGAGGGTTTCAGCCACACTCAATGCCAAATTGTACTGTTCAGATCAGGGGCATTCCAGTCCCGGGAGAGGCCCCCATATTTGAGTTACACTCATGTCACACCCCGGTTGTGTCCTGGTGGGACATAATTTTGTCTACCTTGCCGGCATTTCCCAGGGTGGAAGAAACCTCCTTAATATCATATTTCCTTTCTCTCTGAGATTAAAAGGGAAAAGGAGAAAAGGAACTTAATCAAGTGACTTTAAGAACTAGAGTTATTTTAACTTTCCCAGGTGAAATAGGAATTTATATTATACTGGCTTTTTATTTACAATGAGAAAATTAAGGCTCAGAGAGTTTAAGGAATTTTTTTCAAAGCTACACAACAACTAAGAGAAATAGCTAAACAAGCTCTTGACCACCAGCAATCAGTAACTCTGACGTCAACATTGACTCACTTACCAGTACATCTGTTCCCCTGGGGGTACCCTGCAGGGCTTCCTGGTCACAGCATAGTCCTGGGTCAGCTGGTGATAGGTACTAGTGAATTCTCCACTAGATGACTTCTGTCCCCCTCCAGGGCTGAAGCTATGGGCCAATTACATACAGATGCAGAGACAGTTGCCTTCTAACTGGCCTCCTTCTCCTATGGGACCCTGGCCCTCAGAGGCTCAGAGCTGAACAGGCACAGTCCCCCGGAAAAAGCTCTGCGCTGGGCCCAACAGTGTCATGGCTCCTGGAAGAGAAAAAGGGATGTGTCCCTGGTGGTGCTTCATGATACATGCTTTTCTGATCACACCAACTCCAATGTAATCCTCTCTTCCTCCTTTGATGAGCTACATCAAGAACAGTCCAACCCACCTACAGACTAACAGTGTCTACACAAGTCCCAGCCCTAACAAGGTCAGACCCTTAGAATACAGCCTTATACAACAGCACCCAGGGCTGTATCCTTCTCTCTGAGGAGCTCCAAGCAGGCTCCTTTTCCCACAGCATCATGAGCATGATGCCCACCTATGCCTCAAGGTTTTGCTGTACACCCACATTGTGCAATGTGGTACCCACTTAAGGCTCTTGCTGAGACTCTCGGTTGAGCACCTCTGCAATGACTGAGCTTTGAGGTCTGCCCTGTGGGGAAGACCCAGCCACCCCCATACCTACCACTGCATGCAGACTGCACAAGCCCCACCCACTGCTCTCCTAGGGACCATTCCTCCGCTCCAAATGCAGAGCACCTGGGGAGGACTTAGAGCTCCCATCACAGGCAAAATCTGCTATCTCATTCTGCTCCTCTTTTCCTCTTGTCCCCCACCTCTGCTTCAGAGTCACTATCAAGAAAACTCAGCATATAACAATTTCCATCATAGGTGCTTCACCTCCCAGTCCCTCTTCCATGGCAAGGCAACCAGAGCTGATGAGAGGAAAGGGGGAGGGTGACACAGAGGCCAATGTGACTGAAAAAGTCAGAGCAATAGCATCTGCAAAGCTGCAGCAAAAAAAAGCATTCACTATATTTATAGCTTTAAGCTATGCCCATAATCCAAAGGATGAGGGGAGGGAGGGAGGGAGGGAGAGAGGAGGAGAGAGAAAGAGAGAGAGAGAGAGAGAGTTGCAGAAGGGAACAAGGCACTTAATTATATATCTCTCTATGATTTATCTAGCTAGGTAGCTATCATCTTCCTGTGTTTATCCAACTACAATCTATTACCTATCTATAACTATTATCCTGTCATCTACTTACCTAGTATCTATTTGCATATAAATATACACATACAACATTTGTATGTGTAATAACTGTATTTAATATACAAATAGAACTGTATATAGAATGGATTAGAAGATACTTATTATACAGTATGGATTATGGGTTTGACCTTGAGCTTGAGACCATGAGAATGAACTAAAATGCTTGGCAAAGGCTCTACAGACATAATATTTCACTTGGTGTTTTTAAAAAGTGAATGATTGAAATGTTACACATTGTGGCTTTTAAAATAAGGAATCTCAGGTTAAACAGATTAGGTTGCTGCCTCTAAGTTACAAAGGTAGGATCCCAACCTAAGTATTCTTCCACCAAGCGCATTTTTCTGTCTGCAACATGATGCCTTCTTCTCAGCTCTAAGCTCTGAAGTAATTCGAATACAATTTGCAGTCAATGCCTAACTTGGCCCAGTGAGAGAATTCAGGGAGGGAAGGTTGTGTGAAGCCAGCCCCTAGCTTTCGGCAGAGCAGCTCTCAAGGGCATCCTGGTTCCCCAGCTGCCCCTGGACTTTGCGGCCTAAGGCACAGACGTCACCCACCAGCTTCTTAGAAATGCAAATCTCCAGCTTCATTCCACCCCCACAGAAGTGAGACCTGCATTTTTAACAAGACATAACTCAAGTCGTAAATAAATTATTCAGCTATAGTTTTTTTTAATAGCAAAAAGTAGACAAAGCGACATGTAATAATAATATCAGGCATTTTTTAACTTAGTATCATTTTGAAGAACATCATTAAGTGCAAATAGCAATTGTAAAGTAAGGCAGAAGAAACAAAGGCTTTGCTGCATTTCTATGAAAACCCAATTTGACTCATTTACTTGCTAGTGATTCTGACCTGCTATAATTTTTAAGTGTCTGATATGATGTTCTTGAAAGAGAGAAAAAAAAAACTGTTGCAGTAAATTATTGGGTTTCTAGGTACTGTGGAACAAGAGAGGAAATTCAACCATAATGAATACTTGTTGCTCTGATTCCCAAACTATCTGTCAAGTCTCATTTCATTTTGAGTTCTCACTCTCAAAGCAAGTGGAATATTTAACTGCTTTATCCACTACTGAACATGGTCCGTAGACTTGATTACAACTTCAGGTCATAAGAAAAACCAAAAGTTCAGAGAAGCATCCTTCCTAAGCAACGTCTTTGCCTAGCTATAAGGAATCTACCTACATGAAGCTGATAAGCTTTATTGTGCACAGAACAGGTAAAACAGAGAGGAAGAAGAGAGCAAGGGAATTGTAGCTTCAGTTCGGTCCATATTTCCAGTTTTGCCCTCCATTCCCAAGCACCTAACAGTAGAGTAGGTGCAATGCTGCTCTTGGGGAAACAGAAATAATAACATCTTTATGACAAAATATAGACCCCATCGTCCTGCTGTACAACCCGTAAGTACAAGCTGTCGTTTTTAATCCTCTTTCTCTTTTCTCATCCTCCATATCACAAAGCCATTTTTTCTTTACCTCTAAGATCTCTTTCCAAGCCATCCTGCTCTCTATGGATGCACGGGCCCTAGCTCCTTAGACCGTCAGTTAGTGGCTCCAAGTAGCAGGAACCGACTTCAGGTAGCTGCCACCACTTTTATTTTTTAGAGTCATTCTTCATACAACTGTATTTTTAAAGTTTATGTGGGAAATCTAATTAGCCACTCCACAGAGTGTGAAGCAGAAAATACGAAACAATTAAGCCAGAAAATAAAATGATCTAGGAAGGAATATCTACACAATTCACCCATTCCTTCTGCATATTACATTTTATTCCTGGGATATGTTTGTCCCTTTAAGGAATCCACAATCATGTGGCTGGGGAAATAACCTACTCTGATTTAAACGATACAGATTCTAATATAAGACACTAAAAAGTGAGTGTCATAGTTTATAGGATATTAGGAAATCTTCATGTGAGCATGACAGTTTCATGTTAAGGACTCAAGAACAATGGAGATGATATTTCCACAAAGCTCGGAGGCTGGCCTCTGAGAGAAATTCTGTTTTTCTGAATACTCTGCATCCTAAGGAATAAGCCTTTCACCTGCCGGAAGATCCCAGGTGAGAAAACTGTAATATTTTACATTCCACAGAGGTCGTGTGTTGGAGTCCTGTTGTGTCACTGTCTGTACTTATCAGGAGCAGAAAGCCTGTTTCCTCTTCCCTCACATCCTGACCCTCTCCTACTTTGTCCTTTATCTTATCAGCTGCCACCCACCAGGCATGAGCAAAGGGCTGCAGACAGAGGGAAGGATCAACGAAAGAAGTTGCAGCAGAGTTCAACACAAAGGGCACAATGTAGCTCCAGCTCCAGCCTAATTCTGCGACAGTCCCAAAGCAGAGAGGAACAAATCTTGGATGACTCTTCCTGTTCTTAAGATGCACCTCGCCTCCCTGTCTCTATTTCTTTCTGAGTTAAAGTCACTGTCTGCCCCAAGGTCTAAGATGTTTCTAAGAAAAGCATCCTGTCCTTCAGGACTTTCTTGCATCTTACTTCTCCTTATTTGTTACTGATAACTCAGTAAAATCAGAAAAGAGTTATGGAAGTTCTTGTGTGTGCTAATATAAACCCAACAAGATCAATGTAAGATATTGAAATTGGAATATTTGAGAGGCCACGTCAATATTATTTATGACATCTGACTCTGTTTTGGATTAAATGAAAAGTCACAACAAAAGACTCATCTTTTAGAAAGGGGGCAATGATACTCCTCCCCCGCCTTCAACTACCATAACGGAGTGTTGTTCCCACTCTGGCTCAGGAGAACATCCTAGAACATTTCACAGGAGCTCTAGCCACTCTGAAGACTGGAATATAAAGTTGGCTGTATAGTCAACTCTTCCTAAATCTTTGTGTTTCCTGAATTATCCTTCAAAATGGAAGAATAGCTTTGTAAGAGCTGCATAGAACCAAAACACTGCTGTATCAGTTGAAGGCAACTTTCTTCTCTAGCTAAAGAAAAATAGTCAAAATAGCTACTTCCTCCCACCAGCTTAGAACAAGGTATCAGGAAGGGATCCTGCAGGCTGGTGTTCTATTAATGCCCTCAGCACGTCACAATCTCATGGACATCAAACACCACTGAGGAGCAAGGGTCCATGGTGAGGACACAACCAGGGCCTTCTCCTGGACACACAGTCTTACTTGGAGCTCCTCTCTACTAGGAGTAAATCTCCATCCTCAGCAGCTGATGAAAAAGCACATGTTCATTTCATTCAGTGATTTCCAAATGTTTATGACCAATCAATTCTTTTCTCCAAGCCTCAGTGTATAAAATCCAAGGAACACAAACAAGCTCTTTCTTAGGTGAAGGCCAAAAGAATTGGTGTTTTGAGTGAAACTCTATCTTCCAAAATTCATCTATTAAAGCCCTAACCCTTGGTTCCTCCCAGTGTGATTGTATTTCAGTAGATGATTAAGGTTAAGTGAGGTTATTAGGGGGACACGAAACCAATCTGCTTGATGTCGTCATAACAAGAGTCAAGTAAGACACAGGCACACAGTGGGAAGATCATGAGGGACGCGTTCAGAGGAAGGCCACCTACAAGGCAAGGAGAAAGGCCTCAGAGAAAACCACCCTGTTGATGCCTTGATCTTGAATTTCCAGTCTCCAAAATTATGAGATAGCGTGTTTTTGTTGTTTAAGCCACCTGGTCTGTGGTGCTTTGTTAGTACAGCACGGCTGACTGAGGCAGTCAGCCTCAGTTGAAGCGACGCTGTGTCCCATTCTCTCTTTACCCCCTATTCTTCTCAGAGACTACCGAGAAATCCTGACACTTCATGGAATGCTGTTGTTTGAAAACCAGGAATCCAACCCCATTCCAGCATCTTGGAAGTACAGAGTTAGGTCCAAGATTTGAAGTCGTCCCGTTAGACACTTCAGCCACACAGCAGAGCAGACGGCAGTTGTGGTGACCAAGCTCAGCTTCACCTCCCTCCCAGGGCCCCTGGGCAGGGAAAGCACAGTGGTGTTTGCCAGGCACACAACTGAGCTCTCCTTGCCGAAGGCCACTGGATGTTGTTTGTATTGAAGAAGTGTACAAGCTGCCTCTGGCCTCTGAGGCTAGTTCCCACTCACTCCCTCTTGTCCCCTTCCCACCCCAACTCAGACATGGAAACCTGGCAAGATGTACTTTCAAATCTGGGCGTATAAAATTCATATCACACCACTTTTGTTAATGCGATGCTTAAACCGTGTTCCTTTTCTAATACACGATTAAGTGCGAACGTTAATCTCACCAGATGATTCTAATGACTAACCCTCACAAATGTTGTGTGATCTAACTTTCTCTTTTCTGAGAACACAGAGGCCAGAGAATTATGCTCTCCTTCTGTCACAAGAGCCCAGATATTAGAAAAAGCATTCTTCTCTCTCTGTAGGAAACAGAGTGTGTTTGGGAAAAGAAGAAGAATCAAACAGAACTGACAATTTGACCTTGACCGGTTTGGCTGCTTCATTGTGTTTCCTTTTACTGAAACACCATCAAGAATTTATAAGAGAAATAAAGGATCTGTTAGCTTCCTAGGGTCACAAAGACAGCTTTCCTAGAAGCAGATTCTAACAGCCATCCCAGTGAGGTCTCCATGCTGTGAAGAAAAGGAAGGGAAACACAGACTTGGCTTCTGAGCCTGCTTTCCTCTGGGGCTGGAATTTGGAATTTAGCCCTGCCCTTCAAGGACATTTGTCCCCTACCTGCTCGAAGGCCATCCAGTTTGTATGCCCAGCCCAAGTGGCTTGGTCTGCTAGGACTGCCCTAACAAGAGCCACAGACCGGGGAACTTCAGTAATAACACATTATTTTCTCCTTTTTTCCCATTTTTATTCATGTGTACAGGTAATTTACAGTGTTTATATTAATCTCGAGAATTTGGAGCACATATACTGCAACAGCTTCACCAGAGATCTGAGATAAAGAGACCAGAAGGGCCACTTCCTCCAAAGAGCTCTCTCATTGTTGTCTCTATGGCATCCATCCCATATTCTTTCAGCATATTTAGAGTTTCCTTCTATGTGCCTGTATCCTAATCTCTTTTCATAAGGACATCAGGCAGAATTCTTTATTTTGTCTTAATTGCCCAAAGTCATTATATCTAAATATGGTCACATTCTGAAATACAGAGGGTTAGGCTTCAGCACATGCATTTTGGAGACACATACAACCCACCAGACCAAAATGCCACACTGGGTGCCAACATTCCTGTGATCCTCTCCCCAAACACCTGCTGCACCTAGCAACTAGACCACCACCTAGATGGAACTTTGAACCCCACCGTCCACACACTAAGCGAGTTCGGTTGCCAATCTTTTCTCCTTACTGAATGAACTCCTCAGGGGCAGAAATACTCTTCTGTGTCTTCTCTGTGGGGCCTGGCATGGGGCATACTGGAGCATCTGCTGGTTCATTACCTCAGATCTACATTCTACCCTCCAGGGGCCCTGCATACCACAAGCCTCCAAATCACTGAACAGAAACCTTACTTTAAAATCTTGTAATATAGCTTTCACACAGCTAAGAAGCATATTGTGTCTGCTTTGGTCCTCCAGAAGTCAGAGAGCAAGGTGGAATTAGACATGCAGGAGATTCAGTGGGGAGGTGCCACATGGGGGAAGAAGAGACGGGGAAGTAGTAGGAGCATCTTGGGCTATAGTACCATTGAGACATCTGTGGATGAAAAGAGGAAAGAGGAGAAACATAGGAAGAGCTGCAGACAGAGAAGATGGCCCTGGCGTCTTTTCCTGTTAGGGAGGGCTATGTTGCTAAGAGCAGCCAGGCTCCATTAACTCTATCCTGAGACAGATATGATTTGCGTTGTTACCCTGAGAGTTCACATGTTGGAAGCTTGATCCTTATTGTGGTGATATTGGGATGTACTGAGTCCTTTAAAAAGGCTAGGCCTAGTAGGACATTACTAGGACATAGATGACATCACTTTTGGAATCTACTGAAGTCATTTTTGTGGGACCTTGAGTTGAGTCTCACAAGAAGGCTATGATAAAACCAGCAAGTGTGATCTGTTGCCCCTTTCTGTGTTTCTCTTGCCTTGCTGCTGGGTCTTCTACGTGGCCCTCAACACATCAAATGCTGGCATCACATCTAGGACTGGAAGCTGAGTATTGCTCTTCTTATTTTCAAGTGCCCAGCCTCTACCAGCGAGAAGAAATGGACTAATGCAGTCATCGTCAAGGAGCAACTGGCAGAGGGTTGGCTCTCCTGGCTGTGAATGAAGCTCCAGATCCGGGATCCTACAAACGCAGCAGCTGGAGGCTTCCCTGTCCTCTCCTGAGAATGTCACTCCGGGGCACTTCCCTGGCAGCCACACTGATTACACAGGCTGGAACCAGGAAGGATAGCAGAAGAAGGGGTCATGAGCAACATGGGGCCAAATGCTAAGAAACACGGAGTTTTGCATGTAAACCTCTGAATTATGAAAGTGAAACAGGGTGAGAGAGATCCACTTTCCCAGCCCCCTGGGAGTCATGCGTGGATGATGGAGTTCTGTGGGGCTCGAGGGCTCAGCTCCTATGTCCCACCCCAAGACAGGAGAGAGTAAAGGCAGGAAATAAGGAGGCCAGTTAAGGCTGACAAGATGGGACCCTCTGACAGACAGTGTAGGTATGTGTGCACCAGGTCTGTCCCACTGGTTGGGACATTACCGGATGTTCTGCTGTGATTCTTTCCACCACGTGACCCTCATCACAGCGAATGCTGGCATCACACCTTTGAACTGATACGACTGAAAGTTCCATAAACCTCTTTTCTTCATAAAATCTTATCCTCTAGCATTAACAAAAAATAAACAATCCATGGTGGGAGTCGCTGTCATGGGATGAGAGATACAAGAATTATAAGCACATGCAGAAATGAGTGTGGCATCCTTGGGCCTGGTGAGGGGTGAGGGAGTCCAGCCACCAGCCTGTGCTGCCCTGCTCAGATCCATTCACACCTACAGTAAGCAGCTCAGTCCCCTCCCTAACCCTTCAATGCGTCGGCCTCCTGCAGCCTCACTCCGTATTACAGATATCAAGAGAGTAAAAAGGACAACCAACAGTCCCTGTTGCAGACTTTGGTCCAAGGATATTAAGTCACAATAACATTCACCCACATTTCCTCCAGTCCTACCATCTAAAGATGACATCAGCCAGCTGGGAGCTTGTGTTTACGCCACTATTCAGGACATAGGGAGAGTAATGGATTCCTCTTCCTCTGGAACTTTTGGCAAGCCTCCATATTCATAAAGTGGTTTTAGGCGATGTTCATGAGTCAGACACACCATGCCTGACCCTCAGGTAATGATACTGGACAAAGGATTTCAGCCAGGAAAGGCAGAACCATCCCAACTAGACCTCATCGTGATGGAATGGAGCACCCTGACCACCCAGTCATACCTTTCCCATGGCCCAGACTCTCAGGATATTTTTACCTTTAGCCCACAGTGTATGACCAAATACATAAGGAATGTTGCCAAAAGAAGAGCCAGTTCTTTTAATGCTGCCTTTGGATGTGGGGGTAATGTATAACAACAACACATTTTTGAAATGCGTACAAATACCAGAAGCTCATCCAGTAAAAACACCACATTAGTCAACCTTTACTTGGTCAAATTCGCAGTAGCCCACCACCACCTATAATTCTGTACCTTGATTTAAAAGAATAACACCAGTGAATTATTTGGGGATAAACACCAACAACCCTATTTGCTCTGAATCCTTCAGGGTAGAAGTAATCTATCCTGTCTTACCCTAAACATACCCTTGCTTTTGATTTACTATTGTGACAGGAAGGAAGATGTCTTACTTAATTAAATCAAGTGGGTATTTAAAAATACCATAGACTGAGTAGCTTATAAGCAATAGAAAATGATTTTCACAGTTCCAAAGAGTAAAAGCCCAAAGATAAAGTGCCAGGAGATTCAGTGTCTGGTGAGGGCCTGCCTCCTTGTTCATAGATGGCACCTTCTCTCTATGTCCTTACGTGACAGAAAAAACTAGGCCTCTGTTGGAAGGGCACTAACCTCAGGCCTAATCATCTTCTGAAATCTCTACCTCCTGATATCATCTCCTTGTGAGTTCAGCTTCAACATGGGAGTATGGGGAGGGTCAGTACACAAATATTCACACCCTATTTGGGGAAATCAGCTTGGCTTTTCCTACCGCTATAAGTAACACAAAGTCTAATGCAACAGCCTCATGGGGCAAGGTTCTTCCTCACAGCCCACATACACACGGAAACTAGCAAAATGCCAAGACCCATCACAGACCCATTAAACTAGACATGGTATGTGAACTTGAAATAGGACTCTGATATCTGACCTCCAAGTGACATAAATCATGATGCTACTGGATTTTTTAAAAATCATGGTTAGTCCCTGCATAATTACAGTATTCTTCTTCCCCATACACAGTAGTTACATGTCTGTATTTCCTTTAGGGAAAGTAGTCAAAAATATTTATTATATACACTTGCTCTCGTATTGAGTATTGAGGAGCCTGGATCCCACTTTAATCAGCTGATTCTAATAGGCCTGAGAACCAGCTCAGCTCCGAGTCAAGAGGTGGATTGTGGTATTTCATTTTGGCCCCTAATGTCAGTCCTTGTCTCACAAATTCTTAATCATTTCTGCTTATGTAAGTTAGGCAGGTTCCTCACTAGCTGCCCCCGAGAACACTGTGGTGTTTTAGCATTGTTGTAGGTCACAAGTCTGTGATCTCTTGTTGTCATTCAAGATTTGCTACCTAAACAGTGATTGTGCCCATTCTGCTTCAAACAGGCAAGTGCCACCCACCTGACATTGTATATTCTAGAATCCTACTCAGTTGCATAGCGTTCTAGCCTCTATGCCCCCTTGGCTCCAGGAAGACATAATCACTGAATTCTGGGTCATAGGGTCATTTTGACTCATGCATTCTTTATTGTTTTAGTATAAGGGAGGTCCTCTGGGCCTGCTCTGGAATAGAGGCAGCTGGTGGCTTCAATCGCCATATAAAAGAAGTGAATTCTAGCATGCCAGTCTCTCCAGGTTTCGTCACTTCCTCGTCAATATTTCACCTAGAAATTCAGCTTCTTCCCTCTGCCATTGCAGGTCATGAACTTCTACAAACATCAAAGAACCATCCAAGTAGCATATTAAGGCTGGTCTCAAACATCCTCTCCAGATGTTCTGAGTCACAGGAACATAACCTGTCCTTGTGTCTTGCCTTCTGTTTCTAACTCACTCTTCCCAAGCCAATGCTATTAGGACGCATTGCCCCACACATACCATTCTAGTTCCTGCCAGTAAATATCCATCAGGCTCTGAATGTCTTTTGATAAATTACTCAACTTCTTCCAAAGCTAGTACAGGACATTCTAACCTGGACCATGCTGAGACAAGTCCGTAGTTTTTGTTCTAGTCATAGGAGGGGAGGTAAGTTGAGGAAGTCTATCTGCCAGGACACCTGCCTCAGCTAAGGTCTTTATATTATGTCCAGATAATTCAAAGTCACTCCCCCTTAGTAAGGTGAGAGGGCAACTTCTAGATAGCCAAAGTGTTTGGAACAGAGTAAATGTGTACAATCTTCACGCACATTCCCCTGGTGACCCATTCTGAGTTCATGGTTCCATTCTTAGACAGCAGAGTAGGATTTGTGGTGACTGACAATCTTGTCACCTTGCTGACTTCAGCACCATGACCATCAAACCCTGAACCTGATTTTCAGCAGCATATCTCCATCATTAGCATGAAAATCTCTTCCACTTTGCCAAGGGTGTTTGGCTGACTTTGGTAATTGACTACCTGGAGCCTGTCATTTCTTCCCTTGGGAATTTTATGGTGAGTAACCAAAGACTTCAAACTGCATAATTTTTGCACAATTGTGGAAAGAGATTCTTCACGAGGGGCTTCAGGTTGTGAAACTACAACACCACTCTTCCACTGCAAACAGGGTCTTTGTTGCCTCTCCTGAAGTCCACTCCTGAAAATCTGCCTTCAACAGCCAGTTGTAGTTACGGTGACCGGTGCACCCATTTGCCCAGGGTTTATTATTAAATATTTGTTTCCAGAGAAACCTCCCAATCTCCATAAGACAGGACAGATGATCATTCTACTTCCACTTCCAGTTGCTTTGTCTTGAGTTTCCCCAGAAGGGTGTCAAGACAAAGCCATGGGCACACGACTTGTCAGTGAGTGATGCCATGGACTCTGCCAGGTGGGAAGCCTGAAAGAGAACTGAAGAAGTCATCCTAGGGGATAAAGCGAGTCATCTACCCTGCCAGCTGGACCTTTTCTTGTATGCCCTCCCAGAGGCTGCCTGGCATATTCTTTAGAATTGTCCATGGAAGGAGGAGAGTATCATAAGTTCCATCCTTCGCTGAAGAGTGTCACTGGTGGACATTGTCTTGTTGGCACCTAGTGCTGCTAGAACACAGCTGGCCAAGCTCCACAGGACAAACACACTCAGGAGGAAAGGCCTTGCCAGGAGGTCCCAGGAGAGCACCACCCATCAGAAAGAAGAAACAGGGTAAGAACAGGGCATGTGGCTAGTGCTGACTTTGTCTGTGATGCTACTGCAACTGGGTGTCAAGAAAAGAAAAGACAACTGTGTAGTTTGCTTCTTGGTCATTTCATTATCAACTGTAATGGGCACACTCCAAGTTTTGCCTAAGACTCACCTTGGAATTGAAAACGCGCCAGCATAGCCGCCTGTAGCTATGAGTCAAATGGATGCGTGCACAAAATGCACACACACGGCATTCTGACACCATGACCCAGGGAGAATATCACACTCATAATTAATTCTTGAGATCTGCACCCTGTCTTCCTCTGAATACCATTATGTCAGATTATTTCCGCAGCATTTCATCCCTTCTCTCAGCCATGCGATCAACTGGCTCTTGCATACCTCGTCCTTTTGTGTGGGCTTCCTGTGGTTCCAACCAGGGAACACTGGACCAGCAGGCAAAACGCACTCAAGAAATTAAAATAGAAGGGCTTCACACCAGGAATGAAGTGCATATGTGATGAAGGGACTAAACAGCCAGTGGGAACAGTGAGGTGACATAGAGGTCAGCAATGGCAGGAAGCAGCCACCGCCCCAAGACCTGGGTATTGAGTGATCTCTTGGATCTGCAGAGAGCCATAAAGTCGCCATGGCCAGAGACATAGCAAAATAGAGACAAAGGGAAAATGGCCACCTCGCCACGAATAAAAACTAGCCCTGTGATGGTATCCCCATGGGCTGAACCTAGCCAGAAGTAAGGGAATTAAAGGACTGGAATAAAAGCCTGTGGGGAAAAGGGAGGCTGGAAACATAGCTCAGTGGTTAGAGCACTTGCCCAGCAAACGCAAGCTGTGAGTTTTAGTCTCCAGCCTCATATAAATTAGGTATGGTGGTGTATACCTGTAATCCCAGGACTCGGGAGGCTGAGGTATGAAGATTACTGTGAGTTCAAGGCCAGCCTGGCCTACATAGTGAGCTTTGGACCAGCCTGCGCTACCAAGTGAGACCCTGTCTCCAACAACAACAACAACAACAACAACAACAACAACAACAACCATAAAAAAGCCCACAGGGTTCATCCCTGAGGGCTTAGAGAGGAGCAAGAAGAGAACAGAAAAAATTAAGGATGTTGATTGGACCCAGGAGGGGGATATCCCTTGCTGACAAAAATCCCCGTAGCTTCTACTTGTTCTACTCTTTAGCCTGCTCTACAGGGCACATACACACTTACAAGTACACGCGTATGCATTTGCAGGGAGTGTGTGCAGTTTTATGTACTTGCCACCATCACTAAGCACAGATGCAGAAACTTAGGCTTGGTCAGTTTTGTGACTCACCAGGCCCAGTCAGCCTGGTCCGTAAACCTCTACTCCTGTAGAAATGGAAGAATGACCAAGACAGAGACACTACTGTGCTTTAATTCATGTTAAAGTAAGTGACATCAGCAACACTAATCAGTCAATAAGATCCTTTACTGTAGGTTTTCATAGTGGCACCAATTAATAATGTCCTGGGAAGACTTTTTTTTTTAAGCTTACGATCACAATGTACCTCTTTTTGCCTCATTTAGGATTCAACAATTTTACTTTATTTAGCAATGAAGCTCTTGCTGGGAAAGAGACAGGTAAAGGTGAAGCTCCAACAATTTAACAACTCTACACGGGGTAAGCGGCAGCATAGCATGCCTGGCTGGGCCGCCCTGTCATCTAAAAGAAAGAACAGAGGGCCTATTGGAAGCCAAGATCAGAGATAGTAAATCTAAGCCTCCAAATTAAATCTCTCTGCCTGAAACACAAGCTCTCAAGGGCTGCAGCTTCCAGCACGGTGGCCTTTGCAACACCACGAGGCCGGCTGGTACCAGGCTGATCAAGTGAGCCCAGCTGGGTCTCCCAGCTCTCGTCTGGCTTGTGCTCCATCAGATCCTCACACAAAAATGAGGAAGTGAGGTTAACTATTCACTCAGATATTACCTGAGAGATTCGGCCAACATAACATTTTCCTACTGATTCAAAGCCTGAGCTCTGAGCCAATCTGCCTTGGCCACTCACCTGCTTCCCCTCTCCTTTTTGCCCTCTCTGCCCTCCTTCACTCCCTCTCCCCCACTTTCCTTCTCCAAGTCTGGATGTCTGGGAGTGGCCATGCCAGCTAGGCTGCTATCTGAAATTCACGTGTGAACCGTAAGAAGGTAGGGGAAGTTGGCTGTAGATGGAGCAGACAAGGAAGCCTAAACCTACTCCCACACTCTTTCTATGCAGGAGAATTTCCTAATCTGCCATGGGGATCTCTGAAGGAAGGAAACCCTAATAAATTCCTACAATGACGCAGGCAGAAAAACTAAAATGTAAAGCCTCCGAGATCTCATGAAATCACCCCAAAAGGTGCAGATTCTCCAGGACCCTTGGCTTCTGCCCCTTCCCTGTAGACATAACAATGATCACATTTTCTCTCACTCCATTTACCTCAGAGTGGTCCAAGAGGGTACATTTGCCTCACAGTTTACAGTTTTTAGAAAAATCTTTGTAACGTCACTACCCACTTAACCTGAGGTTAACCGTATGAAGACATATCGCACTCCGTATTACAGAAAAGAAAAACAACACAAAACAAAGCCTGCAGCCCAGAAAGTGTCAACAACCTGCTTCCTTTCTCAAAGCTCTTAAGCACAGGTGCATGATGCCAGGCTGGTGTTGATTATTTGTTTGCTCATCCTCCCCAAGATCCATCAGTGGGCCACACTCGGCAGACTTTGTCCTCTCCCTGTGTACTCAGCCTCCCTTACAGACAGAGCTGTGGATCCTGCCCTTATCGAGGGCTGTCCATGGAGGAGTCTCCAAACTGTGGACGTGCATTGTGAACTGCTGTGTGTGAAGATGTACACAATGTACAAAATCCCAATCTACAGGAAACCAGAGACCAGGTCAAGGTGATAGGCATCTCTTAAACATCGAGTGAATCAGTAATTGATCATTCTTCAAAGTGAAATATAAAAACCACAGTTTACCTAAAAACAAATAACTGTGCACTCTCATCATATTCTGTACCTTTATGATGATATTTCTTTATGAATAGCGGACTGACTCTTCCTCTATTTGAAATAAGCCGTGTTCAGCTTATTAGTGCCTCTGGAAGGAAAGCCTGCTTACTTGGAGACTATTTAGGACAGATCCACCTGTGAAGCACACTCCCCAATGTGACAGTTTCATTTTCTGCCCCAATGAGGAGGGCATGGAAAGTCTCTCTCTCACAGGCCAGCCTAATTAAGGATAGCCACCATATCCTGGTGAAGACCAACGAGCTCAAATCAAATACTTCAATTCCTCTGTTTTCTGCTACAGCATGGGGACCAGGCTTCTTGCCGTCAGGCACATCCTGATAACAGGTCTAATCACGGTCAAGTTGCCCGCCTCTGTTCCAGTCACATGGAAGTCATTTCCCTCTGAATATTCTGTAAGTCTAACTGGTGTTCTGTGCACAGATTCTGGCTCAACTGTCCTTTGGCAGTGTGACTGCTCCAAACTCGGGTATCTGGTTGATCTTCATCTCAAGCCCTTTGGTTCTCAGAGGTAATAAAATTCTTAAGGACACAATTCATGCAACAGATTTGCACAAATAACCAATTCACCCTTGCCCATTGTGTAAGATGAGCCAACATCACACTATCACATATTCATAGAAAGAACACTTACTGTTTCAGACCATCTTTGGCTGGTGCTGCTATGCCATTGTAATTATCCAGAGATAGCTTCTGGTGCAGAAAGTGGCCACAGCAGCTTTGATGAGTCTTTGCATATGGATGGAAGTTCCCAAGCTTCATGATGCATTCAGGACAGAGGAGGAGATGGAAAGGTCTAGACTAGAACCCCAGTTCTGTAGGCACGTTCATCCTGACCTAGGAAAATTTTTGAACTATCTAAGACCCAGCATTTTTCTCGGTAAAACAATAATTATGCCTTTTATGGTGCTAAATGGTGTGATATATGTAAGACATTTAGCACAGTGCTCAAAAACTGTGAGATATATATATATATATATATCTCATAGTGCAGTGGGAGAAAAAAATCCTATCATCTCCTTACCTATCACTAGGTTCAGGGATGACACCCCATAATAAAAGACAAATTGATAAAAGAATAACTTAAATCCTTAATTTATTTCTAAGTTTTATACGACATGGGAACCTTCAGAAATGAAGCTATCAAGACTCAAAGAAAACTCTATTTTTTTTTTTTACAAGCATGTAAAGTTATGCTTGGAAGAAAAAGGGAGATGATCCACGAGAAGAAAACTGAACAGAAACTAGCAGATCTTGTCTGTTCAAAGCTTCTTGCCGGGCCTGTGTGGCCCTGTCCCATGTGTTTAGGAGAGATATGAGGGTCTTAAATTTGAACTTTTTTCAGAGAGTGATTTTATGTCTTAGAATGTAGAGGTGGAGAAAGCCACAGAGAGCGGCATACCTGCTTCTGGTGTCTTCTCAGCTTCCCAGATGTCATACTTCAGGTAACATTTCTCGTATCCCATCAACAGAACTCAAAACCCAAATGGTTTAGAAATTCAGCTACCACCTAAAACCATAAAATGACCTATTCAACCATTTGATCATAGCCCATCATCATCTGTATCACATTTCCAGCTCTCATAAGTGCAGGCTCAAACATAAACCTCAGAAATATATCATCATCCTTGAATTACAGACCTGCTAGCTCAGTCCCACTTCCTAATAATTTAATCTATTTTAGAAAAGAATCAAGATTATACGCTATAGCAATCTATTTAACAGCTTTGTTTCCTGCATTCTGATCATAGATTGTTTCAAAAAATTTAGAGAAAATGCAGAAGATAAAAGCATGCCTACATACATACATGTATACA
The DNA here is from genome assembly GCA_004027205.1 of Ctenodactylus gundi. Lineage (NCBI taxonomy): Eukaryota > Metazoa > Chordata > Mammalia > Rodentia > Ctenodactylidae > Ctenodactylus > Ctenodactylus gundi. Next base: position 373,005 of record PVKB01000658.1, read on the forward strand.
GGTATACATGCATACATATACGTATTCATTGTACTGAACTCATAAATCTGAGTGTCTAGATTCTGAGTATAGCAGTCACAATGGAAGCTAAAAATCACCACGAATAAAATGTATGTCCCATATTACGCTTGTTCGCTAAATCAGGAATCCATGATAGAGTGAAATAAGACCAACTGTGGACTAAAATGAACTTTGATTTTAATTTTACCTCTGCTTTCTCTAATTTGCTTATCAGTTTTTGAAAAATCAACTATTCACTGTTTCACTTCTTTTGAATCTCACAGTGCTTCAAAATGATTTTCATCAAATGCTTTAAAAATGTAAAAACTACATAGATGCAATTTTTAAGAATATTTATTTACCTTAAGTATAAAGCACTAAAATAATAGATATTTTTAGTATCAAAAAATAAATAAAGCCTAGAATTTTAATTTTTGGCTATCTTTTGTTATCATATTATAAATAACACCCATTTAATAACTAACTCTTCTAATGAAATATTGTGTTGGCGATGACTTGATAACTATTCTTCTAAAGGATCATAAACCACCACTATCAGAAACAACCAAAACAAATTTACTGTTGCTTCAGACTGAGATAGTCCAGTGTGGATGTAAGGCATTCAATTTCAAAGTTTTCCTCATTAAAATAATTTGCAGGCTATTCAACCATGTCTCAAGCTTTTCTTTAAGTGCTGATAAAAGATGGGAGCTATTTATTAACTATTATGCAGATACTATACTGTGCATTTTACATATATGCGGCCCTTGTCCAAAGACAAAACTCTATCACATGTAAAGATCTTAATTGTCTTCACTTGTGATTCTAGAATTGGGAAAAATTTCATTCCACCAAATAAAACAAGTGTTCCAGTCAGCTGAGCACAGGGAGTTGCTTTCCTGGACAGACAAGGGCAGCAGACAGCAGTAACAAGGAATAAGGAACAGACTGGCCATTCCAGTTTCTTTTTTTGTAAGGCAAGGATAGAGATACAAAACAGTAGAAAGATGAATGATTATCATCAGGTTACTTTTTCTGGGCAGGACTAAAGCAGAAGAAATTCATTATCAAACCGATTAAAACTGGCCTTTTTGAGATAGTTGGCTACTATCTCTCTTTCTCCTAATTTCTTTCAAGGTCAGATAGCAACTCAGTGTTTGGGTTGGTGGAATTTTTGTATAGTGACTTCATTCTGATTTTTAATCTGGCCCATTGGAGTCCACTGCAGCAGCTGACTTCAAAACAATGACCTCCTGTGGTTTTCCAGCTGGAACATACAGATCTAGCAATGAGGAATCCAGGGTTTAGAGTTTCTGCTCTTGCTCACCCCCAACTTCTGATGATGGATAGGGCACAGGCCCAAAGCCAAGTACGTACTTTACCGAAACCTTCCCTGACTACCAAGATTAGAAATAAGCAAGTACTTACATAATACCATAACATTTGTACTTTTTAGTCAGCTTTTTAAAGCTACCTAAATTCTTTGTTTTCCTTTAATATTCATATGTATCTTAGGTCATATTTTCCCCAGTAGTCCTATATCTAAATACTTTTTTTGTCAGATATCTTCTTGACACTACAAGAAAATATCTGAGAGAATTTAAAAGAGGACAAATTTATGTTGCCTTATGATTTTTGTGGTTTCAGTCCATGGTGGATTGGCCCTATTGTTTTGGGCCTATCACAGAACAATACCTCATAATAGAAAGTATGTAAGAGAGCAAAGCTACTCACTTCATGGTGACCAAGAAGTAAAGAGATAGTAAGAGCCCAGAGTTTCTAAAATAGCCCTTCCAAGTGACATACAATAACTTAAGTTTTTCCAAGTGAGCGCTGCCCCCTCACAGTTCCACAGGTTGGTAATCAAATCTTTAATACATGGGACTTCGGAAGACATTTCAAATACAAAATATAGTATTTGTTCAAACAAATAAAAATATCCAAAATTCAATCTTTAAAAAAATTCTTTCCTAGACTACTTCATATAGGAAACCCCAAAGATTCTTTTTGTTTCATCCTCTAGATTTCAATTAAATAAAATATTATAATTCCTATTCATTTGTTATTCTCGTAACAGATATGAGAATTACTAACTTCAAATGTTGCTAGTCTTCTCACTTTCCAGAATTCATAAGGCAGAAAACTCTGGGGTTTTCTCCATATTTTGAAAACTAACTTACCAGAGACAGTTGGACCCTCAACCAGAAGGGAGATGGTAGTGTAATCTATAGATCTACCTAATTATCTGGCAAAAGTTGGATGAGAGCCTGTATAGAGAAACAAGAAAGGAAAAGGAGTTTTTGCCTTTTTTATCACTGAGATCAAATACCCAACATAAGTAATATAAAAAAGAACAAAATTTGCTTCAGCTCAGTTTCAGAGGTTTCAGTCCATGTTTGGCTGACTCCAAGGCAGAAATACCACGGCGAAAAGGCCGGGCAGAGGAGAACTGTTCATCTCATGACAACCAGGAAGCAGAGTATCCACAAAGAGCCACAGCGAGATAAGCACTAAAAATAACTTCACTAAAAACACTCCAAATGATAAACACTTGACCACTGAGTCAAGCTCTCGGAGGCCCACTCCTCCAACCAAGCCTCGGCTCCGAAGAGCACATTCCCTAAGAACTCAACCAAAGAATACAGTGCCCCCAGTGAACCCATCACCTTTCAACATATGAGACTTTCGGAGGATCTGAAGTTTAGAACTAAGCCATTGTAGGAACCATGACTTCCACTATAGAGGGGTGGTTGCCTTTCTTCTAGCTAGAAGGACTGCATTTCCTGATTCTGGCTTTGTTCTTGAAGGTTAAACAGTGACACCCCCACCCCTGCCAACCCCTCCTCTTCTTTTTTTTTTTAACAGAGGACAGGGACCTACAGAAAAAGTTGTTCTAGGTTAAAATATAAATTTCTCCATGTAACAACTGGGTTTCAGCTAGAGTTATGCTAGAGTTATTGCCATCAGCAATTTACCATCTTTTGAACTTAAATTAAAACTTTGATACCCTATTTCTTTTTATGAAAATGCCTGCATATAAAACATAATTACAGTAATGAAGATGCATTGCTTCTCATGGGGGATTTATGGCAACTATTTTGTTCAATTTGCTGAGGAATGCCAAAACAAAAAGAGGGAAGGGGTGTAACCCCTGAAGAGAGACTACCAAACAAAATTCTTAAGTTCAACAGATGAAACAAAGTAGGAGGCTAGATAATTATCTGCTGCAGTTAAATACTGTAGAATTCTGAGAGGGAAGCCCAAATCTCTCAGTCAGCTGAACTGCATATCCATTAAAGAGAGCATTTCATTCTCTATTCTACTGATGGCATCTCATAATAAAATAATAATTTGCATTTCTATGGTGCCTTTCATCTCGGAGGACTTTATAGATGCCAAATTATTTGTCTTTCTAACAACTCTGAAAGGTTAAGATTCTTCATACACTAACCTGAGGCATGGGTAAGCGAAATGACCTTCCAAGGGCACAGATCAGAGCAGATCCTGAAGAACAGCTTAATCTCCTCTCCCGGGGCATTTCTGGTGTTTCGTTTTTTTGGTTAAACTCATCCACTTTTCTCATTCACACAGATGTTTCTTTTTCAACTGATTAGAATCACCCCATCATTATATGACATAAAGAATCATATAGCCAAGCAAGTTCCTTTGGAAAATAGCCTGCTTTACATGGGATGGGCTTTCTTTTTCTAATTTCTTTCCATTATTATGGAATGGATCATTGAGCCTCTTCTAAGTTGCTGGCACAAGGGAGAAAGAACTGGGCCACCAGTCCACACGTTGCACAAATGTGTCACTTTCTTTTGCATAATCGTGTTTCATTTATGAGAGTAGCTCGGAATTTGTGTACTTAAATTTCATAGTTTCTCTGTGGATAACAGAATAATAACAGATATAATCTTATATTCAACCTTCCTAAGCTAGGCCAAGCAATTGAGCCTGAGGGAGAGCTGCAAGGCGGTGGTGGTGCGGGGGAAGAAGGTTAAGTCAGGAAGGTTTGTAATTATTCTCCAGGTTAGAAAGGGTGAGCAACAAAAGTACAAAAATAAGTGAATATAAGAGTCCAGAATTAGAGACCACAGACACCTTCCTCCTTATGAGCCACTTCTCATGTTAAAATAATTATTTGAGAAGCCATGAAGTTGAGAAGGCTCCAGGGCCTTGGATTCTTATGTAAACAACTTGAATATTAACTCAGTACAAACAGTAAAATGAAGCTTGAGCTTAATCAGAAAGAACCAGCTAACCTCTAGGAAAAGACTTTTCTAACCAGAAACCAACCTCTAACGAGGAGCTTTGTACTTTAACCTGTCAAATACTGTCTTTGTCTTCCTTCCACAAACACCTTATAAGTTTCCCCCCTCTACTATCCCTGACAGGAAGCCCTAAATAGCAATTATTTGTACAGCGTGATGGATGAATTATTGTCTGCTCAATGAAGTTGTTGGGGCTGGAGGGCATAGCTCAGTGGTTACAGCGCTAGCCCAGCAAACACAAGGGCCTGGGTTTAAATCCCCAGCACCATAAACTGGAAATAGCTTTGTTTAGAACACCCACCTGTTGTCCCAGCACTCAGGAGGTAGAGGAAAGAGGATTGCCATGTGTTTGAGGCCAGCCTGGGCTACATAGTGAGTTCAGGACTAGCTTGGACTACAGAATGAGACCCTGTCTTAAAACAGAACTGAAAAAAAAAAAAAAAATAATTGTTGTTGAGAGTGCAGAAAAAGAAAAGGAGCTCTACAACCATTATGGAAAGAAGTGCGGTGATCCTTAGAAAGCTGAGAACAGAAAATCCATTTGATCCAGCTACTTCTCTACCGGGCACGTTCCCAAGAGAAATAAAGTCAGCATACCAAAAAGACACATGCATACCGGGTTTATAGTGGCACAATTCATAATAGTCAAATCCTGGAAACAACCTACCTGCCCATCAATAGAGGAGTGGTTAAAGAAATGTGGTACCTATGCACAACATAATACTCTGCAGCCATAGAGAAGGACAGATATGAAGTTTTTGAATGAAAATAGGGCACCTACAGCCAATATTACTCACTGAAATGGACCAAGCACAGAAGAACTATAGACGGGTGTCCCTTTTATGAAATGCACAAAATAATGACATTAAAAAGGCTCCAATATGAATGACAGGAGAGAAAGAGAGGCAATGGTCAGCTAGGAAAGGGACGAACCTCTGAAAAAGGGGTGGGCGTGGACTCTCACTGATTCCCCAAACTTTATGGCTCTAATGCGTTATAAAATTTGAAATTCACGTATTTATAAAATAAAATTTTTTAAAAACCTAAATAACTAAATAATCAGAAAATTTGTTACAAATATGTAAGTGCTTTCATCCAAAAAAAGTTATTGAAATACACAATAGTTCAATCTGAGGAACTGATACATCTACATATCACACCTTCATCACTTCTACCTCCTTTCCCCCTTTCTAGCCCTCTCACCCCTCCAACATATTTTTCTTTGCTAATCCAAATTTTCCCAAGAATGTTCTAGAACATCTTCCAGAAATCAGTTTTAACTTAAATAAAATTTCTGAAGAACAAAAGTAGACTATTCATTGGTATTTGCCAAATCCCAGTTTCTTGTGATTTTTGATGTGGATGTAATTTTTTACTGGAATGTGGAAGAATCACTTATTAAACAGTATTGCTTATTAAATCCTCTGAGATAGATACTGTTAACCAGAAGAACCCAGAAGATGTTGTTTACTCGGTCATTAGAAGAGAAGATCCCTATTGTGAACAAATGGCAGGCACAAAATTTAACGTCCTCAGGGCACGGGGAGAGGGCATGTGCTGCTCAGTCAACATTTACAATAGAACAGAATTTAGTTCAAGCAGGGTGCAATTGGATCTTGTGTGTAGGAACAATTTCTTTGCTGTATGTTACTATATTTATTTTCAAATACTGAACGTAGCAAACCAAAAATAAAAAGAGGAGAAAATAGACCCAAGCATTTTTCCTTCTGTCTTTAGCCCTCCTTCCCTTTCACCCCTTTCTGAGCATCACCAGGGACCACACAGTTCTGAACGACGGCAACAGGAAACAGCTTTGTGTAGAACACAAAATATTCTATGGTCCAATTGTTTGCTTACCGGACATAAAGGCGGGGGGTGGGGGGAGGGGGCTAGATGATGTAATTAAATGTATTTGAATAAATTCTGCACTGGGGTGAAATATTTCCCCCATTTTACTAATATGTATATATGCGATATACAATGTTTACATTGAGCTTGAGTATTTTGTGCACATTCATGTGTCACATCAGTGTCACAAACCCCCTCTCCCTTTGTGACACTTCCATACCCTCTCACTCTCTCCAGCTCCCACTATCCCACTCATTTAATTCTATCAAATGACTGTACTCTGGATGTCTCATATTAAGAGAAACCTTTCAATATTTAACCTGTGTCTGGCTCCCTTCACTAAGCATGATGGTCTCAGGTTACAATTATTTACCTGCAAAAGCCTCAACATGATCTGTCTTTATAGATGAGTAATACTTCATTTACAATATACCACAATTTTTTATCTATATTTACATGAGAAGAAAGAATTCCTTTTTAATAATGATCACTCATTCATCTGAATGCACTTTCAGAATTTTCATACATTCAGTAATCTTCTAGTAAATGAGCCCTGCCACCTCACAGAATTTGGTCCAGTAATATTTCTTGAAATACATGTACAGGGATTTCTGCCTCTGTTCAACACCATCACGATGAGACAATTATTGTAACCCTGTTTTCTATCATTTGCAGGTTTTTCTCTTGGCAGTGGTGATTCTGAATTTATTATTTATAAATCTCGATCGTAAGTGTTTTAAACCGAAGTGCCCACTGTACTTGTATGGTTTGGCTGCTTTCTCTGCAATGAATTCAGCATTGATTTTCATCAGGCACCTTTGCTAACTGATCCACACACTCACTAACAGATTGATTTTCTGATCTCTAGCACTGGTAGGTACCCAACACAGTGTCAAGTTCATGTATTTTTCTTTCCAAAAGCCATCCTGCTAGCCCCTTACCCTATTTTCTTAATCACAGTCAACATTTCCTATTAGTAGCTCTATTAGGATGCATAGGCTTTGTTTACTAGCATGGATGCACACCATCTTATCAATACAGGAGCAGTTACAAGAGGAAGCAAAGAGCTAAAGCGTATGTAAACAAAGATCTGGATTCATACCCAGGGACGTGGTTGAGTGAGCAAGAGGGTCTGAAGCACAGATGAGAGCACACGGGGTGTCATTACTGCCACAAGGGTACAGCCAGATACACCACTTGCTGTTCCCCTCAGTCTCAGATCTGAATTTGCAAAATGAGAATACGGAGTTTACTCTACAACTTGGTAGCTAAGCCATTCCCTCCAGTGCCTGGCATATTATGGGGTCCCACGTGTTGGTCTACTAGTTGGTCCTCAGCCCATACCTCTCTGTGGCTCAGGCTGCCCACACGTAGGACAGCTCAAGAGACTTTTAGTCTCACCCACTTAGTAAATCTAAGAAAATTATTTTCTAGCTCTTTCTCTGAGCTTCCTCTAACTTGAAAAAAAACGAAAGAGAAGTAGTGAAAAGATTGGCTAGAAGCATACACCACTCATTTCCATTAGCTGATCTGACCCTTCAAACTTTCGTGTGTCTTCTTACAAGGACATTAATACAAGATCAAGGCTCAACCCCTGTGATTTCATTTAATCTTAATGATTCTCTTACTCCATACATACTCGCACTGTGGTTAGTACTTGAACATACAAATTTTGAGAGGATACGTACATTCAGTTCATAAAAAGTAGTATAAGCAAGTCATTCCTCTGCGAGAGAACCAATCAGCCTAGTTTATTATCTGATTTATTGATGCAAGCTACTTTGGTTTCAGGAAAGTCTTAAGGACTGAAACAAACTATATGGCAAACTAAATTGTTTTGCATTTGTTCATATCAACTGAGATCAGAAAACCCATGCTTGTAGCAACCACACAGGGTCAGCCTTGTGTGCCCATCAAATCTCTGATGTTTCTGTGTGCTTCCAGGCTGTGGGAGAAAGCGTAAGGGAGTTTCTGTTCAAGGTCATTATATAAATGACAGACAAATTGCCTACTATCTGTGCAAGTGACAGATTCAGATCTTGAACAGAAAAACTCAGATTAGATTCTAGGTCCTTCTCTTGCAGCCAGTGAGACTTTGGGAAGATCACCTAGACCAGGAAAGCTCCACTTGCTTTGTCTACAGAAAGGGGACAAGACCAATCCCTCAGGGGCTGCTTGTAGAATCAATTGAAATAACACAGAGAGAGCCCCAGGCATTGGGTCTGCTCCCCAGTGGTGTTCCCAGACTGTCATTTGACTCAAGCATGAGGCTGCTGCTCAGTGAGCCGGCTCTGGTGTGACCTGTTCCACAGAGTCTTCCATCAACAGCAACTGGGATGTGCTCCATCGGTGAGAGAGAGGACTTAGGGGACAGAGTGTATTTTCAAATCTGACAGCTAAAGAGCTAGAAGAGGGTACAGGGTCACAAAAAAAAAAAAACTGTCAAAATGGGCCAGTCACTCTTTCCTTTCTGGCCTGTGGCCCTCTGTTTCTGACAATACAAGAGGAGGGAGTGGGGCTTCCCCCACGGTTCTGATTTTCTCTGAAGAGAAAAATCATGTTAGCACCTAACATACAGCTCTGCCACCCAGCAAGGGAGCCCAGCTCGGCTTTTATCCGGGAGATGTGAGGACAGAGCTTTTTAGGGATGGAGTCCTACAGTGCGAACAGGGTTGCTGCACTCACCCAGAAAAGTTGCAAGAAAGCCTAATGGTTTCAGTGCCAGCTGGGCCTTCTCTCACCTGAACTGAGACAGATTAGCAGCAGCACTAGTCAGCAAGTGATGAGGGTGGCACCCGATAATGCAAACGGGACAGCTCTTCCTTTGCCTCGTTCTGCATCGGCATCAGTTCATTGACCCAGTGGTACTGTGCTGACACAGAGCCAGCAGGGTGAGTGGCAGAAGCCTGAATTCATCTGGAAGCTGCAGACCTGCCTGGTAACTGGGAATGTCCCCCCTACACCGAGAGCCGGCTTCCTCCCACCACCTGGCCTGGCCATATGGGCTGAAATATGCTGTGCATAATTGGCTTTCCAGGCTTTTTCCTGCAATGCTCTAATGCGCCCAGGGAAGGAAGGCTCACCTGTGGGCACAGCAGCCGCGCTCAGAGGCACGTTGCTTCTATCAGCAGCCCGGATACCCTCTTCCCCTGGTGTTTTTGCTGGCCATGGGAAGAACTGAAAATAGTTCAGCAGGATTTAATATGGCAAGGATCTGACACATTGCTTGATATAATCACATTTTTCTCCTCCCAGCAGAGGCCCCATCTGCATGGGCAAGTCAGACAGCCATGCAAGTAGATTCTTCTGGGGAGTCCAGGCACACACCCCTTCAGTAATAACCCATACCTTACTGATTTCCCAATGTGTGCAGTTCCTCCAAGTGGAATTAGCCTTCTGACTCGGGTCATCTCCACAACATTCAGGTTCAGGTGAATACACCAGTCCCACCATCGAACAATGATCAGTTTCCTGTCCAATAGGAAAAGGACAAGACTTCAGTGGGGCAGAACATGAAGTGGGCAAGCCTGCACTGATCCTTCAGATGTGGGACAATTACACGATTGTTTCTTCAGGATGATTCGATTTAACCAGGATCACCCTGAAGTTATGTTCTTTCCATTCTGTATACCCGACAGCACAGTAACATTTAGGTAGACGTAATATAGGTCCTGGGTGATTTATACTAACCTTCCATTTCTGAATTAAAGCTAGACCTCATCTATGGATTAGTCAGTTTTCCTACTGCTAGACACAATACCTGACACTCACAACATGAAAGTGAAGAAGCTGAATTTGGCTCATGTTTTAAAGTCAGCTCATGATGGGCTGGGCTGGCTCCAAGACAGAATCCTCATGGTAGAAGAGCAGGTAGGACCAAGCAGCTTAATTCAGGATAACACAAAAACACAACAAAGAAACAGTGACAGAGGAAGGGGCCAAGAACCGTACATAGCACCCAAGTTCACACCTGCACGGTCAACCCAGACACACCCAGAAATCTATGTTAACAATCTTTTGTGCATTTCTTAACCTAATTCAGTTAACACATCATGATTAATGGTCACACCTGGGATAGTGGAAGAAGTTGGATGTGGAGGTTGTCTACTTTTGGACCACTGAAGAGGAATGGGCTTCAAGGTTTAAAGCACAATGGTGGATGAAGAAAGGCTGAGATAAAGCAAATATCTTTAAACCCTCTTCACAATCTATTCACTTTTCCCTGGAGTGCTCAAAGTTGGTAAAGCTATGTATAATTTCATATAGTGGCAGCATTTCCTAAAACTCTTTTGCTTTCTTTTTACAGAAAACCCAAGAAAGGTCCTATGTCCTCGTTTGGAGATAAGAGAACGTGACTTTGTAATCTTTTGAATAAGGAAGGCAAAACCACTTTCTTATTTTACCTTGATCACATTTTTTATTTTGCCCTTCAAAACTTTTTCAAAGTTGGAATTTATGTTCTAATGTTTTGTCATAATCAAGCCGGCGGAGACCCGCAGGGTCTAACCAAAGACATGGTTCTATTAAACAACCATGTATTTAAAAAGATGTTGTAGAGAAATTTAGTCCTGGGCCATTGTGCGGGCTGAATAATCAACATGAGACTATAAACTCCACATCAGGTATAATTTCTGTATCAGGAATACCATAGGCAAACATTTGGGCCCACAATGACCACTAACTTCCGGTATTTATGGACATGGGTAATCCTCTTTTGAGCAACTTCTAATCAATATGTCCTTTTTCTTCAATGCTGAAGTAATGTCACCAGCAATATTAGGTTTATAAAATGGACTTCTGTCCTTCACATTCTTACTTGATATTCTCCTATGCTTGATGGTAAGAGAATAAGGGTGACCTTAGCCAACAGTCAGCATGTTAATGAAGCCTTCATTTATCAACTCTGGAAGAACAATATCCTGCCATTCCATATGGAAAGAAGCTTAGAAGTTGAACCTCTCCCAGATGATCCTTCAGATGAAATAGCCGCCCTGGCTGATATCTAACTGTAGGCTAGTGAGCAGCCGTGAGTCAGGTAAGCCCTACAAGATTTCTGACCCACAAACATCTATGAAATGATGAATATGAGTTGTTTTTCAGCTGCCACGTTTTGGAACAACTTGTTGCGCAGGGGAGGTTAGGGTCATGCCACCACGCTGGTCCTTGGTCTCTGAACTCACTACATAAATTCTGTTTCCTCATGTTATTTCCCATTAGTCTTGCTCAAAGTGCATCCGATTCTATTTTCCAACACCGAAGTCAATTTCTTTGTTCCCTCTGAGCCTTTTGGATTACTTCAACCCGTGATGTTTTTCCCTCTTCTATAAGACACAGAATGTACTCACTTGACAAGATCAGAGTCCACCTGAACACTTCTCCCTGACCCTGGGATAATACAGTCTAAAACAAAGCACATGTGAGATTTATTTTTGTTTCTTTCTCCTGTGCTCACAATCACTGTGCCATATACCCTGCGTCCATTTTATTTTTGAGAGTGCAATATTTTGCTGTTTATTATAGTCCTTGTGTTGTGTAATAGAGCTTTTGAACTCAGTTTTCTCACAAAAATGAAATTTTGCATCCTTTGACCAAAAACCCAATATCCCTTCACTCCACGCATCCCCTGCTAACCACCATCCTACTCTCTACTTCTGAATTCAACTTCTTCCTCCTCCTCCTCCTCCTCCTCCTCTTCTTCTTCTTCTTCTTCTTCTCGTTACTCAATTCAAACACCCAAATGGGCACTCTCATACCCACAGTGAGTACCCCTCCCTCATTTCCTGGCCCTGAAATCCATAACAAGCATCTGAAAGCTCTGTGCAGGCTAACTTCCCTCAAGTCTCAACTAATTGATACGATCTTTCTAGGTCAAACTACAGGAACGGCCCCTTTCAGCCAGGCCCTACCTCCCTGCCTCCCAATAGCACACAGGGTTCCATAGTTATCCCATTACATCAAATACATCAGGTTTGGGGGGACACTCCAGATCCAAGCCATAGCAATATCTCTGCTCTTCTTAAACAGCAGTGTCTTGGGGCAGGGTACATTGTGAGGTCTCTGAGTATACATATGTATGCAATGAACTTTCACTTTGAGTTAGCCATGAGGGCTCCCTAACGAAGTAGTAGGCTAGTAGAACTCAATGCTTTGAAATCAACTTGGTAAATATTCTAGTATATAGAAACAAGAGCCCGTTTATTATTTTCATTTTTGCAATCTTTAAAAAAAGGAATGTTTATATCTATGACTAACAGTTCTTTTATAAAGCCAGTCTAATTCCTAAATCTATACAGCAAATTTAAAACGTGTTAAATTTTTTAAAATCAGTTTGTTTTTATGGGTGTTTAGGCTTAGTTTATATTCAACATAACATGGAAAGCAATAAAAAATTCAATAGCAATGCAAAGGTATTATAAACAATCTAATAAGCAAGATGTGATTTTCATTTGGCTCATGTTAAAGCTCAATTTAGAGCAACCACGCAAACTCACACTTCATAACAATCCACTTATGAATGTGTATTACATTTACCATTCATAAACATAAAAAATTCCCGAATCAATTACCAATCGCCTGACGTAAGGCACGGTTCTAATTATGTGAAAGTTTAGGATAATCAGATTTAGCCAAGGTACATGTACCTATACGATAAGTTTTCACTAAATTCATTGAATATAAAAGAATAAAATTCAGTTATTCAAATTTTGAGCTGTTGTACTGCAGTTTTTATAATACGAAGCCACTGATTTGACTGAAGTCCTCAGTGCCTTTGCATTGGATAATGCCAAAACTACACCGGATAAGAAGGGATCTCAGCTGTCAACCATTATAGGCATGACAGGTCCATTGTGTCCCTAACAAAATTTAGACCCAGATATCTTAAAGAAGAAGATAAATACAACTTTCTAATAATCAGAATTATTTTTCTAATGTAGTCAATAATCTGGATGTTTACTACCACCATTTTACATAAACAATATATATAGCCTTTTTATTATTCTAAATATCTACTGTACTTTCAGCTATCAATCTGTCTCTGAATTAACTTAATTCAGTCAAAAATGCTAGAAAAAAGTTGATTCTAAATATAATCCTGTTTTCACATAATGAAAAATATAGTGGAAATACTCCAGAACAGAAAAAATAAGACATGCAAATAATAGAATAGTTACCCTTGTATGTCTGGGAGGAACTCCAGAAATGGCTCCTTTTCAGCCAAGCCCTACCTCCCAATACCACACAGGGTTCCACAATTATCCCATTATATCAAATACATCAGGCTTTTGGGGGACACTCCAGATCCAGCCACAGCAAAGAGCTTTCAGATGCTTGTTATTGACTTTTGGCCCAGGAACTGAGGGAGGGGCACTCACTCCGGGTATGAGGGCACCCATTTGCTAGCTTGAATTGAGTAAAGGAATGCAGAAAAAGATCCTAGGGGGGCCTTGAATTTTCTGTGAAATGTTCTCCATTCCTAGTTTAACTGAGCATCCTCCATGAGGCCGTGTACAGCGGGACATTGCTTATAATTCGCTTTGAATGTTCTGACTACACATGTTGTTCTTCTTATTATAAATGCCTCATCCTCAGTTGAAACTATTTGTCACAATAATATCCTGTAGTGAAGACTTTTACAAGATAATTACATGGCGAGTAAACAATACAATGTTCCCTTTTATCTGTTTTAAATAGGATGCCTTCTAATTTTATCACCTGCCTTTTGTTCATATATTATTGGGCAGGGTAAATAAGAGTCACTGAGCAGCCTGTGTAAATCACTTGTTATTACACCTTCTACTATGGCCCGAAATTAATGAGCAATATTTAGTGCTTGCCGGCTCCTCATTTTGTAAACACCAGCTTCCATTGCTTTTCTACAAGGTGGAAGAAATATTGAGCCTGGGTATCTCTTTGAATGCTTTATAAGATTGCAAAATATTCCTCTGATAATCCACCGGAAGGGAGAGGGTCCTCTGAGTCTTATGTCTCATCCGGAGCACTCACTGCAAGCTGAGGGTGGCCCGATCGTCTCTGTTATCACCATCTTCGTAATGTCACCATCAATCTCCTCTTTCTCTCTACTTCGCTTCGTTCCTCTCCTCCCTTTCTTCTTTCCAACATTCACGTAGTTACTATGAATAAAGTGGATACCAGCCAAACTCTCATCTTACAAATGTTTTGGGAGATTTTAAGGTGTTACATAACTTTTCTGTTGTACATCCAACAAATAGCGAAGCTAGAATTTTAATCCAGCCGGTGTAACCCTACAGTGCATGAAACTGTCACTATTCACTTGGTATCTTTATAAGCGTCTTCGCGGGCCAGTTTAGCATGCTTCAAGAATGCACAAAGTCTCGCTGGAGACTACCTGGGCAGCAACCACATAGTGGAATCTCTTCTCAAACTCACCTGTTCCACCCAAGGAGCCCCTTGGCTCCTGTGTACATCCAGACATAGCGTCCCGCACCTGTGCAAGGAGCTCGCTGCTTCACATTTCCAGCTGTTCTCCAAGGCTAGGGGAAATGTTGATTGGTAAAAGCTGAATTCAGGATACTATGAGAATAGCAGTGTACCAGGAAAGCCCCTGTTTGCCTGTTCTTTTTGGTTTGTTTGTTTGTTTCTGATGGATGCTGAGAAGGAATCTCCTATTTCCATGTGTCTCAGTTACCTTTTCGTTGCTGTGACTCAATACTCGATATCCACAAACTTAGGGGAGGAAAGGTTTAACTCAGTTTCAAACGGTCACAGTCCATTCAGGGACAGCTGGCAGCAATCGAAGTACATGGCAGAGGCAGAGGTAGAGGCTGTTTCTCACGACATCACAAACAGATGGGCAAGTTTAGACTAGTTGAGACCAGTCCTAGTCCTCCAAAGAAGGCAGGATGCAGCCTGTATCTCCTCCCAGGTCTCAGCCCAATGATTAGCCCCTCCTGGATCCAGGTGTGGAAGGTGTGGCCACTACATGCCTTTAATTCTAACTTACATGCTGTTAATCCTAATTTACATGCCTGTAATCCACCCCAGAAGACTAGGTCTCAATCTCTCAAAAGACCATGGTTCCATAGACAATCCATAGCATTTAAGTACATGAAATTTCCTGGTGGATGTTCAAGAGCCAAACCACAACACCATGTATCCTCCATCCACAGCTCCCAGCTCCACCTTCCCTTTTCCAGCATTTAGAAGGTCAAGTCCTACCTGGCTCAAGGGAAAAGCAGCTGTTTAAGGGATTTGGATGGGCTAAGCATCTGCTCCTTTTGAGCCATTAAAGTTGAATCATTAAAGGATTAAACAGAAAAACAGTTGGGCATTCCTAAAGGGAAAGTATGGAGAAGAAGAAGATGGTATTTCCTGGTACCAGGTTTGTCATGACAGTCTATGTAGGTACCAGAACCTGCAGAGGAGACACCAGAACACCTGACACAGTGGAGACTGTGGCATGTTCATAGAATGAGGAAGCAAGAGACGCCAATTCTGAGCCATCAGCTACTTAGAGACCCCTAGGGCAGCAGTACTTGCTGAGTACCGAAGTAGGGAGGGTTGCCATGTTGTGCCTGTCTTCAAAAGTGTTGCCACTTGGGTTTCTTTGTACTACAAGGCTGAAATTAAATAGCACAGTATTAATGATACAAAAAAGGGGGCTTGTTTGAGCAGGAAGGTCTCTAACCTGATCTTTTCTATGGAATGTACAGGGTTAGAACTTCTGCTCAGCAGGCAGTATCACTTGCTATGTCAGCCAATCTGTGTATGTGCGTGTATGTGTGTGCACATATGTGCCTGAGTGAATAAGCATGTTTGTGGACATGTGTGTCACAGGGAGATGCTTTTTTTGCAAAGCTTCCCATGACTTGTACTTTCCATTCTCCTTTAGAAGCCTTGTTTTATAGCAAATCACAAAATAAGAAGCTGATTACAGTTTAGTCTAAAACAGGTCTGATACATGAAATGGTTAGTTCATAACATCTAAAAGCCAGGGATTGTGCCAAATACTTCAGATTTATGGGAAAAAAAATGATACATGTCACAAAATGAAGATTTATGTCCTTTCAAAATTAGTGTTGAATCCGAAATCCCCAGTGTGATTATATTAATATTGTAGATGTGACCTTCAGGAGATGGTTAGGTCATAAGAGTGGAGCCTTTATGAATAGGATTAGTAATGGGATTAGCATCCCTCTAATCACCATCTTGACAGTCCCATTGCAACTTGAATCTAATGTGACTATAGTCGAGTTCAAGAAAAAAGAATATACAAAGGTTCCTCAAAACAGTCTCAAAAAAAAGCTCAAAAATAGTTTGGCAAATTCTTTGGAGAAGGTGTAGCAATTCCCAAATTCTCAATAAGATAACTAAAAATAGATTATACTCTTCATACTGATCTGTAATTCAAGATTCAGTATATATATATCAAAACAGTCTCAAAAAAAAGCTCAAAAATAGTTTGGCAAATTCTTTGGAGAAGGTGTAGCAATTCCCAAATTCTCAATAAGATAACTAAAAATAGATTATACTCTTCATACTGATCTGTAATTCAAGATTCAGTACATATATATATATATATATATATATATATATATATATATATATACACACACACACACACACACATACATACATACATATATGTATGTATGAGTAAGTCAGTGCTCTTTCAAGGAAGATCATAGGGTGGATGACATTATTTAGTATTAGACTCTTCTGAATATTAAACTTGTTACACAAGAAACCACTAGCATTCAAAAATTACCTATTATTCATATTTTGCATGTGATTATTATTGGAGTGGTTTTTATCTCAATTATATGTTTTTTAAATGTATAACTGGATCATTTTGGTAAATATAGATAACAATGTAATCATCATTATAATCAAAATACAGAAGAATTTCATTCCCCCAAAGTCCCATGTGGCTTTGACTCTGGTCCAGTCCCCTAACCCCTGGACCACGCAAGACCAACATTGATCTGCTTTCTGTGACTACACTTTTGGCCTTTATAGACTTTTAAATAAATGAAATAAAGAAGACCCTCCCTCAAGCAATACACCTTGAGTTCATCAAAGAACAGAACACATACTGACCAACATTTTTGAATGATTTAAAAGCTTAGTTGCAAAGACTGTTTCCTCTACTAGGAGAGAGCTTTGTGTGTGTGCTATTGTGTGCATAGTGCAAAGTATAAGTCTAAAAGGAAATGCCTGTACATGCATGTGAGTGTGTTTAAGGACGGATGTGTATGTGTGTAAATGTGTGCATAAATGTGGATGCACGTGCGCATGAGTGTGTGGTTGTGTCTATTAGGTAAGGGTTTGTGTATGTGAGTGTGTTAGCCTAGAGGATGGAACAGAGAGAGAGAGAATAGCTCTAGGATTCTCAAAATTGCTCAAAAAGTAGACTATAACATTTGTCCCTGTTTTCTCTGTTCCTTTAGAAAAAAATGATCAAACTAAAACCAAGTTGTTTTGGAACCCAGACTTTCAGGAACAAAGAACTGTCACTGAGATCTGAAACAAGTTGACATTGTATTTCCAAGATCAGCAAAGCAGCCATGGATACAGTCCCAGTTCGGATGCTAGAAGCAGCAACGGGAGATGCCCACTTTCCCAGTGAAAGTTGACAGATATTTTTAATGCCAAAGTTATGTAGCCTGGGAAAGCTATTATCAGCTCCCAGAGCAACAGAAAGAAAGAAGAAAAACATGTACAGAGTTCAAAATAGATAACCCAGCTCTTTCCTTTCCCTTAGGTCCTCTCCCAAGTGCCTTCTTACCATGTACCATGAACCTATTCCTCACCATCCTGCCTCTCTCTTCCTCTGGTTTTACGATAATTCCACCCAGATTTCCAAACTGTTACTTATTCCATAGGTATTTTGCCTGGCATTTGTCTCTCCAGAAAAACTTTTGGTCTTTCTCCTGGAACAGTTACAGAGCTCAAGCCTACCAGTAAGACTTAAGGTGCAAAAGAATCATTTACTGTTATCTTTTCTAAGCTTTAAGTTGGCATCCTAATTAGTGCTTTATTTAAACAATGATAACAAAGTTCTGAAAATGAAGAGTTGACAATTGGCACCCACAGCCATAACTCAATCTGTTAGGCAAACATAACTTTAAGGATTGATTTTTTTTTTCCCTAAGAAAATTTAAACTAAATAAGAATTATCTTAGGCATATGTGTCTAAATCTGAAGCACAGATTCCTACTCCCAAACTGCATTATTTGACTCTTAATAAAACAAATTAATTTTCTATTTATTGATCTTTATTCCTTTCATTGTTTTCTTAACACTGTCATCTGTTTCTCTTTTTTCTTAAATTTCTTTCATTTAAACCAAAAACTAGTACACTTTTGGTAAGTTAAGACCTAATAGAAACTTAATTATTGGTTGTATTAGAATTTGAATTTGATATCCCAGTGTAAAGCCTGCTAGGGGGAGAATGAATGTCAATAAGAAAAAATGCAGAATTCTGTTTTATTTCTTTTTTTTTCTACAGAGAAGTATAAACTCAATTTCTTTCCTGGAGGAGAAAAACTTCATATTTTTTGCCTCAAATCATTGACAAGCAATCCCACTGGCTCATAACCTCTTTTGCTTTGCTAACCACGGCCACCAACACCAACGCTCAGGTCTGACAAGCTTCATTTCTAAAGGCACCTGTGTCATAAAGCCTCGTATTAACAAACCTGTGTGTGTTTCTGTTATTATTCTGTCGTTGCAAGTTTCCCTTTTCAACCAAATCAGAAATGCAAAGCAGTTCAAAGAAATACCTTTCCTTCCCTCCACGAGTTTCTTCCAAAAGGTTCTAAGTTAGAAGCCTCCAAAGTATCAGCACATGCTAAGTCCAACCTGTTGAGAAGCACCCTTAACTATTTTCTAGGAAACCTGTTCTCTTGAGTTCCTAGAAGTTTCTGTGATCTCAAGTTGCTACAGCTACCCATGCTTTTCCGGCCTTTGGGGCATGTGACCCTTTGCCCAACATCACTGGCTCCCCACTCACTTCCTAGTCACTGGAGAGCAAGCAGGGATGAAATGAAGGCCTCGGGAGGAATGAAAGTCTAGCAAAGTGGATGCTCTCGCCATATTTCTTGGGTGTGTGTACTGGGCTGAGGGGGTGATGTGGAACTAGAGATGGAGCCCAGATCCTTTACACTGAGCTGCATCTCTAGCCTATTTTTTAAAACATTTTTTATTTTGACACACAGTCTTACTGAGTCACCAAGTTGCCCAGGCTGGGCTCGAACTTGTGATCCTCACAATCACACAGAGATCAGAGTTCTGTGCAACTGATCACACAGGGCAGCATGGGAGATAAAACACTTCCTGGACTCGAGCCAGTCTGCTAGGGCAAGAGGGAAAGAAGAGGGAGGAGACTAGATCAGCGAGGGAAAACAAGAAAGATTAAAGGAGAGAGGGCAAGTGGGAAGAACGAGAGGAGCAGCTCACCCTGGATTCCCAGGCAGGCAGCACTGATCGGGTGTCACTAATGACCTCAAGTAGTCATTATTTTTCATAATGCATGCAAGTAAGGACATTTCGAACTAAACAAGAAAGCATATTTCCTAGGTTTTGGGGGGAAAGTTCCTTTATCCCTGCCACAAGGACCACATGGATTCCTCAGACATGACTGTCCTCTGATGGGATGCCCCAGGGAGGTCTACCTACCATCCTTCTGTGTGACACCCCTCAGACAGTTCACAGCTGTGTCAGTTGGACCTTTGAGTTCAAGTTGAATATTAGCAGCAACAATAGGCATTAGCCCCATCACTCTTGTGGGCCTCATTAAAGGAAATAAATTCATTCGGGGTAGTTTAGAAAAACAAGACTCAGGTGTTCTTGTGTAGGATGGGTACAATTCAAATAATGTCTTGAATGCACGTGCCCACTAGTGAATGGCATATTTGATGACCACAATCCCACTACACCAAAATTTTGATTTTACCAATACAAAAACCTTTGTATTCAACTGAATAATGACATTTTTAGGAAAAGTCAGCCATGTGCGTTTTTGTGAAATAATATCTCCTGGTAGCTAACAGTCGCCTCACAGGGTTTTTTCCTTCCTGCTCAAGAACAGGATATGATCAACAAATTGAATGATTTTCTCTGTAACTTAGAGTAATCTGTCTGCTCCTGAATAAATTGCATTCAATTTTTCTTGGCATAATGGCTTCCTCTTTAGATGAAATGAGCTTTTTGTATTTATGAAAAATGTGTATAATGTTGGCTGCTAGCTGAGATAACAACTTTGAATTCAGATATTGGTAGAGAGCGTGTAAAACAGCAACTAGTAATTAATAGGATATTGATTGGTTCAGCCTCGCCTAATCATAGACTGAATAATAAATCATAAGGTGCTTTGCAATTAAGAAAATCCATAGTAAATAACAAAGTCCTGTTATCTTAGTAACCTTAACAAGTATGGAGTAATGCATCATGGAATAATTGCTACAATATAGGTGGCCCTGTTTAGAATTACTTTCCATTTATCACATGCAACAAAACTCTTCTTTCCGTAAAAACTGCTGCTCTGGCTAAAGGGCACAAGTGATGTGCTTACCTAAGATTTCCCAAAATGCTTGTGTCTCCTCCAGGAACTTTCCACATTGTCAAATGCTGGAAGAGCCTTCTGCCTCCATCCGCTCACAGGTAGAGATGAAAGGTTCTGTTATTCCAGCCGTATCCACCCACATAACCGCATTCATAGAGCTCTCAGCACTTCCACGACCAACTCCTAATAAATGACCAGCTGTGAGCCAAAACTGAACCAGCTGGGGACAAAACTGACATAAAAAGATTTCAGCCTGCTAGTAGGTATTCTTTTTATGAAGAACTATTCCCATTTAGTTTTAAATATGAAAAGACTTTTATTTACATTTGCAAACTATTTCACAGAAAAAAAATACAAAAGAGATGGTTAGCCTTTTTTTGTTGTTGTTTATCTTACTTCTAATAAGACACCAAAAACGATGTTTATCTCAGATTGTTATTTAGTTGAGAGTTTCTTTTCCTCTACACATATTCCAATTTTTTATCTATGAGAATTTAAAAGGTTATACCTACCTTGGATTATTGTTCAGTTGATAGGTTTTCTTCTGCAACATGTTCCAATTTATGCCTATGAAAAGTTAAAAGGCTGTGAATATATACATATTAAAGATGGAAATATATAATGCTTCAGATGGGAAAGATCTTGAGTTCATTTAACTGAATGGTCCTTTGTGAGATGAGGAAAATGAAGACAGAAGTTCAAGGTCATTGGCCAATGTGAATGACAGCACTGAGATTCAGATGCAAGACTCACATGTAATACCCCAGGTCAGTTCTCCATCCAATCAGCTGCCCCTGTTAAGCAGGGTGGTCCAAAGCTAGGCAGAAGTTCTCACAGCTGGACTGACATATTCAAATTCTAAGCTTCCCTTCCCCTTTCCATCGCTCTAGCTTAGCTGAGCCCATTTGCTGACTCAGTTGCGGTATGATCCAAAGCTGACTATATCAGTGTAACTTCCACAGAAAGATTGCAACCCCAGTGACATCATGATAGTCACCACTGCCCTCATGATGGATGCCAGATGAATGGTTGCCACATGGTGACCGCTATCATAGCTGCTGTGTGCACACTGTTTTGTGTCGTGGCTTCGGGATGGGGTGAGTACCACAGGCCATGGCAGGGAGCCACAGTAAACTTCCCAGAAGCCCCCTTATTAACGCAGCTCAGCTTATCTGGGAATCCAGGCCATGCACTTCAAGCCCCTGGCTCAACCCCAGAAGCAACTATTCCAGGATGACAGCATTTTGCTTTGAATATCATGCATCTTCTTAACTAGTTCAAGTGTTTGATTTGGTTAAATTACACATCCTCTTTGTGGCACAGCTTCCATTTTCCTGATAATTCTTTTGTTTTTCCAGCTTGCTAGCCTTTGACATCCAAGCCGGCAGAAAAACATAAAGTACTCAGATTGTTCCTTTATTCAAGACACATGTAAGTGTTCTTTCAAGCACGGCACAAAATACAGTAATTTAAACAAATCTACTAAAATGTGACACGGTGGCTGTAATAATGCATCATACACTTGAGAGTATATTTTTAGTAAAAATCATTTTAGGAAAATGATAAATTATGAAACAATGTGTAAGTTCATCATCTCCATTCTCCACAATGTGCATATATTTAAAAACCTACTGCATATCAGAAATACATGCAAGTTTACGTCAATTAAAGGTACATTTGAAAATCAAAAATCTAAAGATTATGGGAAGTCTAAAAAAATGTCACAGCTAAGAGGAATTTGAGGAGGAAAAAGACAATTCATTGTGACATGGTATTTCCAGTGAGTTCTCCGAAGAAAAAAAAGGACTTGATTGGGGAAAAGAATCCAAGGAAATGTGAATGAAGTGCAGATCTCAGTTAATAACAATAACAGTATAGATATTGACTGACTAATTGTGAGAAACATACCATATTAATATAAGGCATTAACTGTAGGGGAAACTGAGACTGGAGTTGTATAGGAACTCTTAATATTATCCTCCCAACTTCTTTCTAAATCTAAAAGTATACTAAAATTTTGTTTTGTTTCTTTTGTCCTTTTGGTTGTTTTGACAGGATCTTGCTCTGTAATTCAGGCTGGTCCTGAACTCACTACAGAGCCCAAGTTGTCCTTGAACTCATGGCAATTGTCCTGTCTCGACCTCCCCAGTGCTGGGGTTACAGGCATATGCTACAATGCCCTGCTTACGTGGTGCTGGGTAATTGAACTCAGGGCCTTGAGCTTTCTAGACCAGCTCTTTAACCACGGTGTCATGCCCCAGCCCCTTAAATTATTGTTAAAAGAACCAATATGCAGAATGAAAGAATCCAGCTGCAAAAGAACACATATTACATCATTCCATACTTACAATGGCAGTTGATATAAGGGAAATCTATCAAACACAAAGCAGAGTAGCTGTTGCTCAGCACTAGTGGGGGGACAGGAGCTGGGAACTCGGTGGCAGTAATCAGTGTGAAGGCTTTCTTGCTAAGGTATGAAAATATACATGCCCTAAAAATTTACTGTGGTGATGGCTGTACATACCTATTAACATACTAGAAATCATTAAATTATTCAGTTTCACTACGTGAATTATATGGAATGGGAATTACCTCTCAATAAAACTGCTAAGGAAAATGCTATAAACTAATTGCAGTCATGGAGCACTGTTGAGATGTACGGAATCAGGAGCGAGTTTCTTCTCAGTCGCTGTTTCCAAAGAGCGACTAATATAAACACTAAATATGGGTTTTTTTACACGTCAATATTCAAAAGGTAGAATTTTTTTGAACATATATGGTTACTCAAATCTCCTTTTTGGTAGAGAAAAATCTATGGGATTTTAAGAACTTGATAAAAGGCAAATCAAAGCATAAAGAATATTTAAATAGAGGAATTAAATAATTTTTCTATGAATTTTTATATATATATATATAATTTCTGCTAAACAGTAGATCCTCTGGCACTGTCCAAACATTTTACTTTTAAGAATGAAGGATAAGTAGATTAATTTATAACTTAAGGATGTAAAATTTAGTATATTTTGTCTAATAAGGACCCCAGAGGGGGAAAAAAAAATGAAGGAAATGGGACTGAAGTGCAGATCTCAGTTAATAACAACATTATAGATATTGATTCACTAATTGTGAGAAATATATCATATTAAGATAAGGCATTAATTGTAGAGGAAACTGAAGCTGGAGTTGTAGGGAACTCTTCATATTACCTTCCCAACTTCTCTCTAAATCTGAAAGTATACTAAAATTGGTCTTAAAATCTTTATTTTTATAAATAGATAAAAAGTAAAATAAATAGTAACTGCATTTACTTTTTCCTCTCTGCATCACTGATTTCTTCTTTTATCAGCAGCCACTTCTCCAGCCCAGAAAGACCAGAACAGACAAATACTACTTAGTATACATCATATTTATCGGTTAAAACTTGGATCTCCAATCTTAGCATCAAATAAACTTGAGCTAGTAGTTTCACATTTCTGTAAAATTCAAAGGGGTGGCTGCCTCTGGACCTGCCTCAACGGGTAACTCAGGGCTAATAGACAGCAAGCACATTCAGGTCACACCACAGACCCACTCACCAGAACCTCAGAGATGGGACCCAGCAGATGGACTTTAAAAAGCCCTCCAGGCATGGATAATGCAGGCTTTTGATTAAAATCGCAGAGAGTTTTTTTTTTAATTTTTTGTTGTTTTGTTTTGTCTTGTTTTTTGCTTTTCACTCACTGTTTAATCCTCGCTCATTCTCCACCTTAACACTTCTTCTTTCTGGACACACAGAGAGGCCAGTGTCCTTCCTAACACAGTGGACAGAGGGAGGCTGGTCATTTTATCATCCCAAGCAGAGCACTCAAAGTCGATGTTGCATCAGCACCATCTGGAAAGCTTGTTGAGCAACCTCCATTCAGTAGCTCCAGGATGGGGCTTCGGGCCCACGCTTCTCACCTGGTGCTGATATGGCTCCTCCAAGGACCACATTGGTCTCCTAGAAGACACTGCTTCACTCTTTGCTTAATGTAGTACAATGCTCTAAAAGGAACATCCCCAAATAGCACACACAACAGTAGTCAGTTCGACCATTTGGGTGAACTAAGAGTAATAATTCCTGCGTGTCCAGGTTGGGGATCATTCCAGTGTGCTTAACTGTCAGAGGGGTGCAAGCATCATACCTGACCATTCTCACACCCACATCAGGCTTCCCTGGGATCTCCAGACCTCCTGCACATGCTGGTGAGAAAACAATTCAATCTACCTGCAGCTGATTCTGCATCATCCAGGCTACAGCAGTGCTACAACTTCTTTGAAAGCCACTTGCAGTTATGTAAGATGACAGAGAAATGAGCCAATCACATTACCTGTAAATCAGGGACTCTTCCAAATGTCCCTGTTAGGTTGTCACCTGTCAATGAGAATGCAACAAAACACAAACGAACCCAACTCTAAATAATATCTTACACTATTCAATATTACTTTTGGGATTGGGTGAGAAAACATACACAATGATGTTTAGCAAAGTGTTTTATTAGTTGGGCCTGGTAGTGCAGGCCTGTAATCCCAGCCCTCCGGGAGGCTGAGGCAGGAAGATTGCAAGTTCAAGCCTAGCCTGGGCAATTTAGTGATTTAGGAAGTCTATCTCCAACTAAAAACTAAAAAAGGACTGGGGGGGCAGTTCAGTGAAGGCCCTGGGCTAGACTTATAGCCGTAAAAAAAGGGTTATATATATATATATATATATATATATATATATATATATATAATGTATATATTATATATATATACATATACATATATAAACTTGTATGTGTATGCATATCCACATAGAATTTCCATCACTTACTCTGTATCGTGGCATGATGACCTTTTTCTTTGTGCTAGCAATTGATTCCCTTTTAACTTCTCTGTATTATTGTACTCTCGCAGCAAATTATTATTTAGTGCATTAATATTTGCAGAGTTCTTTTGGTTGCTAGAAACAAATCTAGGAGAATGATTTGGCTGTTCTTTTCAACCTCTGGATAAGATTTATTTCCAACGTGTTTCCTGTAATTCAATCAGAAACATGAAAATGAGTCCTGGCACAAACAATACAGATGTTACAAACACGCGGGGTCTGTGCTGGAAGCACTTCGCACCTATCACTCCACTCTGTCTTTATAATTCTCTCTGAGGTAGGTATTTCCGTCCAAAGTGAGTAGCAAGGAATTGGGACCAAGAGAACTTGAGATGACACAAATATTGGGTGCCAGAACTACCACTGATGTCTGCTTTTCGGGCTCTCTGTTCCTAATTCTTGAGGAATACAGTCATAGTATTTTCTTTTCTTCCTGCTGAGATCATGGCTCCGCTCAATACGGCCGTTTGGAGACTCATAAATGAACAGGTTGCGTTTTGCCCGATTAGGAACTGTGGTGAACTTGATGGTTTCTAACTTTGAGCATGTTTAGCTTGCCATTCAGAAGTGGAATAAGAAATTTTCTCATAAAATTGAACATAAAAGCAAGAACAAAATATGTAATTGTTCCAAGGCACTTTGGAGTGAAATGTATTGAGAATCTGCTTGTTACTTTGAAAAACACTGTTGAAAATGCACACGTGTGCGTGCGTGCGTGCACATACACACAAAGACCAAAATGCAACTTCTGACCACCAAAGACTTGCCATCTAGGGAGATAGATAGTGGCTACCTGGAAGACACAGTCTAAAGTAACCACCAAGTTCTGACTCTCCACGCATTATTAAAAACACTCACAAGCTATATTATTCACTTAATTAAGAATGCGTTTTACCCTAGCTTCATAGGTTTAAGAAATTATAAGTTAAATAATACTGCTGATGTGATGTAAGACCATGTTTTATTTCTCTGCTCTGGGGTCCACTACACCATCCCATAATATACATGACTCCATTTAATGGGAATGGAAGTCACTCTTGGGTATTCAAGGGGGAACCTTCCCCTTTAGAATCTGCACAAAGCAATCCCTGCAGGGACTATATTTTCTACAGCTCAGTCACTACCCTACCCAAACCCAACAAGTTACTCTGCACAGTAATTAAGGAAGCACAACAGGCAAATTCAAACTTCAAGAGTCTGGGTTTTATGGTTACAGATGTTCTCAGCCTAGTCTGTTCAGCGGTTCCTTGGGTCATAAATGTTTAATTTTTAATCTATTTTTTATCGGTTTTGTGTAACACAAGCTGCTAGTATACCGAAAGAATTTTTTTTTTACTAGAGCATTTTATGTGTGGGAAGTTTGCCATAATAAAAAGCTCTAGTAAAATAAAATAAGGTATGCTCCCTCAAGACAATGAATATTGCCTTAGCTCAAAACACAAGTTAATGTCCTTATTGTAGTCATGAGCTATCCAGATCTCATTTACAATACCGTTTGTGAGAGGCAGTCTATTTGCAGATCTGACGTCATCCTGGGGCATCCTGCACTCACCGTGCAGGTGTGTTGTTGGAAGCAAACAGACCTACATCATCTATTTGTGCTACTAATGTCCTTTGAAATGACTTGGGGACTTGAAACAATAGTCGTTTCAGGATATATTTATCTTTTATGACTCAAACAGCTGTCCTACTTCTCAAGGAACATTAAGATAAAGACAATATGTGCAAATAAAAGGTAAATTGTTAGTAAAAATACCACAAAAAATGACTGACTCACCACTGCCATCACATGTTTACAAGTTTACCAGAAACTATAATGAATTTTAGTTACGTTGAAACTATTATAATCATTATTGTATACTGTGGATGTGAGATTATGAAGGGAATATTTTTATTTATCTGAGATCATAGGGACTGATAACTTAATAATGAATTATATCTCTCCCATTAACTAAATATCCTCTGAACCTTTTTCTTAACCACTTCTTTTGAAAGAACTGCCTTATACACCAATAAACTAGCTGGATTAGTTATCATATTTGAAAAAAACTTTTTAAGAATGAAAAAAATGGAAATATCGCTAGTCCAAAGGGATCACAACAAAGCAACGAGCAAGCGTGAACTATGGCCGCTACTAAAGATGGACTCTACTTAAAAGGAAGAAAGAGAAATGAACCATACTCGAGCTGTACTTGGGGTCACCTTCCAGCACCTGACTACGCTGCCCTGCCTTTCTGAACAACATGGACCCTCAGTCCAGCTGCCACCCTCCTGTACCAGGTCTCTTTGAATGTCCCGGAACTGACTTTGCTGTATATTAAATAGTCTTGCTTTAAACTAATAAGATTCCACTGTCCTCATTTTCCCAAAACAGAATGATCACATTCTCTTACATGGACATTGTGGATTTTCTGGCCTCCTCAGCTGCCAGGCTGTGGTCGCACTGCCTTGTCACTCTCTGATTTTCATGACTGTACAGTGAACTATCCCACAGAGGTCATGTCGCACATACAGTCACAACATAATGAATGTGGAAGCAGATAAAACCTAGCACTGTTTTATAAAGCCAGGAATTAAGGAGACTTACCAAAAAGAGCAAAATAATGCCATCCTCCCTAATTTTTGACTAGTATACTAATTTATTACTATAATTTTAAAATAAAGTAACGAATTAAAATTTTACACTCTAAATCTCTAATTTGATTGAAGATGAATAAAAGCCCTGCTAAAAATGCAGATTCTGATCCCTCGAGCCCAGGCAGGGCCCAAGAATCTGCACTTCCAGATAAGGCCAATGGTTCTGCTTTGAGCCACAATTTGGGTGGTTGCAACTAGTACAGTCTTCAGCCATTTGGTGGAGCAATTTTCCCAGAATAGATAAAAACAGATGTTCTCTTCTGATTTTATCCTGTGCAAATGTGGTTATTTGCCCCAATACAGCTGGGGGTCAGAGTTGGGACAAGGACAGGCTACTTCTCTGCTGTGAATCTGCGACGAGGGGGAAAGGAGCCTCTTTGGCCCTATGCATACCCTGGGGATCCAGCAGTGAGTGGTCAAATGTCTGGCTACTGAGGGAACACATCAGGAGGTCAGGGAACAAAGACTCTCAGTTAGGAGTGAAAGCCCCGTTAGCACAGACAAGTTGGTTTCTAAACTGAGGAGCCCTGATCAGCCTGGCAGTTTGAAAACAAGACTGTCAACATGGAAGAAAACATGGGAGACAGAGTGGATTTGTTGTTTGAAGTCAGAGCTCCTTTCTCATTTTTTAATTTATTGTGTTATTTTATTGTTATTCTTCATAAGAAAATCTTAATCATGAAACAATAAACTTTTTTCCCATTTTTCTATCTCTCCACTAGAAATCATTAGTTCAAATCATTTTTTAAAATCTCAGACATGAAGTCTCTTCAAAATTGATTCATATTTAACTAGAATTGGTTGACGGTAAGGTGGGACTTTCTGATCTTCCCCTCAAAATGTGTTAAATGTGGAAGGTGGTCCAGGAAAACCAAGTAGTATCTTATAACCATGAGAGCGGTTCTGAGGATGCACAAATAAAAAACAGTTTATCGAATCAGAGGAGGAAAAAAAATGAGAGTTGAAGAAGAAGACAACATTGATTTCCCTTATTTTTACCGAATCAGCATCACCATAAGCAATCAAGGTCACAGGATGTACACTTTTGCTGTTAAGTCAAATCAAGATTCATAAGAACAAAGGTTGGAATCGGTTGTCTTAGTGTCTACATTTTCACAGAGGAAGAATACATGAGATCTTTGGCCTTGTGAAAATACTGGTCACACATAGGCAAATGCAATTGAAACACAAGCAAACACAATGTAGAAACAAACACAGGGAAGGAGGCTGCCATTAGTAGGTCAAATATTTTGTTCCAGGTGGAATAAATCTGTCCACAGATTCATTACTCCACCCATTATTAACTAGAGTTCAATGCCGTATTTTCTGTGCTCTGATTGTACATACCCCAAATGTAAGATTCTACAAAGACTGCTTATTTGAATCAAGACCTATATTTGGATGGAGTGATGTCCTTGAAGTCAGTTCTTTCCTTCAGCGGCTTGGGTTCTGTTGAGTAGAAGCATACCAATCTAAGTAATCATGAAGTAGTGAGATTAATGTTACTCAGAGAGGCAAGGATTTGGCCTAGCAATCCAGATAATGCCATTCACTTTTGAAAATTTAAAATCACCAGAAAATCAGAAGCAAAAATAATTAATCAATACACACTACACTTTAAATCATTGACAAGAGACTAGGAGACCCAAATGGAATCCTATTTTTTATAGGCTGATTGGAAAGAAAGGGTGAACTCAAAAGTAAACATGAGTAAGTAAATAATAATAATAAAAAAAGTTATCCAATGGTTGACATGAGATTCAGAGGACAAAATGAAAGGTATTTTAGATATTCATGAAGAAATTCTACAAAATCAAATAAGTGGATCTCCTGTGAGTGAACTGCATTAACTGTTTTGAGATTAACCAAGATTATAACATTTTTAATGAAGATAGTACACTTAGAACATTTGTTGAAAGGAAAATGAAGTGGCACAACTTTTTAAAAATATGTGTATCAGTAGAAAACTTGAGTTACAGAAAAGCCAACAGATCAGAAGACAACTACTACTTAAAAAGTTGTTTGTTACTCACAGATCCCAAAAGGCCCAGTACATAGGACCACACCAGGAAGGCTCAAAGTCAATCAGAAGGCAAAGGTGAGGAAGAATCAGAAAGAACCTTGATAATAAATTCCATAGAAAGAAATGGGCAGGGTAAAGTAAACAGGTTTTGGTTTAGCTAATGTAAATAGCATCATAAGGCTCTGGGGCTTCAGAGCTTTCCTAGTTGTCTGGTACCTGGTACTGGAACATTATGGCAGAGAAACAGTCTGGAGTATGACAGCCAATATGGAAAGGTGGGGTATGGGCTCTGGTATGCTTAGTTGGAATTGAATGCATGCCAAGGAAGTGAAATTCTTGTCAGTGAGGGGAGGTGCTAATGACAAGGGAAAAATCACAGCAAGGTGGCTCCTCCCAGTGAGGGGAGGTGCGAATGACAAAGCAGGAAGTCAAGGCATTTTACTGGGCTGTTCAGAGCAAGGAATGTACAGCATAGGAATGCAGGAAAAAACATGCAAAGCATTAAGTTTCTAGACCTAGCAGCACAATTCGTACAACAGCATGGATACAGAACAAGGAATGATAATACATCAATGTAACTGTTCACTATTGACCAATCTGAGTATGAGATCATTTATTCAAATAGCAGAAAGCCAGCTATATCTGTACCATGAAATAAAGCCTAGAGACTGTGCAGCAGCCCGGTCTAGATTTGCCCCAGATAAAGAAGCCAATTTACGAACACAAGAGACTATGCTAACAAGCGACCAAAATAGGCATGGATTGCAAGTGAAATAAACTGTAACTACAACACTGAGCCCATAACCTTGGTAGTAAAATAAAACGAAGTGGAAGAAACCTTGCTGTAATAACAATTTAATATTCACCAGATTGTAAAGTGAACCTAAGAGGAATCACTGCAGACGAAAGAAGAAAATTATCACCCAGTATAATCGACAATGAGACATATTCATGGCCACCCAGAGAGCTCCAAAATCTGAATGGCACTCTCCTTTAAAATGATGGCTGGGCACACGTAGTACTTAATTCATTTATCCACGTGCTCCAGAGTAGAATGAGAGTGCCTGGTGGTAAGGGCGCCTTCTGGGAGCCATTGTATCACGGAAAAAATGAGGACGGATGGTGTCTACAAGGAGTCATCCAATGATTGCTTTAAGCGCGCACTGGCTTAGGACTCAAAAAGGCCTGGGTTCTAACCAGATTGTGGGCTACTGGCATTTTCTGATCCTGGGTAAGTGACTTCATACTTGTATCAGCCATTAGATTCTCCTATTTTTCAGAGAGGTGAGCAGGATTACATTTTTTTCAAACTTTCTTCCAACTCAAACATTTCATTTTTCTATGATAGTCAAGAGTCCATTGGCTACGCTATTTTCTAAACTATTAACTTTCTTCTTGATTCATTGGCCCAGGAATACTCCCACGTCATTTCACTGTAGATTTATTTAACCATCCAGTAACTTTCCAACGATGCCCTTACCATCTGGAAAGGTAGATGAGTTCGATTTATTACGAGAAGAAAATCTCATTGTTAGGCCACTGGAATACACATAGCGTTTAAACATGGCACAATGTTGTTTTTTGTTTATTCTAACTGAATTCTCTATTAGTTCATTCAGAACTAATGTGGTGTGAACATCCAGGAGTTCCTCTTCCCTCCTCCCACGATTGGTCAAATGCATCTCTACATCTCTCATTCTCTCCCAGCTACATCAGATATCACATGTTGCCAGGTCTGGTTCTTCAGAATTCTGTCCTACTAAAGTTCTCCATGGTGAATGTGGTTAGAAGGCCGGAAGAAAAAGGAAAAGAAAAAAATGAGGGAGGAGAGAAGGCCCACCCTCTCAGTTAGGAAGACAATTTGTGGAGAAGCTATGCCATTGTTTGCTACATAATACATTTTCACAACTCAGACATTTGGCAAGCTAAGCTTCTGGGTTCAACCACTTAATCTGTTTCCTGGTCTAGTAGGTGATACAGTTACACTTTTAGCATTCTCATGAAGAATCTTTATGATTCTTGCTCCCACTGTGAGATTTTTTAAAAAAAATATACTACTTCTTGCTTTTAATATAGGTGAAAATATTCTTCCTTTTCCTTTCCAGTGCCTACATGAGTATTATTTTAGACTACTCATTCATCAAAGATAGTGAAGGAATGGTTATTAATTCTTTGCTTAAAATTTTCTTGGTAATTCTAAGTGCTCATCACAGCATTCTATGTCTTTTGTGTCTTTGGCAAATATGAACTAGAGAACTCTCTAGAATAATAGGTACTCATGCCTTCTCTTTGGTTTTCAATAGACAGGACATTTCTCTGTATACCCACTGCCTTGATTTCTACCCACATGGGAATAAGCAAGAATCTGCTAACTGATATGCGTGCCTCAAATATTCCCCTTTGAATCTTGTTTAGCCCATGTTGTATCTGAATGAGCCTTGTCTTTCTGACAAACATCAGCTCTGTATTTCTGATTCACTCTGCACCCCAATCCCATATCTACAGTTTCTTTCTATGTGAAAACAAACAGCTGACTATCAAAACTACAGTATTAAAAAACTGTATTTGTCTTTACTAAATGTGTACAGATTTTTAATATCATTATTCCCTAAACAATACAGCACAAAAACTACTTATATAGCATTTATATTAGTTATTATAAATAATGTAGAAATGGCTTAAATTGCATGAGAGAATGTAGATAAGCTATTTCATAAAAGAGACTTGCGTATTCTCAGATTTTGGTGTCTGCAGAAGTCCTAAAAACCGTCCAATGTAGATAAGAAGAAACGACTGTATTTTGCTGTTTCTACCCACTTCACACTTGTGGTTTTGTCCTAGAGTGTCCCCGTAAAGCCTCATGTATTTGAGTGTAGTGGGATAACTGTGGAACCATGTGCTGCTGCGAGGAAGGATCTGGCTGAAGGGAACGGATGCTTGGGGTTTGACCTGAAAGGATTCTTTCAATTGGTGGAAGGGGGCAGCCAGGGCAGTGATTTCAGGTGTGTGTTGTTGACTTGCGGACCAGGAAATGAGAGAGAGTCACCTACCCTGACTGTTGGGAGTCCAACTGGCAGTTTGAACCAAGTGAAGGAAGGAAGACGAAATGCTGCTACAACTTCCTCTTGGGAAAGCTCTGGCCCTGCCTGAGTCCCCAGACCTGTGCTTGCTCTGCCTTCACATGGTTTCTGTCTGCAACGCCCCGAGCAGCTCTCCTGCCTCTACCAAAGACGTCCACAGTTGCCAGCAGCCTATGAATGGACTACATAAGATCTTCTGAATCTGTGAGCTAAATAAATCTTTCCTCCCTTACACTGTGGGTATCGGCTATTCTGTCACAGAAATAAGACAATGCTCCATGACGACAAGCCCCCACCACATGCATTAGAACTCTCCAAACAATGAAAAACTGTCTTCCTTCATACTTCCAAGCATTTGAAAATTCATGGATTGTTTTAATTCCACTGTGAAGACCTATAAAAATGTGTGCTTTGTTTAACAACTGCCTTATGCAGACCACCAGATTCTTGGTTGTTTCCAAATAAATATGTACCCAATTTATTCAAGTTATCTAAGACTTTTGCAGCATCACCACTGTGTTTTCAATGTAGCCATCCTCTTGTTTACCCTAATTGTTCTCCACCCCGTCACTAGAGGCAAAGGGTTAGAAAGGGTGGTTTGTAGACCCAAGTTCTAGTCCGGTTGGGGTATCTAACAAAACACGCCACACTGAGCTTGTAGTGTGCCCATCTGTGGAACTGGGGTTTTGTCCTATTCTACAGTAATCAAGCAACTTTCATTGAAGATAATCTAAGTCCCATGCTGGGGGCGGGAGAAGCCAGCTGACGGGGTGCAGAGAGTCTCCACTCTCACCCCATGCAGAGCAGCCACCCATTGCAACTGTGTACAGGTGGTTTCACATGCAACTCCATTAGAAACTTCAAAAATTTAAAAAGGATTGCTCTAGGTAATCCCTCAAGTCCCTCCCAACACCATCTAGTGAATATTGCTCTTATGACAGCACTCTGTTGCCACAGCATGGTTGGCCCAAATCAAAAAGATTGCAAAGCTAAAAGCCTCTTCCTTCTCCTTCCTCCTCTTCCATTTTGACTCATGACAAGATGCACAACCTCATTAGTCACTAGTGAAATGCAAACCAAAGTCACAGTAAGACACTATGACGCCACCATTGGAACAGCTACTCTGTGATAAAAGGCAGAAAACAAGGTGTTGGTGAGGGTGTGGAGAAATTGAAACCCTTTGTATTGAAGGTAGGACTAGAAAATGGTGCAGCTACTATAGGAAAGGTAAGAGAGTGCTCCAAAAATTAAATATAAAATTATTCAATGGTCCAGAAAGTCAACTTCTGAGTATATATCCAAAAGAA
This sequence comes from Ctenodactylus gundi, assembly GCA_004027205.1. Classification (NCBI taxonomy): domain Eukaryota; kingdom Metazoa; phylum Chordata; class Mammalia; order Rodentia; family Ctenodactylidae; genus Ctenodactylus; species Ctenodactylus gundi. The sequence continues at coordinate 407,604 of PVKB01000658.1, forward strand.
TTGAAAACAGGTGTGTGTATCCTCATACTCAGTGTTAAGTCCAATAGTCCAAAGGTGGAAACACCCCGGTGTCTACTAACAAACAAATGAATGAGCAAGCAAAATGTAGCTTTTCTACATACAATGGAATATATAATGGAATATTATTCAACCTAAAAAGGAAGGAAGTTCTGACACACGCTACAGCATGGATGAAACTTGAGGACATCATCCTAAGCAAAATAAGCTGGTCATCACATGACGAATACGGCACGATTCCATTTACGTGAGGTACTTAGATTTGTTGGGTTCTTAGAAACAAAAATAAGGGGTTCAGGGAGAGATTTGATCAGCGGTTTAGTGGGGCCAGAGTTTCAGTCTGAGAAGATGAAAAAGCCTAGAGGTAGATGACAGTAACGGCTGCATGAAGGTAGGAATGCACTTCATGTCAGTAAACTGGACACTTTGAAATAGTAAATTTTATGTGATGTCTGCTTTACCACTAGAAAAAGCACGCTGAGTCTCAGTTTAGGGGAAGGGACCTGAGAGAGAGAACCGAGACAACTGCACCGCAGCTGGGCTGCTCTAGTCGGTGGCATTTACTGACCAGACTGGAGCATATCTTCTCTTTTTGTGGCAGAGCCCCAGCGCTGTGATGGCCAGCCTGCGAAGAATCAAAATAGAACCTCCGCCTTTAGCAATGCTTTTCGCAAGCTGGAAACACGGACACTTTTATGCAAAAGGCAACATTTTCTGCTCCTTGTGTCCTCTCAAAAGGAATGACTTTATAAAGAATACCTGTTGATCTCCAGCCCCGGACACATTAAAAAAAAAAAAAAAAAGATTACCTCTTGATTTTGCATACCCCAAGTGAGGAACACAGAGAAATGAAACATATACATTCAGACTACACGTCTTCACTTGTAGGCTCCTACAGCCTCTCCACGGCCTCTAAATGTGTTGGCACGAAATTTTTATTTTTCCAAATATGCTTTTACCGTGAACCTGCCTAAGGAGGAAAGCTGGTAAGTTTTATCCAGTCCCATGTATGCACTTGTGGATAGATTTATTGAGTTTAATTTTGAGGGGAGCTGGACTCTACCAACAGGATAAATGATTCAAGAGTTCCTGGATATAAATTATTTACTTTTGGTGTTTAGGCACAATGTCATTCCTCTGACACACATGATGCATGATTCTTTGATGTTCTAGGATCATATCCTACTCATTATGAAATTATGAACGTGTCAGATGTTTTCTATCTACTTAATGAATTATCTACCTATTGAATGTTATGAAAAAAGGGAGCCCAGGCAGGTGGTACAGGCTTGTAATCCTAGCACTTCAGAAGCTGAGGCAGGAGGATCACAAGTTCAAGTCCAACCTAGGCAACTTAGCAAAACCCTGTATCCAAATCAAAAACAAAAATAGCCTGTGGTATGGCTTAGTGTGAAGGCCCTGGGCTCAATCTCCAGGACCACAAAAAGAGAGAGATGAGCCTTTGGAAAAAGTGATTATGTCATGTGAGCTGTGCTGTCATGAAGGGAACTAATAATTTATAAAAGAGGTTCCCATAGTTACCTCGCCTTCTTTCCCTTTTTTGCCCATTTTTGCCCTTTCTACCACATGAGGGCATAGCCTGAATCCCCTCTAGAGAGCCCTCCAACAAGGCATCATCTTGGAAGCACACAGCACCTCTCATCAAGATTGAATCTGGTAGTGTTTTGATCCTAAACTTTTCAGTCTCCAGAACTATGAATAAAATTTTACTATTTTTAAATTACCCCAATCTGATGTATTTTATGTTAGCAGACCTAAGACAATGCCCGTGCATACACAGCCAAGCACTATGCAGCAACTACTGTGTTCCCTTGAGGTACTCTAATGAGAATGAGAATATAGAGATTAGACAGATCTGAGTTTTAAAGAACTCACAGCCCTCCACATCTTTGGTCCTGTCCCCTACTTATATCCTCCTGGAACTTTCTAGAATGTTCCTCCTGACTCTCCATCATCTCAATCCTAAATGGTCCTTCAAAATGGACTCAAGTTCTGTCTTCTTTATGACAGTTCTGGCTTTGTTTCTGGCCAACACCCATTCACTGAGTTTATCTTCCTTTTCATAGGACAAATTCGTTGAGACACAGATTGAGTTTAATTAATTCATCATTATACCTAGGAACAAGTCTTGCACTTATTTCTTTTTCTTATATGATGAAATATTTATTGAAGGCCTATAATATATTTTATATGTTCAATATACAAACAATTATTTTTTCAACTTTTGCATCTTAACTGTTTGCAGTGCCCAAAGCAGTAAAAGAAAGTCTATCTCTTTCTGGAGTCATTGTTTCCCTCACAGTCCCTAGGTATGCTGTTGAACTGTGCATAAAATATATACACACAGTACATAAGAAATGAGAGCAATCACTGCGACTGGAGTTGTTTAAAATTTCAAGAACAGTAATTCCTCTTGGGTGTGAGCTGAATGTTTAGTAGGATTCTGAAGGTTACTCAAGGGGAGACACCTGATCAAAGCACCAGCCAATGGTGAAATGTGATGGTTGCAGCCAGAGAAACCAGAAGCACCAGAAAGTGGACTCTTACTGGAGAATTGTACACGATACACTTTCATAGGTCTGGCAAGGATCCCATTTTAAATCTCTGAAGATAGGCATTTTAACAGAGGTTAAACCTTTCAGTATGAAATCTTGGAGATTCAGGAAATGATACCATTCACTGCATTTTCTGGGAATTTTGATCGATCTCTGGAAAAAGTCAATGGCCTGCCCGTGGATGAAGCCTGCCCGTTAATGAAGCCTACTCATAGACCAAACTTGCCTACCGACGAAACCACCACACTGAAGGACAATATGTCCCTCCACTGCTCACACACTGGGCACACTCTTAGTTTCAGAATTTAGGCTGGTTTGAAGGAACAAGGAGAACATTTTCAGTTGCTCAGCAATTTGTTCTTCATTCCTACTTTTTTGAACCAACAGAAATTTAAGAAAGAAGACCTTCCTGTTCCATGCCTTCCCTTCTTAGGGGTCTTGTACAGCAGTGTACACGCACCTGGCCTTGCTTATGAGCAAGTGATGCTATGCTAATGACACAGGCAAGGAGTGAGCCAAACACATGGAGCATTGTGCCCCCAGCGCACAGGACAGAGATGCAACTCAAGTCCCTAACAATAGACAGCTCCAGCTCATGGACCAGCAAGTCCTGCTCATGCCTCTCTTGCAGGTGCCTTTCCAACTCTCTTGGTTTTGCAACCAGTTTCTCTTGGAATATATTGAAGGTGTTAGAACAAATCAACTTTAATGTCCCAAGCAGCCCTGTCTTTCTGGCTTTATCTCTTCCTCCTCTTTGTCATTTTAATAATACTGATAAGAACCCCAAATGATTGAGGGGGCAAAGTGTGAATCAGGAATCAAAAAGAGTTGTGGTCAGTGAAAGATAGGAGGAAGGAAGATCTAGGTAGTTTTTTTTTTTAACCAAATCATTTGAGATAATAAAAGTTAATATAAGTCATGAATTTAAAGAAGCAACACTTTTTTTCTTTCAATTTACTGATATTGAAAATTCTAAGACTCAGCTCTAAAGAGAAATGAAGTTATGTGATATAAGTTTTAAAATGCCTGCACTTTATAGATTTTTTGAAACAATCATAATATTTTCTTTCTGATTAAAAAGCATTAATTTATTCTAGTAATCTAAAATCCTCATAGGTGGTAATATGAGATTCTATAGTTATTTGAATAATGGATGATGGTTGTTTTATATTTTAAGAAATTAAATTTCCATGAAACTAATTCTAAGGGATTTTCATAAAGTAATAGTATGATTCTTTTGCCATATCTATAAAGAATTGTTTTTCATTTAGATTAATTTTTGCTTAGGTTTACTGTGAACAATTTTCTTGCCTGGCAGTGTCCTAAAAAAAAAGTCTTTTGCTATTGCTCAACAACAACAACAACAACAACAAAAAACCTGTTATAGACAGTGCATAATTATATTCATTTAGATTCATTCCCTAAGCCTTATTTCAGATTTTAAAGTCAGATACTTCCCTATAAAATGGTGAGGCTACTCCATATATGGAAAATATAGACAATTGAAGATTAGCTAATTAAATTATTCTGCATTCAGAAATTTTAATGTAAATGACTTAACGTATTTCACAGGGTTTCACTTTTTTTTGAGACAGGTTCTCGCTCTGTAGCCCAGGCTGGTCCTGAACTCACTATGGAGCCCAGGCTGGCCTTGGACTCACAGCAATCCTCCTGTCTCAGCCTCTCTAGTGCTGGGATTACCTTTAACCATTGAGCCATTCCTCCAGTGCCCTATTCCACTATTAAGAGTACATTTTCCCAACACAATCTGAAACTGTACTCCCCAAATATAAACATCACACCATCTCCCTCAGAATAGACGTGAGTTGAGATACTTGCAAATCCTCTACTGATTTCAGAAAAAAAAAGTCACCTGTAGCAATGATTCAAAGAGAAACTCAGATATGCCAGTGAAGCGGGCGAGGATTTGAGTTACTGAGGGCTTCGCTGCTCGCCCTGCTCATGCTGTTTTTTATATTACAGCTTCATGGATCTGATGACACCACTGCTACCTATTAATTGCAGGGTTTCCATTTAATGAGGCCGAACATCTATAACAAGCCTACATTTATGTGCTTCCAGAAATGTGTTGTATCATAAAGCGCGCGCTCAACTATATTAGAATGGATTGTGTGTCTTTGTAATATTCATGGGAGCAGGAATATATTCTCAATATACAAAACGGACACATTTTTATTTGCTGGATTCATATTTGGAGCCCTCCACTGTAAGATGTGAAAGCGAGTCAACTTGGACACCTGTCAGAACCGTGAGAATTTAGGAGCTGGTGGTAACAAAACTGTCGAGGCAAGGGGGAGGGCTGTAGACACATCTGGACACTGTGATTACTCGTTCAGCTGTAGTCCTAGAGAATTCTTAAGATGGATTACTCTGCTAACGTCACGTTGGGGCCAGGTTTAACAGACTTTCCTCACATCAAATATACTGAAATTCATGTTATTAGCCAAAAGTCTGCTGATTTGAAGCACCTGGGTTCTCTCCTGTCCATATTTTTCATTAAAGTTCAATTCATTCCCCAGAAGAGCTCAAATAAGAATTCTGAAATACGTTGTTGCAGCACTAAGTTTAGCCAGTTGGAATGCATTGAAGCAGTGCGTGGACGTTTCACAGGAATGTGTAAGTCCTTCATGAACGGTGTCAGCTGTCGACAAATTAGTGTAACTCTGGCATGGCCGGAAATGTAAACATATGCTATGCCGAAGTGCATCTCTGTTAGTGGGAGAAACAGAATGCACGCCTTTGCCGGGCTGGGATCAATAGGGACTGCCTGAAAGAGCCATATTTAAATGACAATGCTATTATATGCTCTATGAATATCTATCAGGCACTAAAACTGCCCAGATTTGATTTCTCATCTGCAAATAAATCTCCTTGCTGGTTTGAAGACGGCTCCTACCTGCTGATAAGCTCAGCACTGTCACGGTCTATGAGGCGGGCGGATGAGAAGGGGTGCTTTGCCACGCTGTTCCTGGCGCTCTACCAGCAGTCCCCCAAGCCGCTAGATTGGCCTCAAGAAGTGTGGCAACAATAGCTCCATTATGGCATCATGTGCTGAGGGTACGGGACAGCGTTCACTTCAAATACAAGATCAAAATGAGCACAACTAATGGAGCCATCAAAGAAAACCAGTTTAAAGTCCCAACGTGAAAACACCCACACATTGCACGTTCCTCACCAGCGCTTTTCCCAGGGGAAAAATGGCCTGGAAAGGAGGCTCAGCCGAGAAGGCTGCAGCGTGCTTGGTGCCAGGCTGGCCTCTCCAAACTTTCATCTCGCTGAGCTCATCCCGGGGAGCTGTGGGGTTTCCAAAGGAGACAGAGGATGCCGAGCAGCGCCCGTGTTCTCAGATCTTTGTGAGAGCCGGTGACAGGGAGCATCCCTGAGAGTTGTGACCCAGGAGGGCTTGAGGGGACACTCCCATTCAAAAGCCTGGGATGCTGAGATGGAGGGGCCGGGGGTACAATAGACCCCACAATGGAGGCATGTGGGTCAAGATCAAAAGAAGTGTACAATGAAAGAATAAAAGAGTCTGCAGTTTGGTCTCGGGAGCCAGATTCCCACTCCATGCGAATGGGTAGAATCGGCTACCGAAGAAAGGAAGAGTAACCATGGCGTTTGTAGGAACTTTAAAAATCTGGGCTGAGAAAACCAAGTCTGGAGAGAGTTCTTGAAAGCCTAACCAGCACATTTATCCAGAAGCGTTAGCAGAATCCCTTGTGAATGCAAGCAAGAGGCAAGAATGTGAGCATCTAATTTTAACAACAACCAACCCGGTCAGGCTAGATCAAGCAGAATCAATCACTTATAGACAGCTTGAAAATTACATTAAAGAGCAGAGATAAAATGATTTTACAACATGATTGTCATTTCTTAAAAGAAAAAGAAAAGCAACCCAAGAATCCTGGTAACAGATCCAATCACTAAAAAGCTGTAGAAATCCTTAGGGTCCCCTGCCTAACTGCAAACATGTACTCCAGTGAATTGAACCACAGTAATTTACCCGAGGTTTCTGCATGAGTTGCTAGTCGTGGATTCCATTCATTTTGCTAGATGATTGTTCAGACAATTTCACTGTGGCCTGGTGCTTCACGTGGAAGGAGGATGCCTTTTCTAATGCTGTTGGGAACGGAATCAGGGCTAAGCGTGATAAGCGTGTGATCTGTCACTGAGCTCCATCCAGCCCTGAGAATACATTTTGAAAACACAAAGTACAAAGAGCTGATGCTCCTTTTTCTCAGGCTTTTCCCATTCTGCTTGTCCTTCTCATAGGACTAACTTCCACTTCTTCGTTAATTGCAGCTTTAGTCTTTCTGCAGCATGGTCTGTCCTCGTTCTAGGTAAGATTTATACAGTGGGCCCTCACTTCCTTCAACCAACCCAAACACCAACAGACAACAGGACCCTGAACCCTGAAAGTCTCTGGCCAAGATGCCCCACATAGCCCTAGGAATGCGCATCCTCCATCACCAAAACTGCTCAAGCCCAGGGACGTGCTGGCTGTCATTCACTGGAAGACCTAGATACCCTCCACAGACACCTCTCATCACCACAGCCAGGCTTCACATCTGATCTCCTGGTAGACCCCTTGCAAATCTTCATTTCCAGCACTCACTTCTCATTTAGATTAGATCCAACTCTTCAAATGCCTGCTAAATATCCCGAGATGCCATGTTGCTAGAAATTCAAGTTCACTTTGTCCCCAAACTAAAGTTATCATCCCCACCCTCATCCCCCCAAAAAAACTCTACTTCCTAGCAGCTTCCATCTTGCATAATAGTACTGAAAAAAATGCTTAGTCTCTCAAGCCCTGCATCTGAAAGAGAACCCATAGAAAAGTTAAAAGTTGCCAGATAATATATCAGGAGCACTTAAATTCTTAACCGAGTGTGAAATTGTATTTGAGTATTGTCAAAAGAAAAATTATTCTGAGACTGGCTAAAGACAGGACAGAAACGCAAGCTTTTTCAGAGACAGGACCACTTCAATAGGGTTTTGCAGCAAAGAGGGAGGTTATGCTCACCCCAAAATAGAACCAGAACCAGTGGGGGTTTTCAGTGTAGGGCAATGGATGGAAAATTACTCAGAGGAAACGTGAGAGGTAACGCAAATGTTGCTAAACCAACCTAGCAGGGTTCTTGTTGGAGGCATACTGGAGTGGTGTGGGGAGGGGGAGAATACGAAATTTAATCAGATATCAAAGATAGGGGATTTTTGCTAAGCCAGACCAGCTGGAATCCTGCTAAAACTGAGTTAAGCTAACCAAGGACAGAGCCCAAGATTGGAAAAGTTCGGAGGAAGTGTGACTCAAGTTTGGTCAAGAAAAGCATCTTTATCAGTCTCACAGCTTTATCTTTGTTTAACTTTATTTTCTTAACAATGACAACAAAAACAACAAAATATAACCGAGGCTAAAGTTCAAGAATCTACAAACAAGATGTTCTTTATATGAGAAGATTTGATTTGGGGGAGAAAAAATTGCCCCAAATTTTTATTTTCTTTCAAAATGTTCCTTCTCTTTTCCTTCCTTTTTTTCTTTTTTCTTTTGTGTCACTTACACAGGTATCTTCTCACTATTAGTATTGTACTTGCATCAAAGTAAATAAAAGACACTTGCCAGGTCCTAGAACACTCGTCAAAATATAGTGTTCGCACTTTGTTCTCACAGTCTGAGCCCATCCTCCACTTCCATCCCCCTCACCCGTCTCCAGCCAAATCCAGGCTGAGTAGTGGTACCTGATAATAGTCTTATGGTCTTATTAATAGTCTCCTTAATCTGATAGCTTCCAAAATTCGATCCTCAGAAGACTCACTTGACTAATTTCTTTTACTTTCACTTTATTTTTCTTTCTTGAGAAATATATTTCCCAGATCTTCTATGACCACTGAGTACAGCACCCTTACAATCTTATTTCCAAGGAGTCAAGGCAGCATGGGAAGCTGGACTGTCTATGAGAAAGAGAAACTGCAGCAAAAATCTCATCCAGGTGGCCTTGATGATCAGCAAGACTCAGGAACTACTCATTAAACAAAATTATTTATTGTGACTGAATCACCACGGCACATTCTGTGCTTCATTATTCTTTGAAACATGAAAATAAAACACTACTTTTTTATGTAATAAAGACTAAATACAGCAAGCCAGAGTGTTTTCTTTGTTATAAAGTAAAATTCATAATATTGAGGGACGTAATTTTAAATATAGTTTTGTCAAAGCAACAATGATTAAAAAACACATTGTATTGGCACAAAAACAGACAGGTGGATCAATGGAACAGAATTGAGGATGCAGAGACAACCCCAAGCACCTTTGGCCATTTGATCTTCTACACAAAACCAAAAACATATGCTGAAGTAAAGATAGCCTCTTTAACAAATGGTGCTGGGAAAACTGGCTAACCGTACGCAGAACAATGGAACTAGACTCACATCTTTCATCAGGCACCAAAAATTAAAGTGAATCAAAGACCTAGACATTAAAATGGATACACTGAACAGGCAAAATCCTTGAAGACAGAGAACATAAACAAAGACCTTCTCAATACAGCACCCAAAGCACATCAGATAACACCAAGAACCAACAGATGGGATTATGTCAAAATCAAAAGCTTCTATACAGCAAATGAAACAATCAATGGAGTGAAAAGGGAATCAATGAAATGGGAAAAAAAAAATTTTGCCAGCTGCTCCTTGAAGGATTACTATCAAGAATATATAAAAAACTGAAAAAATAGAACCCTCAAAATGAAACAACGAATCAAAAAATGGGCAACTGAAATAAATACACAGTTCTCAGAAGAAATTCAAATGGCCAATAAATAACTGCCGAAAATGAAAACAACTGAGGTTCCGTCTAACCCCAGTACGAACAGCTGGTATCAAGAACTCAAAAAAAGAAGGTGCTGGTGACACTGTAGGGAAAAGAGAACCCTCCTCCCCTGCTGGGGGACTGTAACTGGCACAGCCACATGGGAAGCAGGTTGGAGAGTTCTCAGAAAACTGAAAACAGACACTCCATTTGAACCAGCTACACCTCTCCTGGGTATCTTCCCAAATGAGTTAAAGTCATCATACATGCACAGCCATGTTTATAGCAGTACAGGTTCTACTAGCCAAATCTTGGGAACAGCCAATATGTCCATCAATGGATAAATGGACAAAGAAGATGTGACATATTTACACAGCAGAGTACTACTCTGCCACAAAAAAGATTAATTTGAATCATTTGGAGAAAAATGAACAGACCTTGAGATCATAATGCTCAGCAAAATGAATCAGATTCAGTTTAAAAATTGCATGGAATCCTTAATACGAGAAAACTTAATCACAAGAAGTAGAAGAGAGATGGAAGAAAGTATGAAGACAGACTTTGTGGAACTGGGAAGAGATGTGCAGGCGGGAGACTGATGGGGCAGGAAGGGAAAAAGGAAGCGAAAATGATCGTGATATGTGAATATGGCAATTCCTTAAGCTTATATTATGATATGTCCCAAATACATGCTAATAAGTGAATAAAAATGGAAAAATCTTAAAAATTAGTGACTTTTAAATAAATAATGTGTCCCTAAAAATCCCTTTGCAGATTCTGATTTCATTCCTGTCGGGCCAGTCCTTGCAAATTGTTTTTAAAAGCAAAACAAAATGGCTCCATCCTGGGTGGCCCCATCTGCCCTCTCTTTCCTGTTGGCAGATGGTTTGCCCGGTCTCCCAGTTCCTGTGTCACCTCAAGTAACTAATCAGAAAGGGAAAAAGTACTTTCACCAGGCTCTAAGGTTCTCAAGAGCAGGTTCCTTCTCACGGCTGCCTTGCTGTTGCCTTAACAGCGTCTAGCCCAACACATGTGTTGACTTCTTGCTGCGTGGATGCACAGCAAATAGAGAAACACTTGTACATTTTAGTGAGCAAAGGGACTGATCTTCAAGTCAGGAGCACAGACTAGGTCTGTCTTTTGTAGACAGAACGGAGCCTTTTGCCCTCTCAGAAGTAAGAAAGAAACTGCTGTGAGTCCAAAGCCGGCCTGGGCTCCCTGGTGAGTTCAGGATGAGCCTGAGCTACAGAGCAAGACCCTGTCTCAAAAATAAGTAAGAAAGCTTATCTGTCCTCCTCATGAAGAACCTTGCTGACATGAACTCTGAGCTAAGAAGCAGTACACAAATGTGAGATGACCTGTCGTCAACAATTAAATCACAGGAAACAAGTAGATATTTGGCTGCCTTGGAAAAGAGAGTGATAGCAGACAGGCCATTTGCTGAACAACTTGTCTCCAGGCACATTTGTGCTACGAACTTAACTGCGTGAGCTTTTACTCCTCGTCCTACCTTACAGACCTCAATTCTCCCACGTGCCAATTTTGAAGGTAGGAGGCTTACATTGCCATTAGCATTCCAATCATAATGATTCTAGAGAAATTTAAAATCAAATGGCAGAAATGATAACTTAAGTCCAGTCTTTTTTTTCTGTAAAAGACAGAAAATAAAATTTTTGTGTTCATATATTAATTTTACGTAACTTTTTCTTCTGTCACCTTTCCTATCATCATCCCTATGTTTTTATGTCTTTCTACTTCACTATATTAAAAACGTTCCTTCCATGGTTTACTCTTTTTTTTTAAAGAGATGGGATCTTACTCTGTAGTCTAGGCTGTTATCCTGGAGTCACTAGGCATGTAACCCAAGTTGGTCTTGACGGCAACCCTCCTGCCTCAGCCATGCAAGTTCTGGGATTACATGCATGGGCCATCACACATGGCTTATGTAGTTCTGGGGGAATTTAACCCAGGGCCTGGCACTTGCTTAAGCAAACACTTTAACCATTGAGGTACCCCCCCCACACACACACACACACCTATGATTTGCTTTTGCCATCTGATCCTGTGATAATCTACTCCCACAATTATCCTTCTTTCTGGATCTCCTGATTGAAGGTATCAGGTTATGTTAATTACTGGGCCTCTCATTCCCCACAGGATACACTGTAGGAGCCTCATGTTCCTATGGATACTGTGTAGAGTTGGAGGTGGGGCCTGGCGGGAAGCAGTGGGTGCTCGATGCTTGACCTGAGGGAAGAATGCTGGTTCTGCCCTTCTTCCCAAACTTCTCTCTGCTCCACCATGCTGTGCGAATCTCTGTCACTGGAACTCTGGCTGTGACCCAGGACCTGGCTCCAGCCCTGCCATGTGATTCCATCATTTTCCAGCTGCCCACCAGGGAAAGGAGTGAGACCTTCTGAACTGTGAGCTAAACTAAATTTTTCCTTCCTAGAGTTGTGGGTGTTGGGTACTGAGTCACAGCCGCGAGAAAGTAACTGAGACAAACTGGCCCCCATGCCCTATCCTTGGATCAATCCTGGCAACCAGTGGTATCTTGGGTTCCTTCTACCTTTCAGCTATTGTGAAAAAGGTGGCCATGATCATGAATATTGTTACCATTTGAACTTTTAAGTCTCCCAAAGCCTCATGTGTTTGAGAGCTGATTGGGTCTTGGGGGTTAATTCTATCAGTGAAATCTATTGATTCCCTGTTCTTTTAAGAGACGAAGCCTGGCCAGAGGGGCAGCTCACTGGGGCATAACTGGAAAGGGTATATCTCCCTCACTAGCTCACTTTCCTCTCTCTCTCTCTTCTTCCTGACTGCCATAGGGTGAATAGTTTTTCCTCCAGCTAGGCCCTCCACCATGCCCTTCCATCATGACCAGCTTCCCATGGGCCCAGATCTTCTAAAACTGTGAATAAAATAAACCTTCTCTTCCTTAAGTTGAGAGTGTCAGGTATGGTGCTCCGGAGAGGAGAACAGGACAGAAACACATGTTAAAGAGACAGATTCTACTCCCATCTTTCAGGTTGGGTGTCTAAGACTAAGATAATTTATTGGAGTGAACATGCTGTACTCAATACGCTGATAAGCCATGCAGGTACTGATCATTAAGAAAAACTGAAACTCTCAACTAATTGGAATATTCTTTCATATTTAGATTCATGTAAAAGAGAATCCTGAAAAAGAAACTTAGGAGGCAGGTAACCCCTTTCATCTCAGGGCAATTTAAACCCTGATTTATACCCTAAGCATTTTGTTTTATGCCTACACACTGCCTAAAAAATTATTTAGGTTTTAATACAGATGGTCCTTCAGCTTGATTAATGCTATTAAATAAAATGCTGTTATGCATAAAGGAGAAAAATAAAAGGCCCTAGTTAAGCATTTTTTACTAGCCTTGGGGCAAGTTCATTAACCATGCTGAAACTATTTTGCTTAATTTATGCATTATATGCATGTACATATAGTGTTATACAAAATAGATCATTTACTCAATTAATAATAGCAGCATCATTCCTCCTGAGATTGGGGAATCTCTCAGAGTGTCTCTTATAAATCTAGTCTTTACTCACTCCTTCATGGGAACAATCTTCCATTAAGAAGCATACATTTGGGTTCAGAAAAGGTCGAACTGCTTTTTTAAGCGGAAAATAACTGAATCACGATCGTTAGTAGCTCTGAGTAATCTTATTATTCAGTATCCCCCACAGAGCCCCCTGGCCCCTTAGAAACTGCATTGAGGATTGAAATCAATTTCCCTGGCTGCTTCCTTTTCCGCTTCTGCCGGTTGACAATCTTCTCAAATTCATTCTAAGTCAAAGAGCATTTTTTAAAAGAACCTAATAGGATTTTCAGAGGGTTTCATCCTACAAGGATTTTTTCTAATAATTCTTAGTAAATTCTCAGTTCTCTGGATCTGATTGTGAAGTGAAACTCTCCCTATTTCTTTTTAAATTACACTGGAGTAATTCCATGTAGAAGCAGCCCATTGTTTTAGGAGGTATTTTTGCAAATTGTATACAAACTACAGCTAAGGCACCATGGTCGTCAGGGGATCGAGCTCATCAGGCCTCATGCTCGACGAAGCAGCAGCTTGAAGGCCATCCACGCAAACCTTCACGACATGGTCCCCCAGGGCAGCCACATGCTTTTTCCTGAGCACATTTTCTTAACTGTCTTAGTCACTGTTGTCCAAGGAAAATAAAATAAAGAGCACGTGGAAATATCCATTGAGCCAGTTGCAGCTCAGATTACCCAGTAAAGAACTGAAATGAACAAGGGCACAGGATGGAAAATGAGGACCCAAGCCTGAAATGAGAGAGAACTGCTGATAGCACTGGATGTTCATCAAAATAGCTGACGCTAAAAGAGCAACAGATACTTTAAACTATTAGGTGAGCCTGAAGATACTTTTTTTTTTTTAATTTCATACTTGGCATTCAATGGCCTTCCTACAAAAGGATTCAGTACACAATTGGGCCTGGTGAGAGAAGATCTCCATAGATGTTTCCAATCAAGGTATGTCTGTATTGACAATAGAGAGGATTTCTAATTTATGGGTAAAATGGTGGAGTTTAACTAGCACTAAACAGATCTCTTCAAAAAGATTTTTTCCTGTCCAACATGGTAACCACTGGCTACACAGGTTATTGACTAAGTAAACTGCAGCTGATCCAACTCAAGATTCATCAGTACAAAAATGGACACCTAATTTCTCAGGTATAATATGAAAAATAGAGTTAAACATCTCATTAGGTTCATCCTCACCACCACATAAACCAGGTGTAGTGGCATGTGCCTTTACTCACAACATTCAGAAAGCAGAGGCAGGAGGATTGTTGTGTGTTCAAAGCTAGCCTGGGCTATGTAGTGAGTTCAGGACCAGCCTGGACTATGAAGCAAGATCCTGGCTCAAAAAAAAAAAAAAAAAAAAAAAATACCATTAATGTTTTCAGAGTGATTACATGTTGAAGGGATACTTAATACATAGGATTAAATATACTAGTAAGACTTATCTTACCTTTTCTCTTTTTACTTTTTCCAAGGTGATTATCAGAAAAATTTGCACGACATTTGTGACTTGCATTGCATTTCTGCTGGACAGCACTGATATAAAATGCCTTAAAATCTCTGGTATGCTGAGTGACCTTGTATATATCCCTAAGAGAGGATGGAGCGGCCAGCATTGGCCAAACTCACTTGACCTCTCAATTCTATTTTGCAGAGCACTTATAAATCTTCCTTGAAACACCAATTTTCCACAGTAAACAGTTTCAGAAACCTGTCATAATAACGTTTTCATCTTTGGCTCAGTCTAATTCAGACCCAACTACCTGTCACATTCAGTCTTCTGACAAATCTACACCAATTTCGTGTGGAACTGACGTATCTCTTAGCTGAATGGATCAAGATGCAGCTAGAGAGGCAAGTGTTACTTAAATTCATTCATCTTACCATCTGCTAAACAATTAATACCCTTTAAATATTAAATATCAGTAGCTCTTTAAATATTTACACATCTTTACAGATATTCGATACAAACTTACACAACTCAGTTCTCAAACATAATTAAAACCATCAGTTCTTCACAAAAGGTTATTTCAAATGCGGTAATCATCTGAAAACACTGAAGAGAGATGCAAAAATATCAAATGGATGACAAAACTCATTATTAGAAATCAATTGTTCAACTAGTTTCAAAAGTAGTAATATTTAAATTAAATGTTAATTAGGAGGCACAGTTTTGCAGATGACGAGTAGTTAGGCACAGAATGGGGGAGGAATCAGAGAATATTTGGAGTGACCAAAAGCACATTAGGAAGAGCCACATCTGCATTTAGGAAACCCAGCCCATGGATCTGAAAATGGGGAAGACTTATAGACTTTCATTCAACAGGAGAAGGGAGCTTCCTGTCTAACAGAGAAGACCCGGGACAATCACGGCATCTCTGATGTGTGATACTGTGAACTTATACTTGGAAAACTTTACAAAAAAGATGTAAAGGGAAATGATGCTGTTGTTCCTTTGTGATAATAAAATAAATCTTTTGCAACATAAAATAGAAAAAAAATTTTCTATGCATTTTTCAGCCAAAAAATTCCCTGAACATTTACCTGCATATTAACTGACAAGTTGTGTGTTGATTAATCAAGTGTGAATGACTGTGGAATGTATGGGTTACCTTCCTTTTTAAATATACATGGCTTTCAGCCTCAGAGTAAAAAAAAAAAAAAAAAAAAAAGGCATTAACACCATATGTTTTGGATTTTCTTGAACCTGACATATTTGGAAAGTTCTTGAAAAAATTGACTTCTACCTTCCACTACATTCAATAACCTGTGCCTAAGTTGTGCTTGAGTAAACCCTTTTGAGAATGACTCATCCCATACATGGATCTGTTTCCTCCCAAACACTCGCACCTTTTCACCAACCCAGCTGGGATAATTATAACTTAAAGAGATAATCTACCTCTTTCACTGATTCTGAATCATTCATCAAGCTCTAGCAGAGACCAAGTGAGCTTTCCATATTGGCTCCATGCTTTTATTCCTATAATTCCATTATTTCTTTATATCATGGGGCTTGGGGATTGGATAAGGAAAGCAGCTCCTGGTTACTGACCACTGAGCTAACAGAGGCTATGCTGGGACTTGCACACACATCCACACAGAGCACAGACATATTAGTTACAGGAGCCGCCATCAGAGGGAATGGAGCAACTGACCTTCATGAACAGATAACAGTGCGTCAGGGATGATGCATGACTTGAGCTCCATTTTTAAGTTCAAGCTCTATTTTTCCTATTCTGCTCTGAAGTCAGGAAGACCTCACTGCAAAATCACTGTTCTGTCCTCAATTCTGTTAACCTAGAGCTAATCTTAGAAATTGTTTCCATTGTTGAGCGAATAGAGACTGTGACAACAAGGTGCCACTAGAAAAGATGCAGAACGTGGCTTTAAGATCATACCACCATCTACAGAGAACATCCACCTCCTGGCGTCCATGCACCAACTTCGCTCCAATCGCGGACAAATGTGTCTTACACAGCTCCAGCACCTTCACCTTCCTGCATTCTTGATCTTCTACTACCCTTGCGAAAACCTGTGAAGATTTTTTATTTTTGTTTTTATTTTTTGCACTGCTGGGGATTGAACCCACGGTCTCACGCATGCAAGGCCCAAGCTCTGCCACAGAGCTACACTCCTGATCCCCCGTGAGGCTTTGTTACAGTAACAGTTCTTGTCATTTCCTAAGTTGAGTTGGTTCCTGATAAGCATTGCTCTTAATTATTCACTAACATTGATTGTCTTTCCTTATCAAAAGTTGTAGGATACTAAAGTCTACCTTGTTTTATGAAGCAAATAAGTGACCGTAACTTCCGAACTCCCGCCACACTGTAACTGTCTGCGAAATCCAATACAGAGAGGTAAGAAGGACCAACTCCATCTACAACTACTGGAGGTGATTCTGGAATCTGGCTCAGCTTCCAAAATTGCTCATTCATAAAGAAGTTTTACGGCCTCATAAACGGCAGCATCAGCAAAAACCTCCCTGCTCAATGGGCACATAAAATACGATAGAACTAATTTCACTTCTATGAGTGGCAAGATCCTTTTAGAAAAGAATCATTCACTGAAATATGTCTATTTAAGTTGGCTATTTAGCTAGTTCATTTATAACTTTTTTATAGAAATGGCGTTTTCACAGCACACCTCTATGTGCAAATCAGCAATCTGGGTAAACAGGACTGTTTCTGATCCGTGCCTAAGTCACTCCCTTAACCCAAGAGCAATTTGTTCTCCTCTTTCTGTCATTAATCCATATAACAAAGTCTGGCTCTTAATCACATTGCCGCCACATATTACGTCTCTACCGGTGGCAGCTTTAGTACCCAAGATACACTAACACCCCACTCCAGTAATAGAATCACAGG